>OU015497.1:102455996-102773496 GCA_907164885.2 Dolomedes plantarius | reverse complement strand
TCGGGTCAACTGACATTGTTACTTAACTGGGATTGCGAGAAAAAGTGCCTGCTTTTGGTTTCAAGTCAATATCGTTTTTGCCTAGAACAAATTTTCTATAGATAAAAATGATATAAGTTATATTAACATATTCTAATATTGCAATTAAAATGAAAGGTGAAACGTATATGACAGAAAATGACAAAACTCAAGAGCTGGTATATGGACGAAATTAGATTGAACTACGGATTGTAGAATCGGACTAAAAATTCAATCGGTTCTCTAATTTTCCCAAAACAGGGTAGCTTGGTATTAACATGATTTGAATAACATATAATTCACAAAACATTTACCCTGTACATTATTGAAAAAACTTTATTTGTTTATAATGTAAAGAATTTCAGTTACTGCGTACGTAAACAATATATTCCTTTTTAATTTAAGTTAAGTTAGAGAAATGGGTTCTAAAACCCGAAATTATTGAAGTCTCTGTGAAGACTTTATGTTTTTAGTTTCAGTTTGACACTAGATTAGAAATTCGTGGAAGACTAGATTGCACAATTTGAAATAAAATAAAATGAAATCTATTTTTGATGTTTATCATGTTATATCATATGACATGATATTAGATTACAAATCTTTCCCTGAACCCCGTTTATTGCTTCAATTATTATGCTTAAATAATTCCTACTGTCGGTTCAGTTAGTTTATTCTGCAAAAGATAATTCAAAAGTTATATTTATATATTATTTACTATATTTATTACAACAGTAATATGATATTGTATATATTTTTTCTTGCGTAGTTTTGTTTAAGCGTTCAACTACGGATTATCTTACTGTATTATCAAATTTCGAGAAACTGAGTTATGTTTCTTCAACAGTGATTCAAATAAGTAAATAAAACAGACATTTATGTCTGCATATATATATACACTGCTCAAAAAAATTAGAGAAGCACATGGTTTTAACGAAATTACGGAAATCGGGATGTTGCAGAAACGTCTGTTTCACTGCTTTAACTGTGAAATTCGATTGCTCAATTATTCTTTTTGAGAAAAGGTGACTTGAAAATGTCTCAACAACGGGATTTACCGGAATCCATGGCATGGTGTATTATAGGCAGACTTGAATCCGGGCAAACACAACGTAGTGTAGCGGACGCTGTTGGAGTCGCCAGAAGTGTCGTTGTAAGGCTGTGGAATCGATTCCAAGAAACAGGGAATGTTAGACGTCGACCAGGGCAAGGTCGGCCACGCGGCACTACAGGAACTGGTGACCGGTATATACCGTTAACAGCTCGTCGGAACAGAACAGACAATGCTACTTATGATGAAGCGCTTTCGATTTGAAAGAAAAATTAAAATTTTTAGAGAGATAAAGTGATCGAAGGCTGTTTTCATCACATTTCGGTTAGAATGCTAGGAAGCCGCCTTTGATTAGAGGACGGAACAGTAGTCTGTACGCTTAGCCAATTTAAAAGCGGCGGTGCGCGATAGGGGGTAGGTGATTCCAGACGCAGATAAGGAGATGGCACCAGGGTTTGACATTAAAGTAAAATACCCTATTGTAAAGGATTTATTGGACTTGTAGACCGCAAAACACGTGGACTGGACTTTGGGTGGTCTCTGTATGACGTAATTAAGACGTGCATGGGTTATGGGATTATCCAATCCGAGAAATGAAAATGGAGGCTAAGTGGTGGATTTTTGAAAGCTTTCCTGAATGGATTAGGAGTCACGAGAAGGCGTGGACTTTGTTATAAAAAAATAAATAAATAGAAGACTTAGAGTTTTTTTTCGAGGATTCTCTTCTGCGTGCGGGCCCGGTTGACTTTTCCCGGTGCTTTAGCATTGCAGGGGGATGAAGAGATTGGAATTTCAAAAGTCGGAGACCGGTTGAGCATTCCCGGGAGTTGTCCGACAGTACGAGAAAGAGGTTTCGTTTTCCGGAGACCGGTTGATCTTTCCTAGTGCCTTAGCATCGAAAGTGATGAAAAGATTGGCAGTTTTTAAATATTGGAGATCCGGTCGAGTTTTCACGGAACTAAGAGTTATTTTGATCAAGAGAATACAGACGAGGTGACAAAGAGGATGCGATGTAATATTGGAGATCCGGACGAGTCTTCCCGGAGCTGAGAGTGATTTTGAGCAAGAGAATAGAAACGGGGTTATAGAGAGGATGCGCCCTAATGTTGGAGATCTGGTCGAGTCTTCCCGGAATTGAGCGTGACTTTGGATCAAGAGAAGTCGGTGTCATCATTTTCCTGATGAGTGCCCCATCATTTTGAAAAGAGTAGAAGAATACCCACGACAGCCTAGAGACGCAGCGCACCCACTACCTAGAAGGAAGGAGCGATACCCCAAGCATAAGCAGAGCTTCGACACCCGAGTCCCAGTGCGACATCATCAAACTGAGTGAGTGAAAATCATTTTGTTTTGTTCAGACCCCACCGAGCTAAATGAAAGGTTAGTGCGGGAACAGTGTTTTTTGTAAAGATAATTTTGATGAATAGGAGTTCTTGGCTATGAGTTAGTTTTAATAATTATATGCTCCCTGAATCCAAAAGGTGTAGATTTAATTAAATACATGTCATTCGATATGAATCGAGGAGAAAATGCTAAAAGATTAGTAAAATGTGTAAACTGTGTGCGAAGATTTGGTAATTCAGTTTTTTTTGTAAATAGATAAGGTTGTAAATAAAACAATTTTATTTTGTTACATTGGAGTCCGTCATCTTTGTTTTGTGTAGTTGACCTAAAGGAAGGTTTTAGAAGAAAAGTTTATTTGGCCTGTTCGGTTGCAAACCTGTCTAGAGCCTTTTGGGTTGTATTCAAGAAAATAAATAAAAAAACACAACGCACCCAAATACCTATAAATTATAAATAATTTGTACTAACCCAAATAATATACGAATCTCGCCCAAAAAAATAAATAATTTTAAGACAGGCAACACGACAAATGGTGACCGTGACTCAGTCTCATGGTGTGTTAGGGACTTTAGAGATAAAAATTTTTTTTGTTTTTCAAAGTGAAGGGAGCCGCGTATTAAAATTATTTTGAAAGCGCGCGATGTTTGAAATTTAAATGTGTATTTGCCATATTTAATTTTGAAGGTATATGAATAAGTGTATGATATCACAATAAATTTTTTGTTCGGCAAATGGTCCCGACCAGGATAATAAAAATACTTTGTGTTAGGCTAGAATCGTGAAAATTTTTTTTTGCGTTACAAAAAAAAAACAGTTAGTTTTTTTTTTTTTTGTCTTTAAGAAATTTTTTTTGGTCTTTACAAATTTTGTATAGAAGGGAGCAGCGCGTAAGAATTTTTAGAGCGGGAGTGTTTTGAAAATATGTTCGTATATTTGCCACAATTATTATTATAGAGTGTAATTTTGTTTTGAAGAGTGTGACAATATTGATTTTATGTTAAGATTGTTTGAAGTGTGAATATATGAATGCAAATATTTTAGTTTTAACTAAGTGAATTAAAGAGTGTTTTTAGAAAGAGTTTGTTGAGTTGGTTAAAGATAGATAAGAAATACTTGTGTTATGATTTATATGAAGTGTTTAAAATTTATGTATATTGTAGATATTGTAGAGATGATAGATTGAATTGAGGTGTATTTTTGAAAAATATTTTGAATAAGTTAAGAGTAGTTGATGACAGAAAATATGTTTGATATCAGTTGATAGATAATATTTAAGTGTGATTTTGAAAATTCTATTGAAATGAGAAAATCAATAGATAGTTAAAATTTGAGTAACAGTTGAGAAATTATTGAATTGAGTACAAGTGTGTTGGTCGATAGTAATTAGTGGTACTTGGTATAGATATGAATTTTTTGGAGAGAAACGTGTGTCAATTTAAGTATAGAATTTGTCAGATAATATTTTTGCAATTACATTGAGAATAGAATTGTGTTTTGTTTTGATTTGGTGCATATATGTGTATTTTGGGGGAAATTAGCGTTTTTTTAGTTTGGGATTGTGAGTCATAGTTTAATTACGTATAAAGAATTTGAATGCATAATGTTAGGAGAAGTAATATTATAATGAGAGAATTCTTGCATATTGAGTAATGATAGGTAAACGAATGATCGGTAATGTGAGGTGTAAAATTTAAAAATTGGAGTTATTTGAGTTAGATCAAGAAGGTTGTATCGCGAATGTGTTGCAAAGCCATCGTCAGTTGGGTTAAATTGAAATAGGAAGTTTAGATAAAAAGCTAGAGTAGAGGTGATTTTGAATGAAAGATGGTTAACGGTAAGCAAAAGCGCAAATCATAGTCAGATTTGTTTCAGTCTATAAACGATAAATAATGTGAGGTGGATTATATTGCATTTAATCTGCAAAAAAGGTTATAGCTGAAGGAGTGCTGAGTTAAGGATGGGAAATAAGAGTTTTCGATACATTGTTGGAGTAGAGGTGTTTATAACGAAAAGAGGGTTAGTTATAGGCATAAATGGTCAGAATTGCCACAGTAAAAAAAAACTAAACTTTTGTTGGATGGATTGCATTAGTTGTTAGGTGCTATGAAAATAAAATTTACGATTGTTTACCCTGGGTTGAATAATAAGTCAGTGTAGTGAAGTTTTAGATATGAATTTAGTGAAGCATGTGCGTAGAATTAGTCGAAATGCATGGTATTAGAAGTATGGCGGTTGTTTTTAAGAATTACGCAAAGTAAAAGGTGGTCGCGACGCGATGCTTTGTGCAGTTGTTCTAGGAAAGTGCGGTGTTAGCTTTTGTTTACGGAAATAGTATGTTGGGGGAATTGTGGTCGGAGAAAGGAGATGTTTTTCGTTTCCTCCCCCCCCCCTCAGGAGAGGTGCACGGGGAAAGAACTGTTTTGTGTGCAGGCTGGCTATGTTGTGCCGGGGAGGAATTTTAACAATTTGAACAAAGGAGGTTTTGTTGAAAGTCAAACCGTTTGGTTTTGGTTTAGGGATTCCTCATAACTTGGAAGTTGTTCAGGGCTGCAGAGCTGAATGACCCCAAGGACAATGGGGATTTAGAAAGTAAATTTGATCGATAGGTAGGTGTTGAAGGGTTGTTTACGATAAGGTATGCGAGGTAACTATAAAAATTGGTAAGGATGTTTGAATTTAAAATGTCGCAAATTGTTTAAAACAGCCTTTTTGGAGAATAAATGAAAATTTTTGGCCAGAATTTCATTTATTTATCTAAAATGCTGGGGGAACGAAATAGGTTAATGACTAACTAAAATAAGAAGTTTAAATATGCGGCTTAGGAGACAAAGGCAAATAATAGAGTGGTTGTTTTAATGGTTTTAGATGTTTGGAAAATGAAAAGAATTATGGGTTTTGGTGTTATCAAGTGTTAGTGGTTGAGTTTTGTGGGAATCCTTGGTGCTAAGGGGAGAGAGCAATGTTTAGTTTTGTTTTCGCAGTTGAGGGAAGCAAGTGGTTTGAAGGTGTTTTTTTTTTCGTTTCTTTTACAATGATGGGGAAAATGGGTTTGGATTATGATTTTTAGAAAATATAAGTGTGATAGGAAGGTTATTTGTGAACACTCAATTTATACATACATATGAATTTAAGTTAATGAATTTGTTTTGAAAAAGTACAAAAATATTGTGAGAAGTGTGTTGAAAATGCAACAAATTTTTATATGCTTGGTATTTAGTTGTGAATGTGGCAAATATACTGTGAGATATATTTTAATGTGTTAATTATTTTTGTTTATAAGTAAATTTTGTGAATAATGAGGAATAGTGTTAGAATAGAGTTTAATTGCGTGCAAAATGATATATAGAGAGATGAAGAATTTATGCTTTGTGATAGTGTTTTGGGTCTGAACTCTGCAAATCATGATTTTGTATGGTGATTAATTATGTCGACATGGTTCATATAGATCTTCGATGTTTTCACTCAGAACATTTGATTAAAAGAATGAAATTTTGAATTCAGAACTCTAATAAGTGCATAGGTTGGTGGTCTTCTCTTACCTAAATTAAAGGTATAGATCACATGATTAAAGAAGGTCAATGGAGTCAGGAGTAAGTGTTTTGATGTTTTGTTTTAGTGTTTATAAACAGTGTATGAGGACTTATGATGTGAACAAGTTTTTTTTCAGACATGGATGGTAAGAAGTTTTGTAATTGATGTGATTATGTTTTATTGAGTGTCATGAATTATATAAGTAGTACATGAGAATTTTGTAAACTTTTCGAGGAAGGGAGCATATTTTTACGTGTTTGGTGTTTGGTTAGTTTTTTTTCGGAGGAGGGAGCGTATGTGATGAAGCGCTTTCGATTTGAAAGAAAAATTAAAATTTTTAGAGAGATAAAGTGATCGAAGGCTGTTTTCATCACATTTCGGTTAGAATGCTAGGAAGCCGCCTTTGATTAGAGGACGGAACAGTAGTCTGTACGCTTAGCCAATTTAAAAGCGGCGGTGCGCGATAGGGGGTAGGTGATTCCAGACGCAGATAAGGAGATGGCACCAGGGTTTGACATTAAAGTAAAATACCCTATTGTAAAGGATTTATTGGACTTGTAGACCGCAAAACACGTGGACTGGACTTTGGGTGGTCTCTGTATGACGTAATTAAGACGTGCATGGGTTATGGGATTATCCAATCCGAGAAATGAAAATGGAGGCTAAGTGGTGGATTTTTGAAAGCTTTCCTGAATGGATTAGGAGTCACGAGAAGGCGTGGACTTTGTTATAAAAAAATAAATAAATAGAAGACTTAGAGTTTTTTTTCGAGGATTCTCTTCTGCGTGCGGGCCCGGTTGACTTTTCCCGGTGCTTTAGCATTGCAGGGGGATGAAGAGATTGGAATTTCAAAAGTCGGAGACCGGTTGAGCATTCCCGGGAGTTGTCCGACAGTACGAGAAAGAGGTTTCGTTTTCCGGAGACCGGTTGATCTTTCCTAGTGCCTTAGCATCGAAAGTGATGAAAAGATTGGCAGTTTTTAAATATTGGAGATCCGGTCGAGTTTTCACGGAACTAAGAGTTATTTTTGATCAAGAGAATACAGACGAGGTGACAAAGAGGATGCGATGTAATATTGGAGATCCGGACGAGTCTTCCCGGAGCTGAGAGTGATTTTGAGCAAGAGAATAGAAACGGGGTTATAGAGAGGATGCGCCCTAATGTTGGAGATCTGGTCGAGTCTTCCCGGAATTGAGCGTGACTTTGGATCAAGAGAAGTCGGTGTCATCATTTTCCTGATGAGTGCCCCATCATTTTGAAAAGAGTAGAAGAATACCCACGACAGCCTAGAGACGCAGCGCACCCACTACCTAGAAGGAAGGAGCGATACCCCAAGCATAAGCAGAGCTTCGACACCCGAGTCCCAGTGCGACATCATCAAACTGAGTGAGTGAAAATCATTTTGTTTTGTTCAGACCCCACCGAGCTAAATGAAAGGTTAGTGCGGGAACAGTGTTTTTTGTAAAGATAATTTTGATGAATAGGAGTTCTTGGCTATGAGTTAGTTTTAATAATTATATGCTCCCTGAATCCAAAAGGTGTAGATTTAATTAAATACATGTCATTCGATATGAATCGAGGAGAAAATGCTAAAAGATTAGTAAAATGTGTAAACTGTGTGCGAAGATTTGGTAATTCAGTTTTTTTTGTAAATAGATAAGGTTGTAAATAAATCAATTTTATTTTGTTACATTGGAGTCCGTCATCTTTGTTTTGTGTAGTTGACCTAAAGGAAGGTTTTAGAAGAAAAGTTTATTTGGCCTGTTCGGTTGCAAACCTGTCTAGAGCCTTTTGGGTTGTATTCAAGAAAATAAATAAAAAAACACAACGCACCCAAATACCTATAAATTATAAATAATTTGTACTAACCCAAATAATATACGAATCTCGCCCAAAAAAATAAATAATTTTAAGACAGGCAACACGACACTACTCAGCTGCAAAGACAGTTGCTCTTGGCAACAGGACGAAGGGTGTCCAGACCAACAGTACGTAATAGGCTTCATCAGGGAGGTCCCTATGCACGTAGGCCAATGGTCTGCATTCCGTTGACCTCACGCCACCGTGCGGCCCGGAGAAGATGGGCTGCTGAACATCGAGATTGGGAGAAACATGATTGGAGCCAAGTGCTGTTTACAGACGGTAGCGATTCAGTCTGGAGTGTGACACCGGACGTGTTTTGGTATGGAGGGAAAGGTGCACTCGAAATAACCCCACATTCGTTCGTGAAAAGTCACAATACAGACGAGCTGGTTTTATGGTATGGGGTGGAATCAGCATAGGTGGACGTACGGACCTGCATATCATTCGGAATGGTACTTTGACGGCCCGAAGGTATGCAGACGAGATACTGAGACCTCATGTCATACCTTATGCTGCAGCCATTGGAGATTCCTTTGTTTTCCAGCATGATAATGCCAGACCGCATACAGCTCGTCTTGTGGAGAACATGCTTGAAGCTTGTCAGGATAGATCATAGGGAAACGGATCAATGGTTATAATTTCGTTTATTCTTCTATTAATGTAGCGAAAATTTGTGTAGAGGTAGAGAAGAGGTTAATGGAGCAACCCCTATTGCGGAAATGGACTTGCAAATCTAGTCACGCAAACGGTCCGGTAACTGTATGTCTTTATAAAATCTTCTCTCATATCAGACTGAGAACAATTTCCTGGACAGAATTGTGGCAGGTGAAGAATCTTGGTGCCATCACTTTTAACCAAAACGCAAACAACAAAGCCAACAGATGAAACACCACCGTGAAAAAAGTTCCCCACCGTGAAAGAAGTCCAAGATAGTGCAGAGTAGCGGCAAATTTATGCTGACAGGTTTTTTCGATGAGGAAGGACCGCTTATCTTTGAGTTCCTTGAGTGGTTTTGCTGCATGACAGGGCGCCGTCACATATGACCGCTCTTTCTCAGAGGTCGTTGGCGAAGTTTCGGGGTACAATGTTGGAACACCCACAGTATATCCAGGAAATATCGCCATGTGACTTTTACATATTTGGTCCGCTGAAAGAGGCATTGACGAGTCGCCGTTTTTACTGGTAGAGTGAAGTCATGGACAATGTTCGAAACTGTTTCCGATCTCAGCCAAATGCCTTTTATGAACAGGGTATTCACCGCTTAGTGAAACTGTGGGACAAGTGCTTGTGTAGCTTTGGAGATTACGTTTGGGATAGACAATGTTATTTCATTTAGTGGCTCCTGTTCCGTTTTCATTAGATCCAACCTTATGTATTCTTATATTTTGGAGTTCAATGAAAATATAGTTTTTGTATCGTGTAATTTTATAAATTTTAAATTTTGATTATAAAATTGCATACGCCTAATTATCTCATTTTAATAATGGGATTAATTTTAATTTTAATTTTAATAATGGGAGCTCATACAAACTTATTAAATATTCAGGATTCATTAAGTTATGTGTACAAAATTATACCTGAACATAAAATAGTTTTAGAAAACTCTATGTGCATTGTTTTTAAGTGAATTTCTGGTTTTTACTCACTATAATTACATTCTTTTCTTTTTTGGCTATGCATTTTATGCTCCAACAAAATCTAGGTAAGTAATTAGATAACGGATATTTATAAGCTGTCTAGAGAGTATTTTTCCTGCTTTTTGGAGAATTATGAAAAAGTATGGCTTGGCGTAAATTTGCTCAAAACGCTAAAATCGAATTATCAAACCTGGATAAGCTAAATTTTGTTTATCTACATACTTATTTTGTACAAACACATACAAATCTCCGGATACGTCGAAGGAAAAAATTAAAGTTTATACGAACATAAAAGAAGAATACAGCAATCAAAAAAACTTTACTTTTATTCAAGTATGCATCACCTTAATTAAAAGATTTGCTTTGTGGAAAATCTAGCGATATCAGTAGTAAATAGTAAAAATTATATAAAGTTAAATAATGTTAAATGAGTCTTAAGACTGAAAAATATTATCATAAATTATAAAGAAATTCTAAAATAATATTATATAGCCCCTGCATTATTATTTGTCATAAAAAAGGATATTTTTGTTAATTATATTATAATTCAATCTATATCTAGTTTACAGCTTTTATATTAAATATTTACAGTACAAGATAAACAATTCACGGCACAGCAAATATTTTTAACAAAGGCATCTAGTTATGGTGATTTAAAAAAAGCTAAAAAATCTTAAAATCGGACAAAAAATTGACACATCTCATGTTTAATTTAAAATATATATTTATGTATTATTAATACATTATTTATGCACTGATAAAACAGAAAAACAACTTCTGGCAAATATTATTCCACAGCGATTTAAATGTTTTAAGGCTTTAAGCTTTCTTATGCAGTCTCCCATACAGTATGAAGCCCAAAATTTTATTAGCAATGAAATATGTTTTAAAGGCAGTTGGGAAGAATCATAAAACGCACGATTTATCATTCCTCAAACAATCGGTCCTGCAAGCTACTATGTGGCTGATCTTGACATTCATTCATCACCTGGGGCATAGGATAAAAAACGTTATAAGAAAAAAAGTTTCCTGGACCACACTCTTAGTTTTTTTCTGCTTTTTTCATCATTTTTTTTATCATTCATCCATAGAGATCTAAGCCACGTGCCAGAAACTGTAAAGAAAAAGAGATTTCTGACATTCGGAACCGCAATTTTAATCTCAAACGGTATTTGATGAGCGATATAGGTATAGGAATTGAACCAGGACAGTAAGTTGAGTAAAAATATTAAGATTTCTATTTTTAAAAAAGATGTTTGCTTTTGTTTGACGTAAAGGAAAATGCAAAAGTAAGAGAATATACGATATTGATTTTATTGCTCATATATTGAAAAAAACATAAAGCAAAATTATACAGATGAGGCTACATATATAGATGTATATAAAACTGTAAAACTGTTTTAATTTTAGACGTTAACCACATGTTCTACTTTTTTGTTAGATACTCTCTCCCTCTCTCATTGTATATATATATATATATATATATATATATATATATATGTGTGTGTGTGTGTGTGTGTGTCTGTGTATATATATATATGTCAGAGATTTTTTCGAAGTTAGAAAGTAAAGGGTTAAAAAAGGTGTTTTGGGATTGTTAGGAAATTGGGATTAAAGCGTTAAATGCCAGATTATTTACATTTGATAACGAAACGCGGGAAAGAAAACGAACAAAAAATGGGGAGAATTACAAGCCTCATCGCAGGTGTTGACGTCAGAGAGCTATTTTTAGAGTTTCGCGCTAAAATTAACTGCAGACCAGGCAAAGAACATTGTGGAATTTTCGGAGCTGCGTAAGCAGATCATTCTAGGGGGGCTTAAAACAAAGGAATAACTTCAGAGATGATGTCGACTTCAACGGGGCTGAAGTAAATTGATTTGAACGGAATAGAGATTTTAATTCATAGAAATTAAGTATTATAGATAATTAGTGGAAGGATTGGTTTTAATTTGGAGTCGAGAACTTTTATGTGAAATAATAAATGTTTCGAAAAGTCGAAGACATGTTTTTGTCCCACTCGAGATACATAGATTAGAATATGATGTCCTAATGCAATTTGAAGAATTAGTATTCCGAGCTTCGACTGCTACTTTATGGAATAATTTGGGAAAGTGGATATATAAAGAAGGGCGTGAAGAAACGTTCGTGTCATATATATATATATATATATATATATATATATATATACACATAATAGTTATACGATGATGTGAATTTTTTTTGTATTCTTTAAACTGAATTGTTGCATCCTCTACACTGAAAGATAAGCGGTCGTCAATTATATCATCACGAAATATATATTTTGGGAACATTTTAAGACAAAATAAATGAGAGAGAACAATTATGAAAACCACTTCTAAGATTAAAAAATACAATAACAAGTTTATTTTTATCGTGAGTTAGAAAAGAAACATTTTATCATTGCATACCTTTTATTCCAAAAATGTAGCAGCAAAAACAAGAAGAACATGACTTGCATCTTTTTCTTGCTGACTTTTATCCTTTTGTGTTAACTGCGTATAAATTTCCCATGTAATGTGGATGAATTAGTGTAATCGTGCTTTATATCCCTACAAAAATCCCTGTAAGGTCTGCAATAATATAATGCATATTGGAAATCGTGACTATTTCATAATCTTATTTCTCGTCATGAATCAAACCACTCCTTAATATCAACGATGCATTATTTAAGTTTGTTTGTTATTTCCGTAAGAAAAAATATGTGATGAATATTCCTTTCCACTTTAAATTTTTAAATCAAAGTTAAAACTAAACACTAAATCTTTACTTTGATACGATAGTTCTGGCATCTCACCGTGCCAAGTTTACAGCATTAGAAGGATTCAATGCTGCACCTTTTGTCATCTGAACTGTTTTATTAGCATATTAATTTTTGCAACAATCGTTATTTTTCTACCATGATCCATGAAAATGATGGTAGGAAAAATGGTCATGAAACTAACAAATTTTCCTTTTTTTTTGCAATGATACACTACAGAAATATTAAATATCGCACCTTTGCTAGAAGAGTGTTACATCTCCGAAATTTTCAATTTTGAGATAATTGCACTACGATGCTCTATAAGAAGTGCTTCTCATTCCCGGATAATGTTATAAGCCTAGTTCCAACATAATCTCCTAGATGGCGCTTATTACTCTCTTCCACAACAAGGAGGGGGAAATTGCTCATGCGAGAAGAATTAGAATAAGATTTTTGTCAGTGCCTAATGTTGTTGTAATAAAATGCTCCTGTAATAAAAATGTTCATTAAATTCCATTTGGAAATAAATGTTTTTATTTGGAAAATATATTTGTATTTTTTTCTAATCTGCTGTTCATGTTATAAAGATGTTTTCTTTCTATTGTGAAAAGTTTAGATAGATTGTGCATTAGCATAGAGATATGACAGTATTCCCTCAAGCTTCTCAGTCTATGTTGATAAAATGAGGTTACTAGAAGAGGATTATATCTTGTAATTAAAATTAAAAATCATGCTTTAAAAATTGAAAACAACTTTAATAGTATATAGTTTTGCCTTCTGAAGTGATTCGAACAATAAGTTTTCCCAAAATTATCATAGGCATTCATAAAGCAAGAAATGATCCTTCGACACGTATCTTCTTTAGCTCTTCCTGAAAATATGACTGTTTTGAGATGTAACACTCTTCTAGCAGAGGTGAGATATATATTAGTATTTAAACTATAAACTCTACTATATATTGAACGACTTTCAAAGATTTTGAGGATGGTTTTTGATTACATTATTGAAGCAGTTATTAGACAAACTTATTAACCCTACCAAACTTTTATAAGAACTATCGCGCTTCTCTTCTGTTTTGGCCTAACTCCATAAATAGTCTAGCTGTAAGTGTGCATTTCATTCATTAAAGCTGCATATTAAACCAAAACACTCTCTGCATTGTTTATAACTTCCACTGGAAAATGTTCGATTTATTTAAACCAAAAATTTCAAAAAAAAAAAAAAAATTAAAACCATCTTTAAAACCAGAAACAGAAAAAGCAAAGAGACGATCGACCGGTTTCTTCATCATGAGGCCTGACCGAGTTGGTCACCTCAATGCGAACCTTTCTGATAGGATGAAGGCCAGCCAAAACACATCCCAAGGTCCAGAGATCCCCACAGTGAACACAGAAAGTCAGTCAATTCTGCAATTCCACTGTTACTTTACTTTTTGACTGGATTCGAGTTTTTGGTAAGTTTACTTGACAATTTCTATTTTTTTGTGTATTTTTATCTAACGTTTATGACTTTCTGTGTTCTGTATGGGAATCTCGGGTCCTTGAGATGTGTTTTGGCTTGCATACATCCTATCAGAAAAATTTCCCTTGAGGTGACCGAATCGGTCAGGCCTCCTGATGAAGTGACCTGTTGATCACCTCTTTGCTTTTTCTGTTTCTGGTTTTTAATGATCGTTTAAAATTTTTTTAAATTTTTTGGTTTAAATTGTTTCTATAGAATCTTGCAATTTATGCTACTATAGCGTTATTTGCATATTTATGTGTTTTTTTTCGATTGTTAGACTCAGTTTCTGGTTTTTGTATTTTGTCGATTGTTTTAGGATTTATTTAAACTGCTAATATAATTAATTAATTCTAAATACAAAAACACACAAAATATTATAAAATCATTAGTAGACTCGAAAGAAATACATTGAAAGTTTATATTTGATATGACAAATCAATATTACAAATCAAATATATTAGACATTTCGTTTTCTTTGTAACACCTGCTGACTTTTCTATCTACTTACATTCGAAAATTTCGAACACAGCAAGAAAGAAACATTTGTAATTCGTTTTTGAACCACCACATTTACTTTGAAGACTTTTTAAGCCCTATATTTAAAGAGACCACAAACTGGAGTTGTCACTATTTATCTGGAGTGGGACTAGCGCATAAATGAATATAACCACGGTCTTGCCTATTGAATGACTTCTGACTATTTAAGTTAAGTGTTTTACAAATCACCTGTAAGGAAAGATATTAGGAGATTTTTATCATAAATTTTCATCAAATTATCTTCATTCAGGGAGCATGATAGTCCTACCTTCATGTGGTGCTCTTGGGCAACGATTATTCAAAAACGACAAAATGGTCTATAATTCTGGTCAGAATCCTCTATGTATACCCTCTAGGCATGCTGGAAATAGAGTACATTTACATTAGGCCGATCGCATATAAATCTATAAGGGTATTTAGCCGGAAGAAATTAAAGGACATGTTTTTATCAAGATTTGATAAATAGAAATTCTAATAAGCTATGGGTTTATAATGATATATCTATTCCCGATTTTGCCGGACGATGGAATAATGGCTAGGGCACTGGCATCCGGTACCAGAGTATGTGGGTTCTAGTTCCACTCTTGGCATGGGAGGACCTGTTTTTATCAAGATTTGATAAATAGAAATTCTAATAAGCTATGGGTTTATAATGATACATCTATTCCCGATTTTGCCGGACGATGGAATAATGGTTAGGGCACTGGCATCCGGTACCACAGTATGTGGGTTCTAGTTCCACTCTTGGCATGGACGTTTGTAGCTATTCGGAATCGTCTTTAAGCCTTAGGCCTCAGTCTAATTAGCCCTCGTGTGACAAAAAATTACCGTAGCGCTTCCAAACCAAACCAAACAATTCCAGATTTTTCAAGGAAGTATTCGGTAGACATGATCTGACATTTAATTGGTCTTGACAATTTAGATAAACATCTGAGCCGCTTGAAAATTCTACAGAATCCTTTCCGAACTATTTGTGATAAACCACAAGTCATGGACATCTCCCACATCCAGACGTCTGAGGCACTGTCGGTTCGGAATTCAATACGTTTTCACATTAGAAACCTAAATTACATCTTCAAATATTTGTTTTAATGATCACCCATAATCATGGACCAAGTTATTTCTTTTCCCTTCTGTTTACGACAGAGTTTATTGTGCATAATGAATATTGTAATACCAATTAAGTATTTTAATACCAATGAATATTGTAATACCAATTAAATATTGTAATACAAATTCAATATTGTAATACCAATTAAATATTGTAATACCAATTAAATATTGTAACACCAATGAATATTGTAATACCAATGAATATTGTAATACCAATTAAATATTTTAATACCAATTAAATACTGTAATATCAGTGAATATTGTAATACCAATTAAATAGGGTAACACCAATGAATATTGTAATACCAATTAATACAATTTAAATACCGCGATTTGAAGAAACTAACATGCTTCAAATGGTCGATACTTAAACAGAAACATTCGGAATCAATTAATTACAAGACCGAGGTTTCCGATATGTGTTTTTATTTTGGACATTCATTCAATCCATCACACAGAGAAAAGCGATCTAAAAAAACATTTCATTTCTTACCCGATAAATCCCTTTTTCTTATTCTTCGTCTACAACTTTCTATCACTCCTCGTTTTTCATTTTCTGGGCTCGAAATTGGGGATTAGAAGCTAAAGAGAAAAGTAAATTAATCATATTTTTGATAGAAATTGACGGCCAATGGCAGGAAATATTAAATGAAATATCCACTTATTAACCGGCATATTATACATTTCTGTTATCGTTTGGTAGGTTTTGTCTGAATAACTATTAATAACATAGATGGTTACGGCATTAGAGCTGTAATGGAAAAATAATTAATTACAGTTCTTTACGGGGATGTCATCTGGAGTGTGTTAGAAGTTTAAATGCTGACATTAATTACTATAGTATCGCTAGGAAAGGAATTAAGGTACTTAATGCCTTGCAATTGCACTAAATCACATGTATGATACATTTACAATTTAAATCCCTGAAATCGGTTTTCTTTGATCTTTTAAGGGGATGGTGGACCTTTCAAAACGATTTTTGAAATTTGTACCACAGAGATATGAAATTTTGTATATATATTCATTAAAGTATAATAATATTAAACACCTTATAAAATTTTATAAATATTTAAAAAAAAAATATTTTATAATTAAAAAATTTAAATTAAATTACCCTTCTTTAAAATGCTCCTTGCGACTCAATTTTAAACTTTTCCCCTTAATTTTGCATTTATATTGCTTATAAATACTTTCTGAACAAAGTTATGTATTTTTTTGTACTTTCGTTGAATGGTTAATTTTTAGAAAATATTTTTATGCTTGTACTCTGAATTTTCGCGAAATTTTTTACTTTTCTACATTAAAGTTAAACTTTTATAACCTAAATGACCTCGAATCCTAAAATGGATACATAACTTTATTTTGATGTATTACAGGAATCTTTATTATAAATTTCATAAAATTTCCTCAAAAATTATGACGCGAGGAGCATTTTAAAGACTTGCAAATCTGGAAATTTCTCATTTTGAGAAAGTCATTTAAAAGATAATTTTTATCTACCTTTAATACTTACTACTCTAAAGCCACCGATTTTTCATTTTTCTTTTCACTACACATTTTAAATGCATTTCATTCCAATATTTACATGTTTTTAAAATATTAATACACCCCCCAAAAAAATTCCAATTTTTG
The DNA here is from genome assembly GCA_907164885.2 of Dolomedes plantarius. Classification (NCBI taxonomy): domain Eukaryota; kingdom Metazoa; phylum Arthropoda; class Arachnida; order Araneae; family Dolomedidae; genus Dolomedes; species Dolomedes plantarius. The sequence continues at coordinate 102,756,508 of OU015497.1, read as the reverse complement.
CTCGATTTTTGGTAATTTGAAAGTCCACCATCCCCTTAATACACTAAAATAAGTGAAATCACTCTCTCAAGACTACATGTACACTCACATATATCATGTATTACGGCATGTGCCTATTTCGATATGTAACGTGACATAAAATAGCTAAAAGTAATATTTTATTTCGAACTTATTTAAAATTTGCAACAAAACCTACCCTCTGCTTATAGTTTTAGTGTTGAAGTTGTTAAAATGAGTAAAATTAAGAACGAATTTATAGTTTGAGAAAATTAATTATTTTGTTTTGTTGGAATAATATATATATATACAGGGTGCGGCTGTAAGAGCGTTCCGAAGGTATAAATAAATAAAGTAATAAAGAAACAAAATAAACAATAATAATAAAATAATAATTAATAATATATAAATTAATTAATTTCTTTATTTTTCTCGGGTATAAAAGATTATTTTTCTATCTTGCTTTGTATTTTTGTTATTGATGTTCCAAATCAGAACGTTCTTTCTGTCACACCCTGTGTGTGCATATATATATATATATATATATATATATATATATATATATATATGTGCGTGTGTAAGTAAGTAATAATAACGCTCCAACAGTCACTAATTATATTCCATTAAATCTCTACATTTAATATTGTCTATTCCATTATGTGGCTACTTCCGTTTATGTGTGATGTCTTTCTGCCACTGGGCATATTGCACCAGAGATGATCACGAGGACAAACGAAACTAAATCTAATTTGTTCTGATAGGAAATCGCACTACGTGTCATTTAGAGTGTTGGATTTGAGATGAAAAGGTCGCTTGTACTCCCTCCGATGTATACATCTTTTGCCAATAATTCTTATTCATTATATTCCTTATAATATGTTAAACACTTGAATGGTAATAATATGCTAGAGTTAATAAACTTATTTGCCTATCATCAGGACTGTTTGACTGGATATGATGCCACTCAAGCCCGGCTATAAATTTAAAATCAAAGATGCCATCGTCTGTGTTAGTGATCATTTCTTCTGTTTTTTATTTCCGAATTTCGCTACATGTAGAGCCCTTATCACTATATATACGTATGTTTGTGTGTGTGTGTGTGTAATAATACACTCTATGAAACAATCATGGTCCAAGCACAACAAGATCTTACAAAATTTTTATTCACATTCAACAGTATAGAGACGGACTTTAGCAAAAGACAATCATGCAGACATGACAGGCAGATGAAATAAACGGCGCTCGATACAGATTAAAAGAGACCGCAGAGTATAGAGAAAAATAACATATTTGCAGCTCGTGTTTACAAATCAACAAGCAACATAAATCGATAGAGACACGTTATAAGGGGCTGTTGTCTTTCCTTCAAGTGCATACAAAATATATATTTACTTTTTGACTATACTTATTTATACGTATGTATAAATACCTACATTTAAGTATTTCTACCGATCTGTTTAATTAAAACCAATGTGCAAGAAATTGAAACTTAGTCCTCTTTTGTACCTCAATACATGGAATTTAACAGCTCATTGCCTCGTGCTGTATTATTTCCCCGTTTAACTGGTCACTAAGAATCAAGAGAACTGCTCTTCGGATGAATCTCTAACCTTTTAAACCACCACTCCTTAGTTGTTTTCACACAAGAGTGAGACAGAATTCTGATATTTACAATTACAATAGAGGGTATTAGGGGACAAGTCGCACGCAAGGAAAGGATATTAAATAAAGTTATTACATTGTATATCAAACTTTCAAACAAACGTAAGAATATTCATACACTAATTCATACTCAAATACACTAGTTCAAGACAAATTCATGCACTAACATAGACAAATTCTATATTAGACAGGTAAAAATAATAACATGAAAATGAATAATATGAAATGAATAAAATAATAAAATAATGAATATAAATGAATTCTCTCATAACATGAAAATGAATTATAAACGAGTTAAAAATTTATAAGACATCCGAGTTAAAAGTTAGAGCGCAATACTGTAACGAAATTCTAAAACTTGTTGTTTTTAGTTTTTGTGTTTAGTTTTTCTTTTGTGTTTCTTCGATTCTGTAATAAAACCAGTTTGTATGGTGATCATTATGCTAAAACTTTCAGATTTAGTTTACTTAATTAGAACTGTATATGATTTAAAAGATGAGATAATTTGATTAGTTAATTTGTATATTTCTTGGAGAGAATTATATATAAAGAAATAAATGAGCCAAGCAGGAAAATCAGCATGACTTTATATGTATTTAAGATGGATACGGTTGTTTTTTTACATTATTTAGCTCTAAAATTTTGAAAAAAAATTTTCAGGTAGTCTCTTCTAACGAAACTACGGTGGGTTATTAACGTATGAATACTTATCGTTGCTTATCTCTTTTGCATGTGTATATGTATGTATTTGTTATGTACCGGGTGATCCAAAAGTCAGGACGAACTTTAAAAATGAATAATTCGAAAACGAATAAAGAAAAAAAGATGCGGTTTGCACCAAACGGATGGAAAAGAAGCCGGGTTTAGTGTGTCAACGAAAAAAAAAAATAGTTCTGTTTGCGACTAACAGATGGCGCTATAGTTTTTTATTTCACCAAAAGATGATTTACAAATCAAAAAATGTTTACAAGTCAGCTTAATTACAGTTAATTACAGTAAATGTTTAATGTGCTGTCCATCATTCAGAAGTACCGCTGTGAGACGAGTCACTACACCGTTGATAGCACTGAGTAGCATTTCTTGCGTTATGGCAGACACATTTTGGCGGATGGCATTTTTCAGCGCTACTAGTGATGCCGGTTGGTCGCGGTAAACTTTTCGACTTCAAGAATCCTCACAGCCAAAAGTCACAGGGTGTCAGACCGGGAAATCTTGGAAGCCATGCGTGATTAAAGCATCAACTGATAATGCGATCCTCCCCAAATGTTGAGCGTAGCAGGCGTTGCAGAGGCAGAGCAATATGAGGTAGTGCTCCATCATGCATAAAGGTGACTGTTTGGAGTGCCTGTAACGCTTGCATTTCAGGAATAATGTTGTTATGTAACAGTGCTGCATATCGCTGACCAGTGACAGAAACTGTTTTGAAACCCGTCTTTGTGACTTCCTCGAAATAAATGGACCAATTATGAAATCAGCAGTGAAGCCACACCAGACTGTCACTTTAGGCTGTTGCAAGGGTACCACAACAAATGCATGTGGATTTTCTGTGGTCCACACTCGACAATTGTGGGTGTTAAGAGCGCCAGAGAGTGTGAAATGCAATTCATCTTTCCAAAGCACAGTGTGAAGCCAGTCTTGCTGCTCTTCCATCTTATTTAATACCAAATTCGCAAAATCTTGGTGAGAGTCGAAGTCAAGAGGTTTCAGTTCTTGGTTATGTTGCACCTTGTAGGGATACCGTTTCAGGGTTATTCGCAGTGCTCTCCAGACACTTACGTACGACACTCCTGACTGCCTCGAAACTTCTCGAGCACTGCACTCCCCATGTGCAGAAACCGCCGATATGGATTGCACCGTCTGCTCCACAGTTGTGGCAACAGCAGCGCCTGCTGAGGGGCGTCCACTTCTTGGACGTGACGCCAAAGAACCTGTAACTTCAAATTTCTTCATCATTTTGTTCAATGCAGAAGACGTTATTGGTCCTTTACTATCTCGCATACCCTTCATGTAGCGATATGCTCGCAATGCCGCAATGGCACTTTCCGAATTCTTATCATACAGTTTAACTAAGAGGGCTTTCTCAACTATGGACAGCATTTCGATGCATATAAGCTTCGACTACCATTACCTGCTGCAGTTGCTCCTTTTTATATCGTTTGTTGCTTTGCATAATCCTATATCAGAAATCCGACAGCACCATCTGTTGTTCGCCAACAGAACTATTTTTTTTTCGTTGCCACACAAAACCCGGCTTCTTTTCCATCCGTTTGGTGCAAACCGCATCAATTTTTCTTTATTCGTTTTCGAATTATTCATTTTTAAAGTTCGACCTGACTTTTGGATCACCCGGTATATATGTATCTATATATATGTACTTATGTATATATACATATATGTATGTCAAAATTTTGACGCATTTTAGTACTTTTCTGTTTAACTGTTTACTGCTTGTCCAAGCTATACAGACTGGGTTTAGCGCACTGCTAAGATTATAACTCTTGAGGTACGGACGGGCGGTTTTAGCTTCTGAAATTTCGCTTTCCGGAGGACCGTTATGGAGGAAAGTATTCCTACTTTAAAAAGGAAAAACAAACATCAATCGATTAATTGAAAACTCTCAAGGATTATAGATCTTTAAAACGTTTAACTTGTTCATATTAACTTTAAAAGATGAAGACACTGAGAATAATTTTGTTGTTGTTGTTTTTGTTGTTTGTATTGCCTCTGTTGTTTTTATTGCCCTTATATCAATTGAAATTATGCCACTAGAGATATGCATTTTCATTCAGTAATATGTCTAATCATGGTAAAATATGGTTTCATCGTAATTCCATTAATTTTTTTATTTAAGCGTAAAAACATTAAGTATACTTGAACTTTAAGTTTTAAAAATCCAATTCCAGTCAGGGTAATAAAATTCGAGTCAGGGTAATAAAGTATAAATGGCTGCCTTACTAACCAATGTGACAAAATGATAAACATAATAGATAATCACTTGAGTAGAAAATTAAAACTGGCACATCCCAACGTACTCGGTTGAGCAAGTGTCATCAAAGGACAATTTTTGAATGCTGCATACCTGATTAATTCTGAATATAATAACACAGGCCTGCGATGAAAAAAATACAAGGGAATTGATAGTTGAACTTTATGTATTTTTTGGTGCTGATTTAAAAAAAAAATAATGAAAAATTTTTATCCCATCGCGTTGAAAAATTTAATTTTACTTGGATTTTTATGAACATTTACCATAATTTTATTTTCGGCGTTGAATTTCTTCCCTCCCTGCCTGACCATCATTCTACCTTGGTGAAACCTACAGAATACCTCTCTGTGACACCCTCTGTCACCCCCCTAGCATTACAGACTATGTAAGACAACTTTATCTTGCGTATTTTGGCATGAAACTCAGAGATCAGGACAAATTGTAGGCTCTTCATAAAGTTTGTGTGCAGTGTCTCAAAGATCTACGCTTATGGCTGAAAGGATAGAGAATGCTTTACGATTTGGAATTCCTATGACATGGGAGCCGAAAAACCCCTCTGATGATTGTTATTTTTGTTCCTGCCATGTCCGTGGGTATAACAGCAAAAATCAAAAGCTAAGCTCCTATTCTGATAACATTCCATCAGCCACACGCCCCGTTCGTCATACAGAGGCTGTTCACACATTTTTAGACGATGTATATTGTATTCACAAAACTAAATTACATAAAATTCTTGTGTTTTAAATGTTCTATTTGGCATCCCTTATTCTGAACTATCTTTCGACACCGCAATTTCCAGGATAATAATGCGTTTTGAAGTGTCAGAAGAGGTATTCTATCCCATTCCTCCTGAACAGCTTTCCAGAGTCCTGTAAGGGTTTTGGGACGACGTTTGGATAATGCAGATTTTTAAAGTCCAAAAGCACAAAAATCTATAGGTGATACATCGGGAGATTTAGTAGGTATATCAGGGAAGGGTATGACCTTGATACCAGTTTTTTGTTCCATTTCTTTTAGGAAATTTACAGTGGCTTTTGATGTGTGACTGCTAGCTTTGTCCTGATGGAGTCTCACAGATTAATGCACTGTGGGTAAAGCGATGGTATTTCATTCAGAAAAATTGGCGATAAAATATGTTCCTGATAGTATTTGACATTTTTTCCACTCTCTTTATTTTTAACTTGCCATTATAAGAAAAACCAGCAACAATCATGAATCCCTTAGAAAAACTTTCTTTCGATTCTTTGAACCATGTACTTAAATTTTTTTCTCCCCTTTTATGATAATAAATGGCTCTTTTTTGATGCAATCATTTAAATACAGCCATGATTCATCTATTGTGACAATTGTTTTCCATTTTTCTTTGGATAAGTGTTTCTCATATAGAATTCTGCAGCGTGTCCTGCGTTCAGCGATATGATTTGGAAGAAGACGATGCACATTGCGTTTTTTCGCTTTCTTAAGATTTAAATCAATGTTTATCATTTTGTTTACAGTGGACACCGAGCATTTTAATGATTTTGCAACTGTCCTTTGACTAGGGGGATTTTCTTTTAACATTAAACAACGTACCTTTTCAGTAGTCGAAGATGTCCGTTTTTTCCTTGGATACTTGTTTGGAATTTTTGTCCCACTTGAGGCTCCAATTTGACTTTTTTTCCTTTCTTGTTGACGATATTACCTATCGACGCTTTCGATATCACAAAACCATGTACTCACATCGTTTTTGGATAACGAGTATGCATATTTCTCTTCGGAAAGAGCATAAATGTAGCCTTCGAACCACTGCTTTGTTAAAAACACCATTTTGAATAAAAACAAAACTTTCAAGCCGCAGACGATAATTTTGACTTTTAAAAACATAGTTAACTGCAATTATTTCTTTTGCAGCAAATGATATTTTATTACTGCTTACCAAAATCGTCTAAAAAATGTGCGAACAGCCTCTGTAGACCTGATGTGCCAGTGCCTTTGCCTCCAACTGAATTGCCAGTCATCTCTTAAGAGTCTTCAGACTCGGAACAACTGGAAGTTCAAGGCTCCTCTACCGAATGTAAGCCCTCTGGAGGCGAAGACCTAAAGAGGGGAACTTAGGAGGCCCTTTACCTTTCTCTCAGGTTGAACTTGATGATCTGATTAGAGATCTGGGCCTTTCGAAAGAGGCAGCTGTAACGTTGGGCTCCAGAATGAAGGAAAAAACTTATTGGCCAAAGGAACCTCTTTTTATTGGTACTGGAATCGAGAAAAGGATCTTTTTAAGTACTTTGATGAAGAGGAGAACCTGGTCTATTGTTCTGATGTTCCCGGATTCATGAGCAAATTTAATATCACCTACGATAAAGATGAATGGAGCCTGTTTATAGATTCATGTAAAAGGAGCCTTAAAGCTGTCCTTCATCACGGAAGCCAGGATGCATTTATAGCAGTTGGACACTCGGTGCATTTAAAAGAACGCTATAGAAACCTGGCTCTCGTCCTCAACAAAATAGAATATGACGACCACGGTTGGACCATTTGCTGTGATTTGAAAGTTATTTCCATGCTTCTTGGTCAACACGGCGGATATACAAAGTTCCTATGTTTCATTTGTGAGTGGGGCAGCCGTGATAAGACTCAACATTGGGTCAAAAAAGAATGGCCTAAAAGACAAAATCTTGAACCAGGCAGCAAGAATGTCATTCTGAACAGCTTAATTGATCTCAAAAAAGTATTTTTACCCCTTTTGCATATAAAATTAGGTGTAATGAAGCAGTTTGTCAAGGCTATTCCAAAACATGTTGTTTCAAACATGATTGTTTCAAATACTTGTGCAAGAGGATTCCAGGTTTATCCGAATTCAAGTTGAAAGAGGGAATCTTTGTTGGTCCAGATATCCACAAGCGTATGTAGGATAAATAATTTGAGACTAGCATGACAACAAAGGAAAAAGAAGCTTGGGTTACCTTCAAAGATGTTGTCAGTAAATTCCTGGGTAATTACAAGGATCCTGACTATAAAGAAATTATTATGAATATGATAGACAAATTTCAAGCGTTGGGTTGCTCCATGAGTGTCAAAATACATTTCCTTCACTCACATGGGGACTTTTCCCCTGAAAATTTAGGATCAGTTAGCGAAGAACAGGGTGAAAGGTTCCACTAAGACATCAAAGATATGGAAGATGGGACAAGATAGCGCTCGCCGACTACTGTTGGATGCTAACACGAGGTAGGCATGAGATTGAACATAAAAAAAGAAAATCAAAAAGAAGTTACAAAGGAAAAATAGTATGTACTTAAATAGAATTTTTTTTTGTTTTGTGTTTTGCTCAGTCTAAAATTTGCTTCAAACTTTCATGTACACATACATAATATTTGCTCCTCTTGGTCAATCGTCTATTTTATGAAAGTTGCCTTAATAAAAACAAAATAAAATAGTATGTTGGTGATTTTCTTCTAGAAATTGCACCATAATTTGGTGTAAAAAGTTTAAACTCAAGGGAACTTTTTGTTTTTCTCTTGATCAGAGGCGGCTCGTGCGATCTGGCAACAGTGGTTTTCACCCATTTAAACCTATAAAAAATAATCGATTGCTGAAAAATCAATTTGCCTCATCAAGAATCGGTTATTTTACACAGATTTAAACGGATAAAAACCACTGTTGCCAGATAGTGCTTGCAAAATTGTTGAGAGAATTCCTTTTCAAATAGGATTTTAGCAAAAATATCGATATAGATTTTACAAAAAATCCTGACGTGATGGAAAATTGGAGGACATTTTCGAAATCAGCACACCAAATAACATAAAAATTAACTAAAACTTCTCTTGTATTTTTCAAAAACTTCAATTTCGCAGGCCTGTGTAATATTTGATTCTCTTAGTAGAGATGTGTCCTTGTTGTTGTTTTCTCTAATACACCCTGGCCGGAAGTAATTCCAGACCAGGTCCATACAGGCTAGCGGGCTAAGGGGCGTGGCTCCGGTTTTATAATTGGCACCACAAGGGTCTGATTTAGCTAGGTGCCACCTCAATTTTGACCGAGCACCCCCAGGAGCAACATCTGAGGAGGCCATGCCGTCTTCCACCCTCTCTGACCTCGTAGAGGAACTTTCCTGTCTACGTATTTAACGTGCCCATATCCGGTATAGGCACGGAGGTATATAATGGCGCTTGTCAGTATTCAATCCGAACACCCTCAACACGCACTACCACAAGGCTACCTCGAGTGATAATATTATTAAACCACATATTTGCATCCTGATTAAAATATAAATGTTTAATCTTTAAGATGCTATAAATCATTGTGGACTGATGAAAGTAAAAATAATATTGCTAAATTTCAGTCACACACTGATGATTTCGAACTTTCTAATAAGTTTTAGAAAAACAAGAAGAATAGTTACTGAATTAAATATATTAATAGTATTAAAGCAACAAAATATAATTTTGTTTCAAAATGTTGTACATTTTTAGCAGAATCACTGATGCTTGTTTATTATCATAATTATATATGTTCACTGATTTTATAACTAGGCAATCCCATTTTCATACATGTGATGTTTCTTTATTGTTATTGTTTACAATTTTTTATATACAGTATACTTATTTAGTTTTTCTAAATTTATGCACCTTAAATATTTCTTAATAACGTACCTAAATTGCATTTGAATATGTAATCATCCCTTCCATATTTTAGGTATGCCAAAGAGTCATATTTGCCCTTTAAAAAATGATATATTATAAATCCCCTAAAGAACGAGTGAATATCTTGTAAATTTTAAGAAAATAATTTGAGCTATTTTACTTTTTTTTCTAAAATTTCTAATACTAAAATGCAGAAAAGAGTATTTGATTTGGAAAATTAAATTATCATAGAAGTTATTCCATTGCAAAATTTTAAGCAAAAAATTTTCTCACCGAAGAGATGCTTTCTTACTACTTTAGTGATTTATTATATTATAACATTTATATCTTTCGTATGAAATGATGCATTATAAATCCCTTAAAGGCCATACGTCTAGCAGAATGTCTAGTAACTTTTGAGGAAATAATCATTGACTTATTTCATTTTACTTTTGATTAAAATTTCTGATACTCCAATGAAGCAAAGTGTATCAGTTTTGGAAAATTAAAATTATCATATGTCATTTCATTGCAAAATTTTCAGCCAAATATTTGCATACTCAAGAATTATTTTCGCACTGGTTTTCATTTATACTTTGTCAAGAAGTTTCACATTCAAATAAATATTTAATAATGCTTTTTTATCTGAGCACTTTTTAAAATTAATAATATCATTTAAAAATGATTTTCATTTATACTCTGTGAAGAAGTTTCACATTCAAATAAATGTTTAATAATGCTTTTCTATCTGAACACTTTTTAAAATTAATAATATCATTCAAAAATAATTTTCATTTATACTTTGTCAAGAAGTTTCGCATTCACATAAATATTTAATAACGCTTTTCTATCTGGACACTTTTTAAAATTAATAATATCATTTAAAAATGATTTTCCTTTATACTTTGTCAAGAAGTTTCAGATTCAAATATATATTTAATAATGCTTTTCTATCTAAACACTTTTTAAGATTAATAAAATCCTTTAAAAATTAAAACCTATTTGAGTTAAAAAAATATTCTGATAATTGTTGTAAATAGGTGGAAAATTTCCCATCTTAAATTACAAACTTCAGAGTATTAGATGCAAAGTATGAAAACTGCGTAGAACGAGAATCATAAAAAATATGAGATAAATGTATATTTTTCAAAGCTATACTTTAAATTATGAAATTGAAAGTATTAGATACAAACTATCAAACTGGCCAGAGGAGAGAATCCCCCCCCCCAAAAAAAAAAAGATTATCTAAAAAAATCATATTTTTCAAAGCTGTAACTTCATCCAGTGAATAGGACACATCACAGTCAGTTTTGTGTTTCTCTCTCTCCAGTTTCAAGTTTATTTCGTTGAAGAAGAAGTTATTTCTATGAAAATGGAATAATGGAAGAAAAGTCCTTTACTCAATAATCTCTCTCTAGAATTATATCAAAACCTAGCAGATGGACATGCCTTTGAGCATCTTGGACAGTTTACTTTGATTCGGATGAAAATCCTGGCAAAAGTATTAAATCCAAAGCATTGAAGATAATTCAAGGCGTTCTATCCTCTTGAAATACATACTTTGGAACTTTGCCCTCTCCGAGACTCACCTACAGTTCTTTACTGTAACTGTAAACTCTAAAGCTAGAGAATCTGATATTGGGAGAATTAGTCTTCAGAGAAATTATTTCTTTGCAATATCATTTCGAGCCAATAGACTGTTTGTTGCAGTATCTTTTCACCACACATTTATATGAAGCACTTATTGAATCCATGCAACGTTTTTTGTGATATATGAGGTTTAACTCAGAAAATAAAAAGGATATGAAATGTTTCATTCCTAGAAACAAAAGAGCCGTAAGATAAGGCTTTTTCATGAAAATGATGTTAAACGTGTTCCTCTTTACTTGGTGAATACAGTTATTGGTGAATGATCAGAATTTAGAAATGTATTATCACATCTAAATATACCAGTGGTATATTTAGATGTGATAATTTTTTATATGCTTATTTATTGATATTTTTTCAGTAATAATCATATCTACCAGGGAAAACCAAATCTTTCACTTAGATTGGATATCCAGAATCTCGCTAGGAGTGAAAGCGGATTTCCCTTATATTGATTTCCTAACCCATAACTAATACATATATTTGTGAATGTAAAACAAGATTTTTTTTAAATGTAATTTGTGCTCGGTGTATCTTCTATTTACATCTATATTTTTTTCTTCACAGTAAGAACCATTTCAGTTTAGGTGAACTTACAACAGTAATTACTTTTGCAAAATGCCACAAAAGCCCGTTTAAACCTAATTATGCATGAGATATTGATTACTTTCATTTTTAAAAGAGCTAATTAGTTAGAATAAAGCGTAACAAAACTTAAAAAATACTCATATCAACTAATTTCGCTTTGTTAACCAAAACAGTTATATTTTAAGTTTAGGCATTAGAATTAAAATTTTTTACATATAAGGTCATCGATATTTGTAAAAGTCCTGAAAAAATATATCAATAAATAAGTATATAAAAAATTATCACATCTAAATATACTACTGGTATCGTTAAACTTCATTAATTAGCAACTTTTCATAAGCAGTTTGATTTTTGTCCCATGCTGACCTATCTAAAACTGATGGACAAGACAGCAAACGTAGGAACCCAAACAATCAAGAAAATAGAGAAATAATGATATGAATATTGTTTCTCGTCATCTACTTATGGGCATATTTATAACAATATTTTTTTATTTGATATGAGCTTATCTAAGAGTATATGTATAAACATAGTTTATTTGGATTTGAGGGAAAACAACAATGATCTATAAAGATCTGCTTGAGTGTGAATTTATTTGTTCTTTTAATTTTTTTGTTTGAAACTGTTTAATAGTAATTGTACCTTTCCAACAAAAGTCGATAAGCTCATATAATTTTTTTTTATTTTGTTTCCGATAAAATATTGGGACAATCGGAAACATACTTTGGCATCTTATTTTACTAAAAGTTAGGCAATTTTCTTCCAAAACAAATTTGCTGATAATAGGTGAATGTAGCATGATTAAATGTAATTAAACACTTTTTTAATCGAGTGTTGCATTCGAATTCTATGACTGAGGAGGCATCAATCATTTGTCTAAAGGATTTGACTGCTAAGCTCATAGGTTGTCAATGTAAACCTTGCCAGAATCATTATTTCAAGACTAGTCAATTGTTTTATTAACTGATTGTGTTTCCATTTTGATGGTAATCTTAACATGAGATTATTTGTTGGTGACTTAAAAAAATATCGTAAAAAATACACAAGGCGGAATATACATGATGTGTATGATTCGAACCATTTTTAATTTGTTTTAAGCTTTGTATTAATTATTTAAAAATATATATTAAATTTGTTACACTACATATGATAGATAACTACCTCAATTAATCATTTGTCTAGTAAATGACCCACCGCTAGCATAGTGTATATTATATTATGCTCTAGACGAGGGGTTCCCAAACTTTTTCCTACTGTAATGACTTCAATAGTAGCCTGCATGAAGTAGAAGATAGTGACGTAACAGCTGCAACAGTTATTAGTGTTGTTTTCCCCACGCGCTGATTCAACTCAACTCCAAAAATAATATAAGAGGATTTTTAATAGATTGTAAAATTTTTTTGAACTCGTTGTGTATCAACAAGATTTCTGGTGAATGGATGTTAAATATAATTTATTTTCATAAGAAGAGAATTATTCCTTCGCCACAAAACACAAACACGCTACACTACATTGAACCCTTTTAAAAGAATGACTTTCTTCATCAACCCCCTCACATTTTTCTCTATAATGTGCAGCATACAACAGAATTATTAAAAACTTAAAGATAACAATTTGATTAAAAATATGAACAAAAAATTAGAAGAAGTGGTTCATTAGGTTTATGTTTTGTTATTTTTGTACTATTTTATTTTTTAATTCCACAAATATAAACAATATTTCAAAAACACAGATTGTAATTGCACAAAAGATCGATTTAAATTAATGTGGTGGTTGTGCTTGATGCATTGATACAATTTTTTTAATGTTTGGCCTGGAATAGCTTATCGTATAGTCATAATAACTAACATAACGAATAGAAATATATATTTTACTTAACAATTTTACTGACTTATATGTAATTATAACATAATTTCATTCGACACATATACAAATGGGGGTCTTTATATGGGTCTTTATATGGGTCTTTATATGGTCATATGGGTCTTTAAATGGGTGGACATTATATGGGTGGATCACTCCTCCTTATGCAAATCTGTATTTATGCATATTAAAACGGATATTATTATCTAATAATTACATTCCTAAACAATTAAATTTTAAAACAGAAAAAAATATCATCGACCCCTAGTAGACCCCTGGAATACTATAGACCCTTTTTAAATTTCCAACGACCCCCAAGGTGTCCACCTGGATCCCGTGAGGAATCCTTGTTCTAGACTGATGTCTAAATTTGAAAACTTTGAAAAATGTAAGTTATTATGTAACACATTACAAAAAAGATATTTTCTGAAGAATAAATTTATTCCGTCCACTGTTTATTGCTTCAATTACATCACTACCTTTATTTGAAGCCGCCCACGCAGATATTTTCTTACTTTTGCCAGATTATTTTAAGATCACAGCGCAAAAGCGAAGAATACTTTTCAGTTTATGAAAATATAAACGTTTTGAATTCTCGGTAGATAACTGGCACAATTTGAGCAGAAATTCAAGAATAATGAAATATATTTATTTTTAAAAACCTTTCCCCATTTTAATTGAATTCGTTTAACTTAATATTCTCCAAAGCACGAAAGAAACTTTAATTAAAATGAAGTTAATTGAAATAGAGAAGACTGGAAATACCTATTATAATTGAATCTTTTTACTTGTAAATTAAAACTTCATCATTTATCATGCTTCTAAAAAGATATGACCATTAATTATTGAAGTCATATGATATAACGCTTGCTTCTAACACGTAAGGAAATATCAAAATTATCTTTCGTACCAGATACGCCGCAAAGAAAATTAATTTTCTATCTTTTAACTTTCATTGTCATAATTAATAAGAAACGTATTTAACTGTTTTAAATTAAAGAACTTTTTATTCGTATATTTTTTCCTTCAAAGCTACTTATACTTTTTCACATACGTTTCAAATCTCTTTAAATTTTTCTCATGCACTTCAAACGTATAGAAAAACAATTGCTACATATTTAATTTCTTTAACTCAAACGTGAGTGTGTTTTTATTCATTGTTTTTTAAAGAAAAAATCTTAAAAGGAATGAAAACTATTTATCTTGCGTAACGCACTAAGGAAATTTGCTTTGCGGTTATAAACTTTTATAATGCAATTTACTCAAATATTTTCCGTTTGGGGAAAGTTCAGCTTACAACATATGAGACTGATTATAAAAGGATGATAATATGTACTGTTATGCGGTCGATGGGCACATCTACGGGACGTAGGATAATTCTGGTTAGAGTCTCAAACTAGACAGTATATTATCTTATCATTTTTTATGGGCGTGATACAAAATGTTGCAAACTGTGTGGCGGAATATCCATCGTAATGAATCCAATATGAATAGAACGTTTTGTTTGCGTTGTTTGTTGTTTTAAAGCTGCACTAAGGAAATAGTTGAAATTAAGGTTTGCTGGTTTAAAACTGGCAATAAGGGAATTTGTTCAGCGGTAATAAAGTTTTATAATGCGATTTACTCAAGTATTTTCCGTTTCGGGAAATTTCAGTTTACAACATATAAGACTGATCTCAAAAGTGTGAAAATATGGATTGCGAATGCGGTCGATCGGCACCTCTGAAGGATGTAGAACAATCAGCATAGATTTGTTACCTTTCCTTTTTTTTTAAAGTGTGACATAAAATACTCCAAAGTGTGTGGCTAAATATTCATCGCTATAATTCACTAAAAATAGAATGTTCTTTTTTGTGTTGTTCGTTGGTTTAAAACTGGCAATAAGGAAATTTGCTTTGCGGCTATAAACTTTTATAATGCAATTTACCCAAATACACTCTGTCACAAAAAAATATGTGCACCCAGAAGAAATCGAGCTACTATTACGAAACTTGGTAGGAATGTAGTCCGGTAGGAGATATACAAATTATTAAAATGTCGACGCCAATGAGACAAGGGTAAGTCCGCTATGCACATATGAGATGCGCAGTTGGGAGAGTTTAAAAGCATAATTGCTCGTGCCATAGGTTTATTCAAACAAATCTGTCTACTTGGATGGACGGTATTGTGACTAGAGATGCCTCTCAGACGTAACCTGCGACAGTACGAACAATTGTCGGACGTTGAGAGGGGGCGTATAGTAGACCTCAGAGAAGCAAGTTGGTCGAACAGGCGTATCGGCCGCCACCTCATTCGAAGCGATATGGTAGTTAATCGGTGTGGGCAAAAATAGATCACGGAAGGGATAGTCTGCAGTCGCGGAGGGTCAGGGCGTCCCAGAAACACCAATGCGCTCGAAAATCGGGCAATCATAAGAGCGGCCACGTCCGCACTAACAACGTCGATAGAATCGGTTCTACGCCATTTACCACCTTCCAGACCAGTGGTATCAAGGGAAACCATTCGGAGACGACTGGCCTACGTAGGTATAAGGAACCGACGTCCATTAAGACGCCTACCATTGACCTCACATCATAGACAGTGTCGATTGGATTTTTGCCGACCTCGGGCAAGCTGGAGTGTGACCGACTGGAGGGGTGTGATCTTCAGCGATGAATTCCGATTCAGTCTCAATGCTGATGACCAGCGCATACGCGTGTGGAGGAGGCCAGGCCACCGGTCAGTTATTTGTTGGAACACACGATCACCTCTAGTCGTCTTTCAACGCACTTTGACGGTACGCAGTTACATTGACGAGATTTTAACGCCAGTTGTGCTTCCTATGCTATCAAGTCGCCCAGGTGCCATTTATCAGCAAGACAACGCTCGTCCACATACTGAGCGACTTTCCCAACAATATCTTCAAGGATATGACGTACTCCTATGGCCTGCCAGGTTACCAGACCTCACTCCAATAGCGCACATCTGGGACGTGCTTGGAAGGCAACTGCATCCGTCCCGGAATATTAGTGAATTAACCGCCGAGTTGCAAAGATTATGGCATGATCTTCCTCAGGAGGTCATAGGTAACCTCACTGATTCAATATCACGCCGTGTTTCGACTTGTATAGCTGTTAGAGGTGGATTTACTACTTACTGATTTGTAACCTTTTTCATGCCATATCTTCTTAATAAAACGGTCTGTTCTTCTGAATTTGCAATCATTTGCTTATCTCCTCATATACTACATACATGTTAAGTTTCGTGACAGTAGCTCGTTTTTTTCTGGGTGCATATATTTTTTTGTGACAGAGTGTATTTTCCGTTAGGAGAAATTTCAGTTTACAACATATGAGACTGATTATTATAAAAGGATGATAATATGGGTGTTAATGCTGTCGATGGGCACCTCTACCGCAATTGTGGTTAGATCTCCAAACTAAATGGTATTTTATCTTATCATTTTTTATGGGTGTGATACAAAACGTCGCAAACTGTGTGGTGGAATATCCATCGTTATAAATTCAATATAAATAGAACGTTTTGTTTTCGTTGTTTGCTGGTTTAAAACTGGCACTAAGGAAATAGTTGAAACTAAGGTTTGTTGGTTTAAAACTGGCAATAAGGGAATTTGTTTTGAGGTTATAAAGTTTTAAAATGCAATTTACTGAAATATTTTCCGTTTCGGGGAATTTCAGTTAACAACATATAAGGCTGATTTCAAAAGCATGAAAATATGGATTGTTAATGTGGTCGATAGGCATCTCTGAAGGATGTAGAACAATTCTCGTTAGATTCCATAATCAGCATAGAATGTCATCTTTGCTTTTTTAAAGTGGGACATAAAATACTCCAAAGTGTGTGGCTAAATATCCATCTCTACAAATTCACTAAAAACAGAATGTTCTTTTTTGTGTTGTTCGTTGGTTTAAAACTGGCAATAAGGAAATTTGTTTTGCGGCTATAAACTTTTATAATTCAATTTACCCAAAAATTTTCCGTTACGGGGAATTTCAATTTACAGCATATGAGAGGGGGCCTCGAGCCCCGTAATCATCCGGCCCCCTCCCCTGCATTACAACATCTGAGACTGATTATTGTAAAAGGATGATAATATGGGAGTTAATGCTGTCGATGGGCACCTCTACGGGACGTAGAACAATCCTGGTTAGAGTCCCAAATTAGATGGTATTTTATCTTATCATTTTTTATGGGTGTGATACAAAATGTTGCAAACTGTGTGACGGAATATCCATCATTATGAATTCAATATAAACAGAGTGTTTTAATTGCGCTGTTTGTTGGTTTACAAATGGCAATAATGGAATTTATTCTGTGGTTATAAAGTTTTATAATGCAATTTCCTCAAGACTGATTTCTGTAGGGGGGAAATGTGGATTGTTAATGAGGTTTTTTTCTTTCAGATCTGACCCAAACCAAAGAAAATGATAACAGCAACCAAACAAATCGCCAGGTATTGCATCAAATCAGATGCCCACAAGATCTACACTACTCGGCCATTACATTCTTTTAATACCAAAAATATAATGTAATGGTGTTTAATACATCGTTCATGGACTCAATAAAAATAGAGTGTTTTGTTTGCGTTGTTTGTTGGTTTACAACTGGTAATAATGGAATTTATTCTTCGGTTATAAAGTTTTATAATGCAATTTCCTCAAGACTGATTTTAGTAGGGGGAAAATGGGGATTGTTAATGCTTTTTTTTTCATATCTGACCCAAACCAAAGGAACTGATAACAGCAACCAAACAAATCGCCCGGTATTGCATCAAATCAGCTGCCCACAAGATCTACACTACTAGTCCATTACATTCTTTTAATACAAAAAATATAATGTTATGATGTTTAATACATAGTTCATGGACTCAATATAAATAGAGTGTTTTATTTGCATTGTTTGTTGGTTTACAACTGGCAATAATGTAATTTATTCTGCGGTTATAAAGTTTTATAATGCAATTTCCTCAAGACTGATTTTAGTAGGGGGAAAATGTGGATTGTTAATGCAGTTTTTCTTTCAGATCTGACCCAAACCAAAGGAACTGATAACAGCAACCAAACAAATCGCCAGGTATTGCATCAAATCAGATGCCCACAAGATCTACACTACTCGGCCATTACATTCTTTTAATACCAAAAATATAATGTAATGGTGTTTAATACATCGTTCATGGACTCAATAAAAATAGAGTGTTTTGTTTGCGTTGTTTGTTGGTTTACAACTGGTAATAATGGAATTTATTCTTCGGTTATAAAGTTTTATAATGCAATTTCCTCAAGACTGATTTTAGTAGGGGGAAAATGGGGATTGTTAATGCTTTTTTTTTTCATATCTGACCCAAACCAAAGGAACTGATAACAGCAACCAAACAAATCGCCCGGTATTGCATCAAATCAGCTGCCCACAAGATCTACACTACTAGTCCATTACATTCTTTTAATACCAAAAATATAATGTTATGATGTTTAATACATCGTTCATGGACTCAATATAAATAGAGTGTTTTATTTGCATTGTTTGTTGGTTTACAACTGGCAATAATGTAATTTATTCTGCGGTTATAAAGTTTTATAATGCAATTTCCTCAAGACTGATTTTAGTAGGGGGAAAATGTGGATTGTTAATGCAGTTTTTCTTTCAGATCTGACCCAAACCAAAGGAACTGATAACAGCAACCAAACAAATCGCCAGGTATTGCATCAAATCAGATGCCCACAAGATCTACACTACTCGGCCATTACATTCTTTTAATACCAAAAATATAATGTAATGGTGTTTAATACATCGTTCATGGACTCAATAAAAATAGAGTGTTTTGTTTGCGTTGTTTGTTGGTTTACAACTGGTAATAATGGAATTTATTCTGCGGTTATAAAGTTTTATAATGCAATTTCCTAATGCAATACCAAAAATATAATGTAATGATGATTAATACATCGTTCATGGACTAAATAAGAGTGGGAAAATGTTATGAGGAGGGACAAATCACTCCTCAAAATTTTACAATCGGATGGATGTGCCTGGGTGTAGCATTTGCCCAGACATCGTTTCCCCTCTGACTGCAAGATCTTAACTGTGAAATTCGCAGGGTACTTTGATTGTTTTGTCTTCAGATATGAAGTCTAAGAGGCATATAAATATTTTAGAAGATTGTACACTTCGTGCAGTTATTGGCATTACTTTAGAAGATCTTCTTGTTTCTTTCAGCATGAACTAGTTCCATGCCCCACTTCAATCTCCGTCGAGGCCTGATTTGATCAAAAGTAGATGGACTACATTTCTATATTTATAAAATATAGAAACCCTCTACTTTAGTTATTAAAATTAAGATTATTAAATTTTTTTCTACTTGAAATATAGAAATTTGAACTATAGATACTTGGGAAACATGGAAAACAGGAACATACAGTTTCTTAAATTCTGCAATAAAAATAAAGGGATGGGAGATAGTATCGAACGGTTTTGAACTATTCATATGTTCGAAACTAGTTGCCATCCCTCTATTTTTATTATGTTAGTTCAATCTAACTCAGTTTTCTTATGTCTATAGAATAGCAAATATGTTTACTTGAAACTATACTGGGGTCTTTTAAGTTATACGAAAGTTACAGTATATATTCAGTTAAACTAAAGTTACACCATATGTTAAGTTATACTAAAGTAAAACTATATATTAATAAATACTAAAGTCATACAATATATCAATCTATACAACTCCTTAAATTATACTACAGTTTCAAAAACGGAGTCCATGTTGGAAACAGTATTGAAATTTACTGACTTCCGTTTGGAATATTGTAGCATATTATGATAAAATATTCTTTCAATTCTTTGATAACAGTTGTATAACTTTTATAAAATCCCTTCAGTTAGTTTAACTTCATATATTTTTCTATCCTAAGAAAGATAAAAGTAGTTTAATTAATTATTGTATTTTGCATATATTTCCTTTCTGATGTTTTTTAATGTAAACAAATGCGTTAAGACTGAAAAATAAACTATTTTTTGTGTTTTATTTTGAATGGCATTGATATTAATTTTATTTCAATAGCTTTATTGCGTCATTAAGATCACAAATCATACTTATTTTTATGTAAAGGGGAAAAAATCAAGTATATGTTATGGGTTAAAAACTAGAACACAAAAAAGTTACCAAAAATGATATAATCTCAAAAATAACCTAAAAGTTATTTTCTCCTGATTTAAGACATTAAAAAATAAATGAAATGTCGAATAATAATTCTTGTATTCTGCCATGGATAACTGGGTTAAAAAAATGCAGTTTATCAAGAACTGCAGAGTAAAACCTGTAAGGTTACAACCCAGGAGAAAAATGTCAACTACTTTAAATACCTACAGTTGTGCCAGGCTAAATATACAGTGAGACACATAGTTAAACGACTGTAGGCTTCGGTTTCTTAAGATCTTTTGTAGCTAAATATGAATGTAGCTTTCTTTATCAACAACTCAATCAACCAATACACATCACGGAAAATCACTTTTCACGTGCGTTTACATCTCAAATAAGTTGATTTATATAAATGGATAATTATAATAAAAATGCATAGCTAAAAATTAATAGTAGTCATTTTTTTTTCCTAATACGGAGACACTTTTCCGAAGATATTCGCACTATTAACCATGGTAATTTTTTGTTAGCTTTTTATCTGGCAGCATCATACATGTGAGTCAACATTGCTCCCGCACCACATCGTTTTTGATTGGACATCCTCAGGGGCGTCATCTCATGGGATTATACCCTCTTCTGACCTACATACCACATGGAAGAATTCTACGGTTTACAGATTTAACGTGCTTGTACCCAGAGTGGACACGAAGGCGTTCAGTAGCGCTTGTCGAGATACTAACTCATCTATCTCCACCCGAATTCCAACGCACTAACCACTCGTCTGCATTGGGCGTAATAGTAAAATTAACGCGAAGAAAACTCTTTCCAAAATTAAGAATCGTAGATGTGTAGACATAAATCGTTTGGCAAAAGTTGCAAGAAATATCGATGATCTGTATGAACGGGTCAACCTCTAAATAGAAAGAGTGCTTATAATTGCTGCAATTATCAATAATACATTTGAATATTTTTCTGACATTTATTGTAACCGTGATTGTTTAAATTATCTTTTAAATGAAATTATTGGGATTGGGAGTTTATTATATTATTCTTATATTAATTATATTTATTAATTATGATTTTGATTTAGTAACTTATTGGTTCATGATTGTGGCTAGTACATTGATGTGCTTCTCAAATAATGGAAATTAACTCTGGTTATATTCACAAATCAATTTATTGAATATTAACACACATAAATAATACACTCCAAAATTACTCAATATTTCCTCCGGCATTTACACATTATTCATAACTTCATTCCTACTAAATTAATTCTTTACGACACCTATGTTTGATTCATTCACTTATTATAACAATATTTCATACTGCCTCTATACATATTATTTTCAATTTTACTCCTACTAAATTAATTCATATATATATGCAAAACATTATATTAAATTGTTGGTACGAATTATCGGTCTATTACTCAACATCTTATATTCAAAAACTATACTCATCGCGCTCTTATCTTAATTATTATGACTACACACTGAGAAGCAGTCATACAATATAAAAGGGAAACGCAAAGTCGGTACCTCAGCAGATGACGGTTGAATCCCTCTGGGCAGCTGGCACTCGTAATGATGAATTCGTCGTCTTTATCATCAAACGGAATTCGGGCCTCTGCTTGTCTGGAATACGGCTCCGTCGTTCATTGCAGACACTCGGTATGGGACACTGGGCGCTCGACAACTTCTATCTCCAAACTTTTACTGCACTCGAATACGGCTCCGTCGCTTATTGCAGACACTCGGCATGGGACACTGAGAGCTCGAGAACTTCTATCTCCAAACTTTTACTGCACTCGAATACGGCTCCGTCGCTTATTGCAGACACTCGGCATGGGACACTGGGAGCTCGACAACGTCTATCTCCAAACTTTTACTGTACTCGAATACGGCTCCGTCGCTTATTGCAGACACTCGGCATGGGACACTGGGAGCTCGACAACGTCTATCTCCAAACTTTTACTGTACTCGAATACGGCTCCGTCGCTTATTGCAGACACTCGGCATGGGACACTGGGAGCTCGACAACTTCTATCTCCAAACTTTTACTGCACTCGAATACGGCTCCGTCGCTTATTGCAGACACTCGGCATGGGACACTGGGAGCTCGACAACTTCTATCTCCAAACTTTTGACTCTCACTTCTCAGGTTATCTCTCTGCCTTCACACTATTTTTTATTTCATATATTTTCTTACTAATGTCTCCGCCTCTTATAATTTCCATTGGTTATCTGGAAATTATCATGCCATCGCCATTCGTCCGTGCTGCCTCTCCTCAATCCCCTTTTACCAATGCGCTTCGAGGGCGGGATTTATACATTCTCCCTCAATTTTAACTTTTTCCCATGCTTTGGCTTCAAGTAGGGTGGGCTGTTTTATAGCCATCATAAATTTTCTTTTATTCTCTTCTTGCAACTCACTCTCTTCAACTTTTATCTTCTATTTATTGCTACAAACACTATTTCTAAATTTCATTCCGGTCTATGGCTTTCTTCCCTTCTTTTTTTATTGCCCTGTTTCTTTATTGCATTTAACAATTATTTTATTTTATTTTGTACTTTTCCATGCTCCTGTCCCTGGCCGTAACACTACTGTCATGTCCCTATGACATTTATCATATGCGACATTAAATATTCAGTTCTCAAAAACTCAGCGATTATTTGTTTATGATATACTAAAAACCATTATATACTCAAATTTTTAAAAAAAACTTTTCAAGTGAGGTTTTGGACAGCAATGTGTTCCATTTAAAGACACTTGTGAGTTCTCAGCAATTATAGACTTAATTAATTTATCAAAGGTAACTATGCAGAGACGTCAAATGAAAAAAAAAAGATGCATTAGCCTTTAATTAAACCGTTTAAAATTCATCAATTTAAGCATAATAATGGAACTATAATGAATATACTAACTAATGGGGAAGTAAAATGAAAGACAGAAAGCTAAGCATTCAATATACATTTGAGAATATTAACTCAAGCATGAGAAATCATGTAATTAAAAAAATCTCTGAGCGGTTGGATTAAGTAAATTTAAATTTAGAAATTTTTGAAAATGTCAGTGTCTCATGAGTTTTTTTTACCCGATAAGAACACTAGGTAAATTTGGAAAAAAAATTTTTAATCGCTATAATTGACTTCAATTATTTTTCTTGCTTAATTAACTTGTTTCCTCTGTCTAAAACTCACTCGAATTAATTGAAAATGAAATAAAGCTTTCCATTATTTTTTGGATTAAAGCTTTCGTATGGATACATTCTAAATTAAGGAAAAATTATTCAAAAGTAAAACGTCATTTAATTACAGTGTGAATGAATGATTAAAAAAAGTTATAATTGATAATGTCAATTATCCTTTTCGGAAAATTGCCGAATAATTTATATTTGAATATTTTTTGACGAAGACCTCAAAACCAGAGCAACCTCAAATACAATACGCTGGAACTCTTATGTCCACAAACAGCAATTTTAAAAATTAAAATTTATTTCATATATTTTAATATATTATAGAACAACCATTATGTATGATATTAATAGAAATGAATTTTACTGCTCTTTTTAAAATATAACAATATATATATATATATATATATATATATATATATATATATAGTATATCACCAAGAACATCTCACCAAGTTTTAATATGAATCATAGATTTCGATGTGTGTACGTTTTGTAGCACGTCTAACGTCTAAATGGTAATCCAGTTCTCTCCAAGTGTTTCGTAGCATAACAGGCGTCATTAGACTTTTGCTTGGGGATTCATTAAATGTACGTTGAGTATAAACAAATAATTGGAACTGTGGATGAGTTGAAGAAGTGTATCATTCAAACATTTCTTGTAATAACATTGATATGCTGCGAAACATTTGGAGAGAACTCGATTACCATTGAGACATTTGTTGTGCTACAAAAGGTGCCCACATCGAAATATATGATACTATGATCGAAGTCTATGATTGATATTAAAACTTGGTAAGAAGTTCTTTCTATTTAAATAATTTTTTATAATTCTAATGGGTAGTTCCTTAAAAATAAGTCATGACTTTTGGATACCTCTAGCCCGGACACCCCCCCTCTCTCTACACACACACACACACACACACACATATATATATATATATATATATATATATATATAAAGTTTAAAATTATTATCGAGGAATCATTCTTATATTTCAATACCACTAAATAGAATCATACATTTTATAATGTAAGTAATACTTCTGCATGTTTTAAAGTTCATCTTGCCCGAAAAATGTTATTCATATCAATAAAAAGGTACAGGAAAAATAAATATTAATAAGTATAATGTACTAATATATAGTATTATGTTCCAGGAATCATTTTCATTTTCAAATACATTGAAATAAGTTCCTATTTTTTAAAATGTATCGTATTTCATGGTAAGAGAAATGTAATCTTTTCTCGTATCAATTTTTAATTCCTGTTAAAATATTCCATTAAAATCTAACAGTAACGGCATTAAGATAATTTTGCCTATTAATTTTCATTAGCTATGAGAGAATGTGCTCTTCCGCTCCTGGACAAGCTTTATAAAGCAAGGATTGAGCATTTAGTTAGGCAATGCATTGTTTTTTTTACGTCTTGTTATGCCCGGTGTCTCCTGAACGTAACGTCTTTCAAAGCAGTCTTAAGTGAAATGAACCAATACGATAATTTACTTAATTGCGTCGTTTAAATTTATGAGTTTGAAGTGCAAGAGGGAAACCGTACAAATTAAATGAGACACGAACTTCTGACTTTGGTGTTTTCTCCGGAGGTAACAGATACGGGGGAGTGATAGTACTGATAGGCTCAGCACGGTAAAATCTAGAGCAGTATTTCGACTTTCATATGTTTTTTCATATAGATAATAGTCTATTATTTTTACAGTTACACTGCTGTTGGAGAATATTTAGGGTGTTTCAAAAAGAAACACCCGAATTGAAATGAGTATATTATGAAAAATATTGAACATAGAAACTTAAAACTAATTTTATATTACAGGTTTAATCATAAAGTTATTTTAGAAACCAAATTGAAGGTGCTCAATATGCCCACCTTTGGATGCAAGACATATGTCTATATGGTAAGCAAATTCATCCCAAACTTTTGCGAGCATGTCTGCAGACTCTGCTTCCACGGCTGTTATGCGTAAACAGACTACCCGTGTCTTGGAATTGTTTATACCATTGCCTAATGCTCTGAGAGGTAGGAATTTCAATCTACCAGGGTTTTGTCGACGAAAATCACGCTGAACAGTTATTACGGGCTCACACTTTGCAAGGCGTAGAACACAAAATGATTTCTGTTGTGCGGCCGCCATCTTTACAAACACTGAAGTGGCTGGCGAAGAAAGAGCGTTAGCGCTACTTGTCGACAACTGCGTGAAACTCGAGATTTCTCTCTTTCTGCCTATACGTTATTCGATCAAAACGGACTGAAATATGAATAATTATGATTTTTTAAAATCGGATGATTCTTTTTGAAACACCCTGTATATTAAGTTGATTTATTGATAGATATGGAAGTTTCATTGGTAACGAAAATATTTTATTGGATAAATCAAATAAACGTCTCCTTTCTGGGTAGTCGTTTAAGTAAATTTACCTTTTGTATGTTTTATCAAACACCCTTTATTTTGTAGTTTGAAGAATATCTTTATAAGTTGTTTGTCCTAGATAAGAAATTTTGAACAATGATACTGTACAGGCATATTCTCAATTTACCACCCACCAAAAGAAAGCAAAATAGATTACAGGAAAAATGTTACTCTCATGAATTTTAAGAAGATCAAAAGACGTGTATGAGCATAAAATTATGTTAAAAAATAAAAAGTAAAATCTCTGAAAATTTATGATTTAACTCTTAAGAATTTCCTATATTCATTTTAAACATAGCGGGAAATTTGAGGTAGACTGTAATGTTTATTTTGAAAGCAACTTGTGATTATAAAATAATATGGATTGTTAAAGAATGATAATAACTAGTGCAAAATTTAA
Source organism: Dolomedes plantarius (assembly GCA_907164885.2). Classification (NCBI taxonomy): domain Eukaryota; kingdom Metazoa; phylum Arthropoda; class Arachnida; order Araneae; family Dolomedidae; genus Dolomedes; species Dolomedes plantarius. The sequence continues at coordinate 102,730,011 of OU015497.1, read as the reverse complement.
TTTTAATAAGAAATAAGGTAAGAAGAGAATAACAAAGTTTGGTTTTGTTGTTCGGAATTTTCCAATCTACTTGGTTTTCTTTTATTTTAAGTATACTGATTTTGAATATTTTTATTCGTATTCTGTGCTACGTAGTTATATTTGAATATCAAGAATATTTATTGGGTATTTCTTTATTGGTTTGGGGAAGTTCGTCTAATTCTGCACCCTTACTCTTTGTTGTTGGTGTTGGTTGGTATTTGCAATGCTACGACGATCTTTTAATTCATGAGGGCTGAAGAAGCTGAGACCTTAAGAAGATTTCAGGGGCAACAAACGCACATGATAACTGCATTACTCGAAACTGCAGACTCGTTCTTGGTTGCGTAGTGTCAGATAAAGAGTCACAGAATGTTCGAAGTAGTCTAGTGTTAGCTTGGTGGACCTCGGACGGAAGGGGCTCAGTTCGAATCCAGACAAGCGTCATTTGAATATCTTCGGGGTTATGCCAGATATGGGCACTTTAAGTAGGTCGAAAAGGCGTTCTCTGTTGTATGTGGGAGGAAAGCACGAACCCATCAGATGTCGTGCCTGGAGATGCTCGATGAAAATTCTGGTGGCGCCTGGCTCCACTTATGACTTCAACTCTTGTGGTACCATTAAATTAAAGAGCTGCATTTATCTGACCTCATCAGTCAATAGACCTGGTATAGATTGTTTCAATAATAGGTAATATGTCACAGCAACATAATAATGGAGGGTATAAATAACAACATAAAATTGCAGAACATAGCGGAGTAATGTCTCCTTCTGAAGTTCATCCCCATTGATTTTTCCGTTAGATTCTAGATATCCATCAATTTAAAAATGAGATAAAAAGTTGATAGTAAATTGAATTATTGTTTATAAAGCAAATTTCGTGGCCCAGCGGCTTAGTGATTAAGGCATCTGCCTGCCATGCCGAGGGCGCGGGTTCGATTCCCGCCTAAGACTACAGGTTGTATTCTGGGGAACTCGTCAGTCTTCCGCCAGCAGATGGAGCCCCGTCTAAAAAGGGGAGCTACAACCCATCGTCCATCGCCGGTGTCATCGGTTGTTAATAAAAATTCTTCTGTGTTTCTGTGATTTATGTTTCTATTTCCTTGTATTCATATGTACACCGGACTGGGGTGTGACGTATAGAAGTCTAACCTCTTTTGTGGCAATGACACCACTCTTCTGCGGATACTGCTTCTATTCGCAGACACAACAACAAAGCAAATTTCGGTTCATTGGACTCCATTAAGGTCAAGATATCTTAGTTTGATGATTCAGAAACCCTCATTGTTGTTAAGAGAATATATTTACAAAATTGTAATTCTAACTAATGAATTTTGAGCAATCTTACAAGTTGACACCATTTTATTTAAGACAAAGCTAAATTGATTTTATCAATAATTTTCGATACTTGAGACGAGAATTCTTAGTTAAACTTAATTTAATCGTTGTAGATATTTATGGAGATATTTGCATCGATGAAAACGCTGTTAAATAAGTTCTAGTGGGGGATTGAGTCATTGTAACTCACGTTGATTTAAAATTTAATTAACGAACATTATCGTCTAAGTATCGTAAGATGGGTCAAGGCTTTAAATTTTATAGTATATATGACATTTAAAGTGCAATGGAATCGAGAGAGAAACGGGACATTAAAAGGCGATGATTTTAAACTTAGTACATTGTTAAAGCAAAAATCATCATAATTTGGCTTTAGTTATTAATATTTCAGGATTGATAATATGTTTTAAGCTATCTTTCCTTGACTATTCAATCAAGGTCCTTTCTAGTGATTCTAGGAAATAACTAATCCTGATTTGAAAAACATCTGAAAGTTGGGGTTTAAAAAGGAGAATGAATATTTGAGAAGTTTTTAATAAAGAAAATAAGAAATGATCCGTTAGCCTGTTCTACCTCTTTCGACATTATGTTAAGATTACATTCCCCAAAAGTAGGTATAACAATAAATGGTAAAGCGCAAACCAAATGAAGTCAATTAGATATATTAGATATGTATATCTGAAAATTTTTCAAGGAGATTGTATCAATTATGCAAAAGAGGGAGAAGCTTTACTTTAAAAATATACTGATAACTATGAGGTGTACTTTTTTATTTATATATGAAATCATTATCGAAAATAATATTTAGACCGAAAATATATTTCGCATAAAATGATACCAGTGAAATCAAGATAATACCACTACAACGTTAAAAACATTAAAATAATCAATGTTTAAGAATATTTTAACTTTGAAAATATAATTATTTTGGTGAAATTAATAAACATTTTTATAAAGTGATAAGCTTGTGGCTCTTAGAAAAGCAATATTATTAATATAACACATTGTTAATTAAAAAAATTAAACTCATTAATAAATTTCTATAATTTTAGTTATGGCTTGTTTAGCCTTCCCCAGTTAAATGCAAATTTCTTTTAACAGTATTAAATTAGAGCTCTAATGCGATATTCAAAGTCTCTGCTAAGTTGATAATTCAAAATTAATTTAAACATTTGTTTTAGCAGAAGTTCCTTATACCTCATGTCTGTAGGTTCAAATCAACATGGTCCTGTGAACACATTTTATATGGAATGGTTTAGCGGGTAGCGAATGATATCAAAGTCTTGTGAGTTCCACCTTTAACTTATAATAATTTTCTTATATTTCAAGATTTTGGTTTATTTCCCTTTCTTAATATAATCGAAACATTAAGTCCTTTGCTGTAATGTCCCTAATTATTTTATATAATTATAACAGTCAATGAAATTATCATATTTTAATTAAGTTTTTACTATGCATAATCCTCTAAATCTAACATTTTTATTTTCATAAGACGTTCCTCAAGGCTTAAGTATAAGATATCATAAAAAAAAGATATGTACTTTAATTGAAAATATTTTTTTGTATATTTCTGGGTAAATTGGGGAAACGTTAGGAATTCATATTGAAAAGAAAAAGTGGACTCGATACTAATGGTCCATTTCTTATCTGGATTCTATTATCAATTATTTCTTTCACCCTTTTGTGTTCGTCCGTAAGAGAGAAAAACCTTCTAAGGGAGAAATATTTCTTCTTTCGCCTGTGAATGGTATACCAACACAGTACAAATTAAAGCTTCTCTCCTACTATGCTTATTTCGATCAATGGACCACAGCTGTTTCGTATAGCTGCTTTGTTTGTCCATCAAAAGTAATGTTATTGGAAATAATGAAGTTTCCTGCCGAAGCGATGGCAGCGTTCAAGTGTTTAACAAGCGCCATAAAAGGAGTCGTTGGCGTGTTAAGTTCCCAGAAGAATTTTGACAAAAGATATCAGAATCATATCGAAGCTTGTTTCAAGAAGTTAATTAAGTATATCTGTGTACAAGTATTTTAATATTCTGCTAGCGGATTTCTCTGACAATAATTGCTCGAATTTGCTCAAAAATAATGAAGAGATAGAAATTGTTTTAATGTTAGATTCAAAATTTGAGGTAAGTGGAATGTATCTTGAGTGTAGTAAATTTCGCTATAGACGTAATTTTATTTTTCTGTGATATTAATATTACAAATGGTAAATGAATTTGTTCAAAAATAATGAAGAGATCGAAATTGTTTTTATGTTAGATTAAAAATTTGAGATAAGTGAAATGTATCTTGAGTGTAGTACATTTCGTTATAGGCGTAATTTTGTTTTCATGAGATATTGATGTTACAAATAGTAAATGGATTTGTTAAAAAATAATGAAGAGATCGAAATTGTTTTATGTTAGATTAAAAAACTGAGGTAAGTGAAATATATCATGAGTGCAGTAAATTTGGTTAAGGGTGTAATTTTATTTTTCTGTGATAAAAATGTTACAGATGGGAAATGGCCCTAACACAGCTTTGACATTTATAAAATTTTCAGTTAATAAATAATTTCATTATAAATATGAATAATGATATTAGATAAAATTCACGCAAATGGTTGCATTTTAGTATAAGAAGTCTTGATTTATATTTTAAATAATTTCTCCTTAGAAAAAATTAGCTCTTAAAAAAAAGTTAAGGAGGAATTATATGCTCACTGTACTGGGTAAACAAAATATTACAACAACTAAAACAAATAAAAATGTATATACGTAGATTTATACGAAAATTAAAAAGTGTGTAATTATGTATTTAATTTAATTTTAAAATATTTTATTTAAATATCTTATATTGATTTTGAAATATTTTTTCAAATTGTTCTTTTGAAAACTTTTTGCTTAATTTTTCATTTAAATGATTACAATTTAATAAAAACATGATACACTTAATGTAAGCAGCTGTACGTATCACACTTCTCGTCTCATGCAATTTAAAATACCCTCTTTATATTGAATGCCCTTTAATTATCAAAATTCTTGATATATTCAGCATAAATAACAAGCTGAATATAACTATGATGGCAAGAAATCATGGCGAAAGAAAAAATATAAATTCATATTAGGCTAAGGGGAAACCTAATGAGATAGATGTTTTTAGAAAGGAAAACTTCGTGTTTTTTAACACTAAGAAATAACATTTGTAATTGAAAACCATTTTATATTCTTTCGCCACATATACTTATAAAAACCTTATAATATTGATCAATTTCTATTAATTCTGTTTATTTAAATTTTTCTTTTTATGTATTACTCTTCATAATTTGATCAATATTTAGATGAACTTTACAAAAATTCTAGACATATTCTGCTTAACCTACTAAACGCCGGCTAAATCTTCCTCGGAGGTTTTGGCAATTCGTTTAGAATAGCTGAATCTATTAATCTTCTACTATACGCGGTCTAGAGTTAAATATAGAAAAGAAATTTAAGAAAAAGAAATAACGATTACGTTACTTTCATTCATTCATTTATATGATGGTCAGGAATTAATTAAAAGTATGAAGAAAACTAAAGTCAAACATCAGTAAAAAATGGAAACCACTCACGAGATCTTCTTAGCATTTATATCAAAATTGACATGTAAAGCTCATATCATGAAATCAAAGACTGAAGGATTACAGCATAAAAATGTCTAAAGAAGAATCCCTTCCTCACCGACAAAAAGAATGTCTGCAAGAAATAAATTTTTTTAAAATTTTCTTTTACTTTTTTTTCTGCTAACGATCTTGAATTTGTTTGTTTATTTATATGAAAGTTGTACCTAATGAAAATTTATTAGTGATTGAGTTAGAATTATCATTTACTTAAGTGGTAGCATTGATATGAAAAGCTGCTTATTAAATCAATAGCAGAAGTACTAATTTGAGTGTCATAATTTAAAGAGTCAAAGCAAGCTTGCCTTTATTTAAACTAAGACCTGAAATAATAGCAAAAACTCTGATTAGAAATTGATCTGTATGATAAACATCACACCGAAAATTGTCGATCTAATTATGACCATGAAGACTTTTGCTTACAGAAAGACAGAAAACGTTGGTAACGGTCTTATTAAAGACATCCAAACTTCATGACTACGATATCCTACGTCTTCACGACATATTTTATCAGAGGCACAACATTTGTATTTAATCATAGGTTTCTCTCCTAAAACTGTCAACACACGAAAGCTGTATTCTCACTAACTTCTTTCCCGTTCCTTCTTTAAGTTCACACTTTTATGGAAATATATCCTGGCCAATCTTCAAGATCCAATAATATGATCTGGAAGGAGTGAATGAAGAATTTCCATTGAGACAATGCGAGATTTTGAGAAGGGTTTGGGGACAACATATATTGTTTGTTTGGTAATGTATCAAGGATAGACGGTTGTGAGAAATTTCTCAGAATATTTCGACTTATGTGGGTACAAGGTTTTCAGAAAATAGTTGTACCTAAACATAAAAAATAAATAACAGTAATATTTTATATAAATTCTAATACTCATAAAGGTTGTTTCGAGAATTATTTTTTTCATTTAACTATAACTTAGTTATACGCACCTAGAAATTGAAAGTTTCAATACATAAGTAGCATAGCTGAAAGAATGAAATAATATTATGTTGTATTCATTTAGTATAACAAATGAACTGAACTCCTTGACCCTTACATGATCTTCCCACTAACAGTTTAAAAAATTGAAACTCAAAATAATTTCTGAACATTTACATGAGGTTTTAAAGTAATCAATTCGTAATGGCATTCAATCTGTAACGGTATTTGAATCCAGGTCTTCATTTATAGACCTTACACACAAAATGATAATTTGAATTCCTTCTATTTATAAATTAATCTTCATTGATGCTAATTTTTTTTCAGTAATGAATATATGAATTATGCTTCTTAACAATATTTTACTTCTGGTACTAAGATGAGATCTGTGGCTGCTAATACCCCCTCTATTTCCCACAGTTTCTCACTGACATTTCACCATTCACTCCTTCCAGATCTTATTACCGTATCCTGGAAGCTATTCCTGGAGACATCTTCATAGTCGTTCGGCAGTAAAAGGAGAAACTAGAAGTAATTTAGTCAGAATACAGCTTTAGTGTCTTAACAGTTTTTGGTAGAGAAATCTTCACTTACATAAAATGATGTGCCTCTGACGAAGTATGTTCATAAAAATTACAGCTATCGTGGTTATGTGGTTTGGATGACTTTTCTAAGATCGTTACATCGTTTCCTTTATTTCCATGAGCATATGGGACCATCATGGACTCAGGGGAATTTACTTGTAAAGGAAATCATAAACATTTCATTTGAATATGAACGTGAGTTGACGATGAATTGACATTTCTGGGTATGCTTCAACATCTTATATAAGCACGAGTGTACTTCAGTTTCATGGTTTCATGATTAACTTCGTTAGTTTTTTTCCGTTAAGAACCTTTATCTAACTGCCGCAGATATTTCTATTTGATTTCCAAAGCGCGGAAGTTTTAGTTGTAAGCAATTGTTAAGTTTGAGTAAAAATTAAATTTTATTTTTTCTAATTTGGAGTCAGGTTTAGTTATTTACCTAACCTAGCAACAGTAACGATGAGTTTTACCACATTGATAACCAATGCACTACAAGAAATAGTTAACTACCATTATTCCACTGTCTTAGTACCGTTTGAATGATGAGACAGTTCGTACGTACCGCGATTTGAATACGTGTCTCAGAGGCCAAAATTCTGTCAAATGATAAAAACTTGGCAAAATGCAGAAATTCGTTATCTTTAATACATTTACCTCAAGATATGGATAAGTTAATTTACCCCAAGACTGGTTATCAATGTAATATACCACATTGATGACCAGTACACTACAAGCAACAGTTAACTACCATCATTCCATTGTCTTAGTACCGTTTCAATGGTCAGACAGTGAAACAGTTCGTACGTACCGCGATTTGAATACGTGTCTCAGAGGCCAAAATTCTGTCAAATGATAAAAACTTCGCAAAGTGAAGAAATTCATTATCTTTACTTCATTTACCTTGAGATAGTTTCATAATATGTATTTCAGACAATATTGAATTTCTATTCTTTCCCCCTAGTCTACTCAATATTGCAAAACAATCCTTAAAGTAAACAAATACTCTTTCATTATGGAGCAAAATTACTATTGATATTTCAGTGTTTAATGAAAAATATTCCACATTTGACATTTATGGATCATTGAAAAACTATATTTAAATTAAAATAACTATTTTAGAGAAGCTAAAATTTTAATTATTTAAACACCATTAGAAAATGAGATAAACGCAATTTTTACAAGCACCGAAATAATATTTAATCTATAAAACTCATGTTAAATCTGAATAAACTAATTAAAATTTCGAAAATTATTTTATGAAGTTATATTAATATAGTTCCAATTAATTTAAGTAATTATTTTCATTTTTTATCCCAAAAATTAGTGCAGAAATGACAAAAATGCATGACGATTCAGAAGAGATTAATAATTATACTACGATCCAGCCAAATACGCTTAAACGCGTATAAACATATGTAGTTAAACATACAGATTTTACTTTATAGAATTTGCCAACAGCATTTAATTAAATTTTAATCAAACTGAAATCGTTTCCTACAGCTTATATAACTGGTTTAAAGTCAAATAAATTAATCCAAAAGAACACAGCAGGATGAATTATTTTCTTTTATAATCTAGAAATGAAATTAACAGATGTTTCTTTCTCATGGGTAGAGAACCTCCTTCCCCCTGCCTGCATAAATTTATCCAATAGGAATGGATGAAAAATTCTCTGAGAGTGATTTACATAATAAGCTTTTTAAATATTTAAGTTTTCCTCTTTATAAGAAATTACTGCTTGCGCAGGATTTAGTATTTTAAATTAATTTTCGAAAAACAATTTTGCATCATCATTTCGCTGTTGTTTCAAGACTCTGAATAAATCTTAAAAGGAAAAGAAAGACTGCTGGCTATAAAAACATCGATATCAAGTAATAAAGCTTTTTTTGTGTAAGGATAACAGCCATAATTATGATGAGGATATTACATAATTATGAACAAATCACATTTAAAAGAATAATATCCTAACTTATTACTCGAGCGGCATACTTTTCTTTCCTTTGCTGCATTTAATTTATTTAATCTAGTATGAAATCTATGATTCTAATTAATGTGTTCCTGGATACTGAAACAGAAAGTGGAAGCAATTCGATTAAACCCTCTTTATAATAAAATTCTAATGTTCCATTGTTCGAAATATATGTCGAACAAAGTATTTACTCCACACCATTGAATATAATTTATTCTATTTGATTGAAATATTTATTAGAACTAGTAATAAATTTATAGGTTCCAGGTGCCATTAAATATAACTCGTAAGCAAGAAAATGTACATTTGATTTCCCAATACTGCATAAATATTTCACCGAGTAAATATTTCACAGAGGATATTGGAAAAACTCAAATAGTTATTCATAATTAATACAATGTTTGAAAATGCAGATTGTTTATAATTTCTTTGATTACAAGATAGCTGCTTTTGTACTAAAACACTGTAACGTAATCTCAGTTGATAAAAATCACCAATAAAATTTACATACACCATTTAATTTATTCTATTAAAGCGAAATATTTATTATGACACGTATTTCTTTCATACATTTCAGGTACCAAGGAATCTATCTGGTAAGCTTGAAAACTAGGTTTGATTTCAGAGCAATGCATAAATATTTTCCAGACTAAATATTTTATAGAGAATATAAGAATGACTCTTATAGTTATTCATAATTTATACAATGTATGAAAACGCAAACTATAAATTATTTCTTTACAGAATAGTGACTTTTGTGCAGTCAGTATAGAAATTTAAATATAGTTGATAAAAATCATCAGTGAAATTTACTCCACACTATTTAATATAATTTGTTCTACTTAATCCAAGTATTTAATATGACAAGTATTCTATCAATGCTTCCATGGCCAAAGATTCTATCTGGTAAGCATGAAAAGTAGGGTTTAATTCTGGCACAACCCATCAATATTTCGCCTAATAAATATATCATAGAGAATATTGGAAAGTAATACATAATTAATACAGTGCATGGTAATTCAGATTATTTAGAATATTTTTCATTGTAGAATAGTCACTTTTGTGCAGTCAACATAGAAAGGTAATTATTGCTAATGAAAATCACCAGTGAAATTTACTCCACACTATTTAATATTACTGATTCTATTTAATCGAAATATTTAATATGACAAGTAATTCTTTCCTAGCTTCCAGGAGCCAAACATTCTATCTGTAAAGCAAGAATAATAGAATTGATTCCCAAACAATGCATCGATATTTCTCTGAATGAATATTTCTTAGAGAATATTGGAGAGTAATATTTAATTAATACAATCCATGAAAACGCAGATTATTTAATTTTTTTTCATTACAGAATAGCCACTATCGTGATAACAACACTAATTACAGTTGAAAGTCTAATTACAGTTGATAAAAATCACCAGTGAAATTTACTCCACAACATTTTATATAATTTATGCTGTTTTATCGAAATATTTATTAAGATAAGTAATTCCTGCATACCTTCCAGGGGCCAAAGAATCTATCTTGTAAAGAAGAAAAGTGCACTTGATTCCAAGACAACGCATCAATATTTCACCGAATAAGCATTTCGTAGAGAATATTGGGAAGTTATATATAATTAATGCAATGTATGAAAATGCAAATTACTTATAAATTTTTTCATTATAGGATAGCCACTTTTGTGCAATTCACAGAGTAGTCTAATTACAGTTGCTAAAAATCATCAGGGAAATTTACTCCACAAGATTTAATATAAGTTATTCTGTTTTATCGAAATATTTATTGAGACAAGTAATTTTTTCATAGCTTCCAGTTGTCAAAGAATCTATCTCGTAAGCAAGAAAAGTAGGCTTGTTTCCGGTACAATGTATCAATATTTCACCGAATAAATATTTCATAGAAAATAAAGGAGAGACTCAAACAGTTATACATAATTTATACAGTGCATGCAAATGCAGATTATTTAGAATTTTTTTCTCTATAGAATAGCCACTTTTGTGCAATCAACAGGGTAATCTAGATACAGATGGTAAAACCCGTCAGTGGAAATCATTGTGATAATTAGTTTTTGGTTAAAAAACTCATTAACTGAAATTTTAAATTTGCAGTGTAGTAAATGGAGGATAGTTTGTGGGGAAATAATATGTAATTACAATTCTGAACTGTATAGAACTAAAGTTTCGAGTATTTGTATAGAAGCATGGAAATGAGAAAAATTGGCAGCAAAATAAATATTAAGGCAAGTATTCAGTAAATAAAATTCTAGCTTTTACGGCATTAGATGTTTAGAAACATTTGAAACTTAAAAAAAAATTGAAGCTAAAATTAAAATTATTTTAAAACCATTATCAAATGAGATGAATATTTTTTGTTCTAAAATTGCAGAAACATTATTAAATCTTCAAAATAGTCAAGATAAAAATATATATAAGTTAATTAAATTTTAATATTTATTTAATTAAAAATTTTTATTATGATTTATTTGAATGTAAGTATTTGTTTTCATTCTTCTTCTGAGGATTAGTTAATAGTGATGAAATTGCATAACAATTTGGTAGAGAATAATAATACTAATAACAAACTATAAATATTTAAAAATTAAAGGTAACCATTATTTAAACATTTAAGAAAAATCGTGTCAGTTGAAATTTTAAATTGGCACTGTATTAGGCTGAAGACATTTTTTTTAAAATTATAATATATGGATGAAATTACAGATAGAATAGAAGTACAGTTTCGATTAATTGCACTTAACTCTGCAAATGATACGTGCTACTTACGGCTTTCAACTAATAGAATTTGAAGGGTAAGTCTATGGAAATAAAATCAGTTTGTATACCAGCCACTAGATTCGGAGAAGAGAGTTCAACCTCGTCCCTGGCAGGCGATATTTACATGGGCGTCCTGTGACAGTGAAAGTATCTGTTTTAGTATATTATAAATAGTTATGATGATTTTGATTTTAATTGATTATATTTAGAATGATTTATGATTAACGATGGAAAAGATGTGATTAGTACATTGCATCCATTATGACTCCAAATGATGGAAACAACTCTGGTTTAAAGTGACAAATTAATTTATTGATTATTAAACATGCATAATACTGATACATTAAATCTCATTAAACACTCTATACTCATCTCAAGTTATCTTTACTTATTACAACATATTTCTTCAATCTTAAGTACTCATTAGCATCAATTCAATTTCCCACTATATATTTAAATAACTAATATTTACTCATATTCAAGCATCGCATTACTATAATTAAATCGTTTTTACGAATTATCATTTATTATCCGCTAACTTCCATTATCAGATTACTTCATCATCGCGCTCTATATTAAATTATTGACGGCTACGCTATGAGAAGCATTGACGGTAAAATATGAAGAGTAAACAAAAAGAACGGTACCTCGCAGATGATTACTGGACCACTTTTATGGGCATCTTGCACTCGTAATGACGAACGTCGTTGCACTATCACCGCACTGGAACTGTGGCACTCTCTTCATAGGGTACAGGGCTCCTTCAATCATTATAGATGCTCGTTACAGGAAACTGGTGTACTCTCTTCGTAGGGTATAGGGCTTCTTCAATCATTGTAGATACTCAGTACAGGAAACTGGAGGCACTCTCTTCGTAGGGTACAGGGTTCCTTTAATCATTGTAGCTACTCAGTACAGGAAACTGGGGGCACTCTTCCTTGGGCTCTTTTGCATGGGCCACGGCTTACATAACTGTCATCGGGCGTGCTTCGTACATACTCGTCAGGCTGATACTACTTCTCTCTAACACTTAACTACTCTCCTTCGGGCGTGCTTCGTACATACTCGTCAGGTTGATACTACTTCTGTCTCTCACTCCTAACTACTCTCCTTCGGGCGTGCTTCGTACATACTCGCAAGGTTGGTACTACTTCTGTCTATAACTCCTAACTACTCTCCTTCGGGCGTGCTTCGTACATACTCGTCAGGTTGGTACGACTTCTGTCTCTAACTCTTAACTGAACTCTTTTTTGCCTCTTCATCTTATTTCATATTATTTTTCTCTTATTAATTCTGGCTCCGCCTCTTCCAATTCCATTGGCCATATTATTCCCATGTCATCGCAATTCGTCCGTGGCTGCCTCTTCTCAATCCCCTTTTCAGCAATGCGCATCGAGGGCGGGATTTATAAAATTCTCCTTCTTCCTTAACTTTTCCCATGCTCCGACATCACCAAGCAGGGTGGTCTGTTTTATAACCATCATAAATTTGGTCTTCCCCTTCTTCTTTTCGTTACAACTCATTCTAGAGAACTTTTATCTTTTATTTCTTCCTACTAGCCCAATCTTCTATCTTTAGTAGTTTCGGTTTATTTTTGGCTTTTCTCACCTACTCTTTTATTGCCCTTCATTTGCTTCCTTGCCTTGTTTCTTTCTTATGTTTTGCAATTGTTTTACTTCGTCCAGTAATTTTCAATTCTTCTGCCCTTGGCCTTGACATTATTGTCATATCCCTATGACACGTCCGAACATGGAAAAATGTTTGTATTTTCAGTAATAACAGGTTGAAAATATTTGCAGCCCTATATTTTGTATCGTTGATCCCTCTTTCAATTAATTAGAGATGTGTATGAAAGAAAATCATTGGAGTTATTAATGTACTGACTTCGACATTCTTCCCTAACGACCTGACATTCCTCGTGTGGAGTTTCCAGAGAGCCTGCACTTCCTTTGTATCTATCGCGTTTCATCAGCACCGAATGGTCACCTTACAGTTTAACGTAGAAAGGTTTAGGAGTGAGGCCCCGCTGATTATTTCGACGAAAGGAACTCCCTTTGAGAAACCTTCCCCCTTTTCGAACAAAGCCGATCCACTGACAATTGCCTGGCAGGCCAGCTGGAGCCACGGGAAGACTTGGAAGGCGAACCGTAAAGGAGAGGCGTGTTAGACTCTCGACCCTCCAGAAGGAAAAAATAGAAGCTATAGTCTACACCCCGAGCGGTAGTCTTCAGTTGTCTGTTATTTTCCGAGATGATAGGTGAGCATCAATAGGAGATCCCTAGAACGAACGCATGCCTCGACAGAACGGAGAGTCCAGCCAACTCATCATGACAGCGAACCCTAATGTTTTTGTAATTTTAATATTATTTTGTATAGTGTACAGTTGCCTTATTTAGCCAAGAAGACCAAATAAATGTGTTGGTTAGTTTTAAAGGCTGTCAGTCTCATTTTAGGCAAAGTCCTTACATTACTTTATTGCACCATAGGAAAAAGGGGAGGGGTTCAGATTGTTGAAATACCTTCTCGAGGTTTGAGATGGCAAGCTGAACACAAACAACCTCCCTCCCCACTTCCTAACACAAGCTATCATTATAATTTAGTAGGTTAGTTTAGAGATAAATGCTTCTTCAATTCACATTAATTTTTAAGGTGATTCAAATAGGGGTATAAGGTCTTTTCAGCATTAGATGTAAATGCCTGATGCTGAAAACTCAGGACAATCGTATCTAATGCTAAATTTGTATTTAAAGTTAATAGTTCGAGCAAATGTTCGAATTAATAGTTGTAACCTTTCTCACGAAGAACTATGAGTTCCGAACAAATTTACAACCGCTGTAAATATTGGGGATTTAAGAAGATTTTTTCTTTTTTCTTAGTTTAGCTTATATTTTCTAAACAAACACCTTGTATCAAGCAAGATAGTTTCCTTTTCTTTAATAAGATGGACTGTGTAAGATATCTAACAAACATTACCGACATTACAACTGCAAAAATTTCGAGAACTGGTCAATATTTCCCTTCCCAGGGATAATAATTGTAGCATGCATTGTAAGACTTCATTGATTAGTTAACGTGTCTATATAATAAATTAACATATAACAATGTATTATTAACGCAAATTTAAGATACATTTTTTTTAAAAACGTAGCTAAAAGAACTCTTTTTAGCGATATATAAATTGACTAGTTATTTTTAATAACTTTAGAGATGTTGTAAATTTTGAGAACCAATGAAGATTTTTTCTCTTCTGTAAATGTTATATTTTTTAATACCTGATGGAAACTTTAATGACGTTGTTACCATATGTCCTTAGCAGACAAAAACACTTGCATTTAATATTAGTAAATGAAGAGGCTATAGAAATTGAACCTTTTACATATAATGGGCACTTTCCTATATGGAAATATATATGAAATTACCATTGATAATATTTTGAAAAGTTTTTTTAGAGGTAGGAGAAATTATGTAGAAGGACATTTCTGAAAGACCACTAGAAAAATAATCAACTATCACTCAGCAGCATACAACTCAGCATCATGTTTACGCATCATGTTTATTTACGTATTTAAATATGCTGTAGGAATGATATTTTAGGGCACAGAGGCAATTCTCAGTTGAAAATTCGTTATAACAATTCAATCGGAGATTCTCCGAATAGTTCAGGAAATTGTTTATTTAGTATAAGCAAGGGAGGAAACCATTTATTAATTAGATTCACTTTAAGTAATGTTACTTTATATTATTACAAACTTCTTCCGAACTACTTGAGACGGATATTTATTAAATAAAATTCAATTTTCTAAAAAGTAATTCCCAGACATGTACATTAAAATAAACTCCTCGCACCTTTAAGCAAATCTTTGCGAAACTAGCAGATTTGGTACAATCTCTATCAAACCTAAAGTAACGGAATGAGACAGCTTTTCCGAGAGTAAACATTTTATTTTCAACTGCGAAGATGGAATTTTCATCTGGAGATTGTTTGCGAAATCCCTTAAGTATTTTGCAAATCACTTGGAAATGATTTGTCGTTATTTATGCTCAAAAACAAAAATTCTTGAAATCCATTTCGAATCACGGCCATGAATATTTTGTCCGGCACTAGAAATTCTTTATTTTTTTTAATTCACTTCAGTTTACCCAGTTCATTCTTTTGTTTACACAAAAATACAAAATATTTCATTTGCCGTAAAGCTCTTCAAAGAGGAAGAGCAACATTTAAAAATGTTTATGCAGGAGCAATAATTTTTTATGTATTTTCTTTTATGACAAACATATTAGTTTAGTGAGATAAAACAGCATGTTCATATGCTAGTGAAAATGCATTTATGAATAAATTATAGGAATCACGGTGTTTTCCTTTCATTAAGTTCGATCTTTAAAATAGTTCAAACATTATACGATTTAAGTAATTCCTCAAGTGTGTGTGAACTTCAATATTTCACATAAAACATTCGAATGTTTTTAGTTTATGTTAGTTTTAAAAAACAGAAAAATTTCGTTTTCCTTAAGAGAATATAAAGTAGTGGTTTTATGCTTTTTCTACCACAGCAATCTTTTATAGTTAGTAATATAATTTAGAGAACTTACAGGAGGAGAAAAATCTTCAGGGAGTTATTCTGTTGTTATATAATGATATAAATTTAAGAAATTTTGCATTTATGTAATAAAGTAGAAAAGTAGAAAAGCTTGGAATTTTCTTAATCCTTTACAGTTATTTACGAAACAGATAGATCCATACATTTTAAAATTTCCTGGTAACATTTATTAGAGGAAACCTAGCGCATTTAGGTGGATCCATTATATAATCAAAATTAATTCTAATGGAAGACAATTGGGATTTTTTTCGTATAAGTGAAATAAGAAAAATTAAACTTTGGCAGCAGAACAATGGCTGGAATCTAGAAAAACAATGGAAGTGGAAAAAAGTTGGCAAAATTGCAAGTAGTATGACAAAATGAGGTTAAATCTAATATACATTTCTGAAATGAAAACAAGTATGACTAATGCTTATACTGATTGTCGCTAGGTCGTTCCCAATCATTAATAGATGAAAATGGACAATATACAGAAAGACTACTGTATAGGCTTAATGTGTGTGTATTTGCTATTGTGTCCCCCTCTAGGCATTTTTTAAACAGATATGAAATTTGAAAACATAAATGATTTGTATCAATTGAGTAGTTTGAGGATGAATATCTAACTATGAAAATCTTTTAAGTTTCTAATAACAGGCATCAAAAGTATCATATCTTATTGGTTAAAGAATATACTGAACATTTTGTTAAAAATATTTAAATTTTGTTGTACTAAAAAATTATAGGAGGTTTTATAATTGTAAAAAAGAAGCCAAACAAAAAAGCACTTTAATTATCCTTAAATAAAAAAATAACCTTTCCTCCTATATTAGCTACCATTAAAATAAGGTATTTAGCAAATGTTTAGTACAACGAAATAGCAATTTATATGCATATTAAAACAAAACTAATTGGTACCTGTCAAAACATGACGGCTAGATAGTAAATAAATGCACTAATACACAAATTATACTCAACATATCATTGCCAAATGCTGAAAATCCTAATAATGCGCAGAAACAAATTAATGAGATTAAGCAGCCTCGGGCATAGTGAGTACCTAAAGTCAGATTTTAAAATGTCACAGGGCATGCGCAGAAAGCAGTTTTGTTTTTTAAAATTGTAAATTATCGCTAATCAAACAGCGCGAAATAAACAATTTCCATCAGGTTTAATCTTATATTTTACAAACATAATTATCATAAAAATAAAAATGGCAGAGAGAGATCTGGACGGACTCCTCGGAATATACATGTTTATCATTAAAACATGTCACTGAGCAAGCGCAGAAACAGTGAGTTACTAAAGCCAGATTTAAACGTGCCACAGATCATGCGCAGAAATAAATTATCGCAAATTGATAGAAATCGAGGTTACAAAAACCAAATTTGACAAATCTAGAGATTAAAAGCTCTTGTTTAAGACCAAAATGAAGTAAACTGATGTAGTAGTTTTCTCTCACGGGCTGCCCAAAAGTCGGCTTAGCAACTTAAATATATAGATTTTAAGAAAATCACACTAATTTAGTGAATTATCGGCTAAAAAATTACCATGCGGTTGCATATATTTAGTTGTACAAAACAGATTTTATATCGTTTATATTCCTATCTTAACCTCAGTTATCCGCATTGTTGCTTTTTTTTCAAAAGCTGGATGTGGGTGTTTCCTATAAATTGCTTTTTCTAGTTTTGTGAATAATTTCTTTCGATATTTTGAAATATAATCTAGAATTTGTGCAACATATTTTTTTTCTTTCTTTTTTCTCCCAAAATGCTTATTTAAAATTGCAAACGAAATTTCCCCTTACCGTTCATTACAGAAAACATGATATCTGAAAATTTTATGCATAGACTTTCAAAATGATTTCCTCGTGTTTTATACTGTATTATTCATGCTATGGATCAGAACTTTTTGAAATATTTATTGAGAGTTGAATAACATTATATATCGTCTGGAAAAACATGATATTTTCTTTTTTTTCTTTCTTTGCACCTTACATACGTCATAGTGCAGGAATTTAAAAACATTTTTGTGCTATCCTGGTTCATTCAAATCGAAATAAAACTCTGTTTTCATGTTTAATTCTTAGATATCTGAAATAAATTAGTTTTTAATCTATTTTATCATGGAATTATAAGACTTTAAGCTTGGGTGGCATACATCCGGAATTCATGTAGGTTTTTACATTATCACGGTTCCTTATCTGAAGAACAAATAAACTCATAACTACGCACAAAAAGAAAAGTAAAATAAAAAATGTTATGAATATTATTAACTAAATGTTAAAAAACGTCTTCAGTATTACTGTCTTTATATATATATATATATATATATATATATATATATATATATATATATATATATATATATCAGTGGCGTAGCGAGAGGGGGGAAGGGGGTCTATCATGTCCCAGGCGCAATTCTCAGAGGGGCGCCAAATTGTCCTTTTCACAAATTCTATATATAATATTACTATATGTTTTTCGGGGAGGGGGTGCCAAAAAGGTATCGTGCCCCGGGCGCCAGTTATGCTCGCTACGTCACTGATATATATATGTATACGTATATGTATATATATATATATATATATATATATATATATATATATACATATATATATCATATATATATATATATATATATATATATATATATATATATATATATATATATATATATATATATATATGGGCGCGGGGTTGGAGTAAAACATCCACAACATAAACTAACTAGAAACCATCGTAAATATCAAAAACAATTACATTTATTAAGAAAGAATGGGAAAAAAACGTAGTCCGTCCACGACTGAATCTAAAGAGGGAGTCTTAATGTTCTCCCCAAACAGAGTAGAGGGGTCGTGATAATGTTCGTGCTAGCGGCGCCCTCTTGCGCCAGACATAATATGCGTTTACAAATAACATTTCATGAAGTTTAAAGTTCATAGTTAAGAGTTCAGTTCTGCTTTCTACAAATCGGCCATCCTAGCTGTCATGCGGCCTCGGATGACATTAAGCAATAGGCACTGACAGTCTCTGAAAGAGAAATAAAATGGAACACACTTACAATACACGGGACCATGCAGGGGATACGCCGGTGCTGACATCGAGTATACAGGACCATGCACGGGATGCTCTTGTGTTGACATCGGGTACACGGGACCATGCAGGGGATGCTCTCGTGCTGACATCGGGTACACGGGACCATGCAGGGGATGCTCTCGTGCGGACGTCGGATGGCGGGATACCTTGTCAGTCGTCTGAATCGGGGTAGCGGGGATGTCATGCCAGTCGTCTAAATCAGGATAGTAGGGATGCCCTGGCTTCGTGTAGTCGGCAGCAGAAGACGTGATGTTAGGACGTTCATGTTGTTCGAATTTGATGACACCGCACTGGTCGTGGGACTTGACATTGGTCACTTTGTAGGGACCTAGGAATTTCGGTCGTAATTTCATTCTTGTTCCGTACCACGTAGGCTTGATTGCACGTGATTTTCTTGTCTTGTATTTGCATGATTTTTTCCTTTTCTTAAAGGATTTCTGGTTTTCGTCTTGAATCTTAAGGATATTCTTTCTTTCTTCTTCCTTCATTTTTCTCTCTTTTTCATCGTCGCGTTAAGGTACTCTTCTTCTAAGACTTCTTTCACTCGTATGTCTGTTATGCCTTTTAGTTTCACGCCTGTCAACAGTTCGAATGGTGTGAATTTAGTACTTCGAGAAGCGGTACTGTTCATTATTCGTTGAACCATAGACACGTATTTGTACCATTTCGTTGGATCGGAAATTGAAAGTTTAGAGAGTATAGGAATTAAAGTTTCATGCATCCTTTCAACCTGACCGTTACCACGGGGAATTCCTGCTGTAATTTTAATATTCTCTATTTCTTCTTCTACGCAATAGGTCTCAAAATCATTCGAAGTAAATGCGCTTCCTCTGTCACTGATAATTCGTGAAGGATTTTCAAAGGTAGTTTGTTGTAGCTTTAACTTTTCTATTGCGTCGCGTGACGATGTCGATTTTACTGGGTATAACCATACAAATTTCGTAAAGGCATCGACAACAGTGAAAATATGTTGATAATTCTTGTTCGTAGAAGGTATAGGACCTATAAAGTCAATGTGATACGTGCTCAACGGTGAATTTTCTTTTGGGATAGGATTAAGTAAACCTTCTCCTTTGCCACGTTTTCTGTTACATAGGATACATTCTACGCAGTTCTCAATGACGTTATCAATTTGTTTTCTGGCATTACGTATATAATAATTTTGATTTAAAACGTCTTCGGTCTTGGATGATGCAAAATGATTTTTATTATGAATTCGTTGGATTATTTCTTGTTCCATTTCTTGAGGCACCATTAAAAGTTCTCTTCCATTTTTATACTTATATAAAATTCCATTTTTGACAAAATGTTCTTCATCATTTCTTTTTTCTATCAAGGTTTTAATCGTTTCAATATTTTCGTCTCGTTTTTGGGCAGCTTTAATTTTGGCGGTTATATCGTCGTCTAAAATTATCTTCTTAGAAATATCTACGGTTTCAGTTTTGTTTGGCGTATATGTAGATATAGGTTTAAAAATAGTGTCTCTTCTTTGCTTATCGTTAATGTGGTTTAAATCTAATTCGTTAGTAACAAAGTTGGGTAAATTTTCCATCAACAATAAAAAGTTATTCGTCTTGGAGGGCTTCTGAATAATTAAGGAATCTTTTTTCAAAGTAACGTCAGCTAAATCTAACAGAGGGGTACCAATAATAAGGTCAAAAGTCATTGCTCCGTCCGGGACAACGTGGAACAGCAATTCGAAGGAGTGACCGTTGATTTCCACGCTATGCATAAAAGAACCCTTGGTAAGCACATTCTTAGAGCCTAGTCCTACTAGATTTATGGCGGGGGGAGAAACAGCTGGGAGACACAGTCTTTCATAGCAAGCGGATCGTATTACATGCAAACTGGAACCACTGTCGAAAATACCCGTCAGCTCATTACCGTTCAACCTGACGCTTATCTGTACAAGAGAATTTTTCTCTTCGGGAACACTGAGACTGATATTCATGGCTTGACTTTCAGGGGTTTTATTATTTTTCACCGGACAGTTAGCAGAAACGTGGTCATTCGTAAATTGGTTGCAATTAAAACATTTTCTTCCGCGGTCTTTAAACGGACAAACACTATGATTTTTATCGCCGCAGTTTTTACAACGCTGAAAGCGGGGAGACACGTCTGAAAGAGGGGTGAAATGTTTTTTCTTTTTTGTTGTTTGTGGTTCAGATGGAATCGTAGTATGATTTCGTATTTTTTCGTAAATACTTAATTTTTCCTTAAAATCTTTTAAATCTTTCGCACCGTAAAGAATTACTTTGTTAGACGGTTTATCGGGAATACCATCTATAACATATTGAATTAGGGATTCTGTTTCGATGTTACCTCTGCTTGCTAGTTCTTTCATGACCAGAAAATATTCTTGCAGAGATTCTTCGTTGTTTAAATGACGTTTCGTCAACATTTTATGGAGTTGGGCGCTTGTGCACTTCGAGGCGAATTCTTGTTCAAGAGCTAATTTAAGCTTAGCCCACGAAGTTAAGCCAGATTCACCTTGAATAAAGAGTTTCGCTAATCCAGTTAATGATCGTTTCGCGAATATTAATTTTTGAAGATCATTCCATGCGCAAATACTCGCCGTTTCTTCAAAATCAGTTATCCACTTTTCGATGGAATAATTATCTTTCCCGTCAAACTTTCTCAAACTGTCTTCGATATCATGATAGGAAATAGTAAATTTAGAAAATTTATCTACTGATGGTTCTACACGGGTTAATTCGCTAACTTCGCTACGAATTTCTTCGTTCACATGTTCATCGTCGCTATCAGATTCAAAATTATCATTTTTAAGCGTTTCAATATCTAATAGGCTATCGAGAATTCGAGTAGCGAGAACAGTTTCATTTCCGTCACAATCAATACATAAAATATTGCAAATTGTAATTAAATTAGCAAGCCTAACGTTTTTCACAGCAAAAGTTAATTTCTTCTCATAATGTTCGTCGTTTTTCTGGAAGTCAAAGCCAGAAAATTCTCGTAACCGTTTCCGGTTTAATCGGTCACCTTCAGTTTAATAAACAAAATTATGCAAACATTTTATAGATTTAACAGAAGCAGACTTCAAGTTTGCTTTGATTCGGGGAATATCATCTAATTTCACTTTTTCCATTTAGAGTCGTTAATCGTAGCAAAAATCGTAATTAATCGTAAATCGTATAAATATAATTATCGTAATTAGCCGTAATTCGAAGAAACAAAACAGTCACTATCGTAATTCATAAAAATAGTCTTACTTTAGTTCGGAGTCCGTTGCATCGTAATGCGTTGATGGAGATTCGCGTCGTGTTCTCGTAGATTTCTTTCTAATTCATATCTAATACCTCTTCTGACACCATCTTCTGTGGGCGCGGGGTTGGAGTAAACCATCCACAACATAAACTAACTAGAAACCATCGTAAATAAAAAAAACAATTACATTTATTAAGAAAGAATTGAAAAAAAACGTAGTCCGTCCACGACGGAATCTAAAGCGGGAGTCTTAATGTTCTCCCCAAACAGAGTAGAGGGGTCGTGATAATGTTCGTGCTAGCGGCGCCCTCTTGCGCCAGACATAATATGCGTTTACAAATAACATTTCATGAAGTTTAAAGTTCATAGTTAAGATTTCAGTTCTGCTTTCTACATATATATATATATATATATATATATATATATATATATATATATATGTATATGTATATGTATATATATATATTTTTTTTTTATCTGTATTTTAAGTCAGTACTAATTTCCATAGAACGTAAACAATTTTTAAATGCAATCTCCGTTTCTTTTTTTTCTAAAGTAACCTAAAAAGAGCAAATACCTTAATAACTTTTCAATTTTAAATTATTTAATGCTACTTTGATTCACTCAGAAAACACGTGACAGTATTTTTTTGTTTGTTTTTTTAAAACAATCTTTAACGCGCGACTTGAAATTTTATAAAAACAGAGGAAACAACTCTAATGTCAACTGTATTGTTACGGAGTAACTAAAAGTGAAGAATGGAGGGGAGAAATTTTCCTCTGTACTGGCGCCAGATCTTAAACGATCCTAAACATCATTTCATTGTACTTTCGCCCGGAATCTCAAAAGTTTTGCCGAAATATATTCTCTTCTGGCGTCTCGTTCTATTTTCTGCTACGAAAAATACTTTCAACATTTAATTTCATTCCGCTTAAAATTACTTCTTATGGCCCTTTTCTAAAGTCGTGTTCCTTCACTTCTCTCGCAAACGCGAGATTTTGGTTTGCGACATTTTTCCAAACCGTTTAGCCGAATGCGCTATAAACAAGTCGCGTTTTATGAGCCCCTAAGAGCAGCAAGTCAAGATGATAATCTACTTAATTGCGACACTCACTTTTATGAGTTTCGGGACCGCGAGGGGTGGAACGCAAATTGCAGCCACGGGAAACTGGAGTCATCATAAAACGTTACTTTTTTTAAAATAAAATTAAAACTTCATCAAAAGGATTAAATTTTCCAGAAAGAAAATTATTTCTGTTTCCCGAAGAATGCAGCAGAAGAATTCCGTGACATAAAAAAGGAAGAAAATTTATGTAGTCATTTTTTTTCTTCTATCCTTTTAATTTTTTTTTAATTTGAAGAAATTTATTTTATACCAGCAAAATTCAATAAAATACAAGAGGGAACTCGATTCTGAGAAATTTCTTAAGTATGATAATTAAATAATAATATACAGGTAATTTTTTATAAGTCTAAAATATTTTATTAGCCTGATTCTTTCCTATACAGAATCAGGCTAGTAAAATATTTTAGACTTAATTTAAACCTATATATTATTATTTAATTATCAAATAATAATCTACAAGTTATTATTATTTGATAATCAAAAATTGTTTAGTTTGATTATAAATTAATAATAAATGTAAATTTAATATTGTTAATTAATAATTGTTCTAATTTTATCTAAAATTGTTAATTTAAAATTGTTTAATTTTAAATTAACATTGTTTAATTTGTTATGTTAATTCAAAACTAAAAATTTTTTTATTAATTTAAAATTGTTTAATTTTGATTTCAACCGTACTACTATTTAATAATTAATCTCTAATTAAATTCTTTATTAACCAAGCTATTTCCGTTTCCTGTGGGATGCAGCCGAAACAAATCTGTGACATAAATATTAGCAAAAAATATATACGTGGCCTTTTTTAAAATTTTTGAATAAAATTCAGTTCAGTACAGTTGCCTTTAAACACCAAAGGGAACACAATGTTGAAAATTTTCTTAAATATGATAATTAAATAATAATATGCTGGGAATATATTCTTTATTAGCCTAAAGTAGTTAAAAGTAAAACAATGAAAGAATTCAGAGGCACACCTATCTAGGAAGCACTACAGGATTTGACTCCCGTGTAAGTCTTCTGTATGTTAAATGAAGAAAAATGTAATTATTGTTTAGTAGTGTTGTTTGAAGTTTGAGTTTTTGTGTGAAGTGTTTTGGTTATCAGTAAAACTAATTGTCTTTATCTCGGAGTCAGGATTCCTGGGCTTTCTCATGTGGGTGAGAATGTGACGTTTAATCATGAAGCAGCATTAATTTAAGGGAAACATTTTGTAAAGCCGTTGCTTTTGTATCATTTTCCAATATATCAGATACGTTTTGGGCGAATAAATGCTAATGATATGAAAATGCCTAGCATTTCAGTTATTATAAAACAATCCTACCGAAATCTTAGCTCTCTTACACATTCATAAATATAAGTCGAATCTCACTAGAGTCACCTTTACACTTCACCTTAAGTATTCAATTTCAACTCAGAATTATGTTTTTGGTGACTAAAAGCATGTGGTGGGGTCTTTAATTTTGCTAAACGTATTAGCCCAATTCTCTTTTCCTTTAATTTTTTGTATAATCCTTTCAAATTAGATGCAAAGAAATATTCATATAATTGTGTACTGAAATTAAATTGTGAGAAAACAATCAATAATTTCAAGCCTACTCCTCGGTTCCTACTGAATTTTGGGGGTTTATGCTAATCTGGAACTGACTATCATTAAAACACAACACACAATTACAGCAGAATTATTATTTATAATAAGAAATATAACTTTTATGCCCAGGGACTTTTAGAAAATCCTCAATCCCTTTTAGTTACTCTAACGCTAGAGGATCCCTACCACCGTAAATTAGTATATCAACAACTGGACAGAATAGATGTTCCAAACCTGAATAACACAAACTTGTCTTTACTAGTTTCCATTTTACTTGCCCCCCTCAAAGAAATCAGCTATTATTTGTAGTTATTTTATAAGTGAATAAATATTTATGATATGAGATTAATTTCCATAATAGTTTTTTTAATGATATACATGGTTTGCTAATGTTTATATTGCTAAACATAATAATTTAGGTCTCATTTTTTTATTTTTTCGGAAATTGTTTGATCGATGAACACACTCTTTTGATTCTTGAAACTATGAACAAAAATTGAATAAAAATTAACTGAAATTTAAACAACAGAAAATCATTATTTTTATTGGTAACATATTTACCACTGGATACGGGCTGTTAACCGTGAAAACTGTAAAATTAGCTGTTAACTGCCGTGATGGAGTTTTGTAACCGTTCGAGATTGGTGGGACTGTAATATATATTATGTTTGCTGTTTACCCACTGACAGTCTGTCTGCTGTATACTTGCTCGTGGTCAGACAGTAAAGGTATCGTTATATTCTTAAATACATGAATTAAGCCCTCACTGCGTATGGGTTGTTTTTAACCCTACTCTGCCAACAATTTTGCTTTTATCTTTCTATATTGTTTTAAACATTTAGTTAGGAAGTAAGTGTTTCTTTCTTAGGGTCAGATTCCATTTCCTCTTCTCCTTCCTTCCCTCCAACTATGCGCAAACATGCGCATGTGATTTGTTTACAGTTATACACATACCTTATAACTTCTTGGAACATCTTTTCTTTTTTCAAAACTTCACATGATTCTGTTATTATCTGATTATCATACTGTACAGTGTGTACCTATTCTGCAAGGACAGGAATCAAAATTTCAGTGCCAGTGCGATTTCAGTATGGTTTATACTTGGAAAACTTGCGCATGTGATTTATTTACAGTTCTACACATACCTTATAACTTCTTGACCACATCTTTCTTTTTTTCAAAACTTCACGTGATTCTGTCATTATCCGATTATCATACTGTACAGTGCGTACATATTCTGTAAGTAAAGAAATCAAAATTTCAGTGCCAGTGCGCTTTCAGTAAGGTTTATGCTAGCCTTCTGCTTTTCTTTTCTTTCTAAATGTAAAACATTATGTTAGTTCTCGTCTAAAATTTTGGCCTCCACTGTTGTAAACTATGCATGTAGTAAGAGAAATAAAAGCCACATGTATGAGTTTTGTGGTTTATTTTGCTCTAAGTGATTTATTTTTGCTAGATAGTTAAAGCGATAAAAGAATTTATTTTCGAAAACCGTAAACTCAGGCCAAAGGTGATAGAGAAAGCGCTAATACAGCCATGGTACAGAATCCAAGGTGTGATGATCCATCTCATTTCATAGACATGACAAAAAGGGAAGATAATGTAACAGCAAAAATTATAAAAGTTTCGAGCCGAAAAGGTGACTTATCACCAAACTGAAAGGATGAATGATGATCACGTACGTGGCAAATGATAAATTCTCCCGATGAGCATCTGAGAAATAACCGAAACTTACTTACATCTGCTTTGAGAATCTATAAAGCTAGTCAGAAATTACTTTACATCACTAGAGACAAAGGCTAGAAATTCAATTTCATTGAAAGGATTAGGAAAAGAAATATGTTAGTAAAATTTATTGCATGTCTTGGGAGAATTCCTTCATATGTAATTTGAATCGACAGCGCTGATGAATACAATAATTTCTCCAATTATACATGTTAATAACTTCAGCAGATAGTTTTCAGATTATTGTTTTCTTAAATAATCCAAAATGCAATTTATTGAATCGAATCCCGTGATTCCCCAAATAATCACGCTCTCTTGACAACTCTGATTACATTAAACTACTATGTAATTTGCAAAACTTATTGCATAAATCTACAATTGCAGTATTATTGTCTTTCCACTTCTGAGACAAATTGTTTGATTACCCAATGGACTGAATTCTCAGGAATTCCAGTTATAGGAAACTAACTACCAAACTATTAACTTAATCTAATTTTTAAAAAAAATATTTTATTTACTGAAAACTCTCACTGACTTCTTGTAAACTACAAGACTGTATTGACGGAACAGAAAATACAATTCGTAATTCAGTTGAAATAGTCATAGCAAAAATATATTAAATTCAATAAATTCACTGTCCCGCCTTACGGCATACAGAACATCTGAAAACTAATCGCTCGACAGCAAACCTGCTAAAGAGCACAAATTGGTAGCACTATACAAGTCAAACATCTGTCCACGCCAAACACCACAATAAAACTCTAAACTTCTAGGGGAAATCCCCAAATAGCTACAAAATTACTTACATTGCTAAAATAACACCTTCTTGTGCAGCACTTAACTTTTTTTCCCTCTTTATTTGACTCAAGTTTCCTTTTACAGCAGATATTATCCAAGCAAAAAACATTAATATATTTCTTTCAATAATTATTAAATTATTAGATACATTAATATATTTTTTTCAATAATTATTGAATAATTAGATTAAATAAATAAGTAGGTATTCAATAATTAGGTAAAGTTTTTACAGTTATACCAAGCATTTTCAACATTCTTCTGCTGACAAATATCCAAACAGAAGTAACCACGTACACCTACACATTTCAAGACATACTTATAACAACAATACATTTCCACTAACAACTTAAATATGCTTACAAACTTACATGCACAATTACAATACAATAAATGCACATAAAGACATTAAACAACTTTATATAGCAGCGTATAAGTATTTACAAACACATGTATTCATTTGCAAAACAAACTTCATATAGTTAACATTAACAATTTTCAGCACAATAACACGTACTTAAGTGCAATAATGCTTAATTTTTTCACATTATACAATCATATCCTATTTTCATATACAGTCGATCCCAGTTATAACGAACTTCAAGGTACCAAAGGGTGACCTTCAAGGGGGTTTTGTTCGCTATACCCCGTGGTTCGCTATATCCGAACTGCTAAGAAAAATGTTAGAGTTCACAAAATGTATAAATCATTAGTTGCTATGTGTATTCAATAATGATGTATTGAAAAAATGATAAAATCTATTAAAAATGATCATTAATGATTCACTGTTTTGATACAGAAGTAATCGGTAATCTTCTGCTGAAGTGATGCCGATTTCAAAAACACGTTATGAATTTCTTTGTCCAATACATCAAATGACTCCGACACTCTTTCTTCCACTGTTTGTGAAGACAAAAACTTATTAATAACACTCATCGCTGCTGTGTAGTGGGGATTGGTCACCGAGATGGTGAGGATTTCGTCATTTATGTGTTCCTCTTCCTCGGCATCAGATGCATAATCTTCGATTTCAGAATGATTCATTTTAATTTCTTCCACAATATCTTCATCGGTCGGATTTTCCCATTTAATGACTTCATCATCACATGCTTCGAACAATTGAATGTCACAATCTGAGAATTATGAAATTTTGTGCCCTTCTATCCATATCGCGATAGGTAAATCTTCTTCATCTTCTTCTTAAACATTCTTTGCTTCTTCAGCATTCGTTGTATCTTCAACATTCTTAAAATGTTTTTAAAAAAATCAGTGGTCGACAGAAAAAAAAGGTTCGTTATAGACGATTCTTAAGATATCGGAGGTTCGCTATAAAAGGATAAATTAGCATTAAATACAATAGGAAAACGGCGGGACCAAAATTTTCGTGAGTTCGTTAAATACCGGGTTCGCTATAACGGGGTTCGACTGCATATCTACATTCATTTACAATATTACAATACTCAAACAAATATTACATACGAGCAAAAATATATTAAATCGAAAATTTCACCCTGTGGTAGACTTTCCCCGCTGTTTTCGATAAAGTTGGTTCATATTTACTTCACGGTGGCCAGGCACTTCGCAAAGGAAAGGATTCCGTCAGTGATACGCTTATTTGAAACGCTCGTGATAGAAAAATCTCGTTTCTGTGAATTTTCCTCCGGCTGCCGTTTTGACTCCTGCAGTCACTCCTAATACGGATCTCGATTCCCATTCTCCTCCTTTTTTTAGGACTGGGATAACTTTTATTCTTCCTTTATTCTCTGAGTGCAAAATGCTTGCGCCTCCGCATTTTTACATAAATTTCTCTTTTTTTAATAACTATCTCAGACACTTAGGAAGAGTTTTAGGTGCTACATGCGTTGACATCGTGGATCTTCGAAATGATAAGCGAAGGGGAATTTTCCTCTCTGTATTTTTTAGTCAAAAGTGTGGAACAGCAGATATATATTTTTGCAATCTCTTTTCCGCATTTGAAAATAGATCTCTGAATGTAATCCGCATTTTTTCCTTAACAATTCTCTCTTTTCATTGCAGTTATATAAAAAAAATAAATTTAGTTTTAAATAAAAAAGTAATTTTAAAATTTAAAAAATAATTAATGGACATAAACTGCGTAATGTCTGTAAATATTTAAAAGATGAATTTAAAATTTTAATTACTCACACTTTTTCAAACTTTTATCTTCATATAAAAAATCAGTAGATGCATATTTTTACAATCTCTTTGCCGCATTTGAAAATAGATCTCTTAAAGTAATCCGCATTTTTTTCTTCAAAATTTTCTCTTTATATTGCAGTTTTCTATAAAAAATAAATTTAGTTTTAAAAAAAAGTAACTTTAAAATAAAAAAAATAATTAATAGACATAAATTGCTTAATGTCTGTAAAAATTTTAAACATTTATTTACAATTTTAATTTCTCACAATTTTTCAAACGTTTACCTTCTTATAAAAAATCAGAACTGAAAAAGAAATAAACCATTTGTAAGTTGAAATTTAAACATCTTTTTATTTCCATTTCCCATTTAAGAAAATTAATTTAATTTAAATTAAAATAAATAATGTACATCAGTAACTTTATATATACAAAAAATTTAACAGAATAATTAACAATTTTGTAAAATGCGTTCTATTTTTTTTTAAGCGTCTACTTTCATATGAAAAATAATATACAGAAAAAGGCTTTTACCAACCAATGATCAGAATAGTACTAGGGAAACCATTGCTTTCCAGTAGGGGTGGGCAGACTTTTTCAGGGTACGGGCTACTTCTAATTTTTTCAAGGTGTTGCGGTCCACCCAGTGGCGCAGGTGTGGTGAGCTAAAAAAAAAGGTCTACAATATTTATTATAACTTACTAATAAATACGGAATATGTACTTACCTACATAACTGCAATAAAATAATGATTGTGAAAAGCCGATTCTCCAGTCTAGCTGGCGTCGGTGTTCCATAAAAATGTTTCTTTTAGTATGCACGTCTCAGGTCTTAGTAAAGGCTGTCACCCCAAAATGTCTTGGTGGTCCACCAGTCGATCGCGATCGACTTAATGCCCACCCCCGCTTTACAGGGTGCCCAGGGATTTGTAATGTCTACATGTTTATGTCTTAAAAGCTTTGGGAACTCGCTAACTAAATTTAAAATAAATTTTCAGTTTATGAGGTTTATTATTGTACCTTATGATAATTAAAATTTAAAAAAATTTCCTTAATATTTTGTCTGTCCCAAAATCCAACATTCTAAGTCCAAGCATCAAACCATTTTAAGAGCTTATACTTCTTTTTCATACACATGTAACATTCAAGTGGGATCAATACTGTGTCCCCGTACTAGTCTCCAAATTCAGATACGGTAACGTTTTATAATGATTGCATATACCAGGGGTTGCCAAATAGCTTGCTCACCGTATTCTGTTCTTTATCATTCATGTGGGACCAATACTTTGCCCATATGCCAGTATTAGTCTCAAAATACAGTTATGGAAACGTTTTGAAATGACTGCATTTACCAGGGGCTGCGAAACTGAGGTTCGAGAGTCGTATGCGGCTGTATATGACTTTCTTAGAGACTCTCTTCAAATGTGTGCCAGAGAAAGTACCCGAAATTAAAATTAGCGAATATTCCCCACTTTTGACATAAATTACAGATGTGAATCTTTGTTATCTACGAATAAGTTGATAAAATATGAACAAAACTTGATGTGGACAAATGGACATTTAGAATAATTTGGCAAAACAATTAAAACGTAACTAATTATGAGTTCTATTATAAATATTTAAGAATATAGAAATATTAATTATTCTATTATTGGAGAAGGATATTTTTATCAAAAACGTTAATAATACGCTACAAAAATTTTCTTCCACATCAAATATAACTCTGTGACATTATGGCAGATGCTGATATGTCATTTTATCATGTTTTCGGCAAATTAAAAAAGTAACTTTTGCTGTGAAATATAAAATCGCTAAATTAAGTTTTTCAATCCAAATATTCTTTAGTAAATACTCATATTCAACCTCAAGCATGTAGCTGGTCTTCAATGAACATTTTCAAATAGGGACTGAAATATTTAATTAGGTACCAAGTATCATCTCTTTAATACGTAACAGCATTTGCCAATGAGAGTAACTCAGTATCATTTCATAATTACACCATCAGCTTTTGCCACATTAAAAAACCAATTTTAAGAGTGATATATCAACTTAAAACATAAAATGGAATTTTTCAGACATATCAATATCTGCGATAATGCCACAGAACTTTATTTTGTCTTTGATTCTTCTAAGTATAGAGGCATTTCAAAATGGCTCTTATAGCTGAGTATTGACTCCCCTGTATGGTGCTTCCAGTTAAAAAATAGTAACTTTCCGAGGTTCTGAGAGAATTTCTGAGGACAAGTACCTCAACATTTGTGAACAAGAAGTCTAAACATCAAAATATTTTAAGTGATTATGCTTCTCTTTCATAACCGTGTAACATTTAAGATCTCAATACTTTGGCCGTATATGAGTCTCAAAATAAAGATATGGTAACGTTTTATAAGGATTTCGTATACCAGAGGCGGCCAAACTGCGATCCTCATGCTGCTCCTTATCACATTCTTAGCGGTTCTTTTCCCAAACTTGTGCGTGAATCAAAATACCCACAATTAGCAAATAATCCACATTTCTGGCACAACTTACAACTTGTAACGGAACCAACCATAAATAAGTAAGCAATATATCGTATAGACAGCAAGAGGGCGTTCTCAGCACTTCGTATGGCCAGTAAAAAAGTTTTTGAAAAACACCAGAACCACTGACGACTGTCTAGCTGGAATATGTGTGAAAAGAGAATATGTCCCATGCTTTTCATGCCTAATCACTGCAATCGCAGACTGTACACAGTTATAGAAGCATAGGTAAGAGATAATAAATTTGTATTAGTCAAGTATTTGGTTTCTAGTTTTTTATCGGTAGCGCAATGGTGATCATGAATGCTGATTTTAGCGTTACAGCCATGAATACTGGCTCTCTACATATGAATCGGTAAAAATAAACAACGTTTAATGCTGACAAATCAATATGTATCTCAATGACTACGAAGTGCAATAACTAAACATACGCCATATTTCAATAATTGGGCAAATCAATTAAAATTCAAATATTAAAATATTTAAGAATTTAGAAATAACTTTGTTAAGCTATTAAAATATTTAAGAATTTAGAAACATTAATTTTTCTAACAAATGGAGAATGATATTTGTAATAAAAACATTAGAAAGAAAAGGCCGCTTGTATTTACTTTCATATCAATTGAGACATTCCAAAAAGGCTCCTTTAGCTGTTTGCCTTGGCAACCCCTGGCATATACTTTAAAGTAACGTTTACTATCAGAACTGTGTATTTGCTTTGGATATTTGTTTTAAAATCCTGCATTAAAATTTCAGAGGAAACTAAAGTAGCATCGACCACTTTTCTCAAATGAAATTAAAAACAAGGAAACGCGCAGCTTTTATTTTACTCGACAAAGAAGCTTGTACCGCTGAAAATATTCCAAGATCTGAAAAACAAATAATCTCTTCGTCAAAATCTAATTTATATTTTTCTTTTTTCGATTTCCTATTCTCCTTTGTTTTGTTGATACAAAAATCGTTTTGGGGCCCAGCTAAACAAATCATTTATCTTCCCAAAGACCGCTTTGCTCGAAGTCGAACAATAACAACAAGAAATATCTTACATTCATTTCTGTTTTTTGAGTACCCGCGTTTCCTGAAAAACATTTCTTTGTAGGAGAAGTGAGTTAGCTGTTAACTAGTATAACAAAACATTCTCTTGTTTTTTTAGCTTTAAAATATATAATATCTCTGAAAAGTTTCGCTGTCCTTTAATAAAAATTTCCTGGTTGAGGTAACTGAGAAATGTTTAAAAGAAACTCTCTGATCACGTGAAGCCAGAAAATTAGCTGATGATAATTTACAATAATTGTAATATTTGATATACATTCTTTTATATACATTCTACTTTTGTGGTGTTCAAAATCATTCATAGCCTACAGTATGTGTATAAAAATTATATTTAATATCTTTTTTTCAGGATGTTAAACAGCATCGATGGATAACAGTATGAGCATAAAAATTATACTTAATAACAT
The DNA here is from genome assembly GCA_907164885.2 of Dolomedes plantarius. Classification (NCBI taxonomy): domain Eukaryota; kingdom Metazoa; phylum Arthropoda; class Arachnida; order Araneae; family Dolomedidae; genus Dolomedes; species Dolomedes plantarius. The sequence continues at coordinate 102,696,480 of OU015497.1, read as the reverse complement.
ATTCTTTCATGATGTGAAACAACCCGAATGGCTTGCAGTATGTGCATAAAAATTATATTTAGCAACATCTTCTTTCGTCATGTAAAACATCTTTGATGACTTATTGAATGTATAAAAAATTATTTTTAATAAAATTTTTCGTGATGTAGACATCCTTGATAGTCTACAGTATCTGTATAAAATATGTTTAATAACATCTTTTAAGTGGTGTTAAACATCCTGGAGGGATTACAGTATGTGTAGAAAAAGTATATTTAATAAAATCATCTTTTTTGATATAAACATCTTTGATGGCTTTCAGTAGGTGTATACAAATTATATTTAATAACATCTTTTTTCGTGATGCAAAACAACCCGAATGGCTTGCAGTATGTGCATAAAAAATATATTTATTAACATATATTTCGTCATGTAAAATATTCTTGGTGACTTACAGTATGTATAAAAAATTATATTTAATAACATTTTTCGCGATGTATACGTCCTTGATATCTTACAGTATGTGTATGAAAAATATGTTTAATAACATCTTTTTCCATGATGTTAAACAGCCAGGATGGATTACAGTACTTGTAGAAAAACTATAGTTAATAGCATATTTTCTTTTGATATGGACATCCTTGATGACTTTCAGTATGTGTATAAAAACTATATTTAATATCATGTTCTTTTTTTGGTGTTAACATCCTTGATAGCTTTAGTGTGTGTATAAAAATTATACGTGATAGCATTGTTTGTATTAGCTGGGTACGAAATATTGTTTTAAAGTAGAAAATAATGAGAGTATATTTTTGCAGCGATTTGCTTCTAACGCTAACTATTTTTGAAGACAGTTTTGAATATGAAAGGAAATTATATAAAATTTACGGGTATAACCTATATTAAAGGGATTTCGGAACAAAACAGATAGATGTAAAGTTACTTTAAAGTTTTGACTGTATATGTATGTATATAATGACAATAATGAAAATTTTAATTCTCATAATATTTGGGTGAAAAAAAAACTCATGAAAAAATGCAATAAATAACGATATTATGAATTTTTTATATGAATTTTTTCAATAAAACTTTATTATCAATTTTTTTCTGATAAACAAAGTTAAAATCTGCATGACAAGCAAAATACAAAAGAAACGTTAAATTGTATTAAAAGAACAACTTTTTTGAAAAAAGGGAATGATTTTAGTGGAAATTTTATGAAAGAATCCAAAGCCGATCAAGGTTGTTTCCCCCTTCAAACAGGTTTCTTTGCCTACTTAAGGTATAGCCACCTGTCCAGTGTAATATCTCTTCATTTATATTAACTCCATTTTTTTCATAATGTCAAAGACTTACTGCTGCTACTTTTTATGTTTATTTTACCTTTGGACGATTCATTTTTATCATAACATATTTCATATCTTTCAACTGTCTATCAAGATTCATATACAGAAATTTTATCTTACTATAAGAATGAGATTTTAACTGCGATGTCAAAAGCTTTATGTCATGACTGGGAAACGAGCCTTAACACCGAAATATGTCATTGATATAGTCACTCTGTTGTGACTAATCTAGGCACACTTTTTAGAATGATTAAGCAATTATAGGTCTCAATTTATGAAGTAAACCCTGCCTCTACTTTACTAGCTTCCAGTCGGGTGGCGCAGTGGTTTGGCCAATGGACAATCTCTAAGTGCCTAAACCGCCAGGCGGTGGGTTCAGTTCCTGCTTGTTCGAGGGCAAGGCTAAGATACGGGAGTAATGTTGGCTCCCCTATATCCAGCTTCTGTATTAAAACTGGAGCCACCGTAGTATAACCACAAAGTCATCAAATTCACGATGTGGACGGGAGAATTTCGTAGTACACAAAGCTAATGGCACGTTGGAAACAGCACTTTACTGGTAGGTAAGCTTCAATCTAACCATTTCACTTAACAAATATTCACGTGGAAAAATAATTTTAAAAAAACTCGAAAACATTATTCCATTATAGTCATAAATTTTGCGAAAACCTTTTTTTAAAAGGAGATAAGTGCTAACACTTATTGTGAACTACCAACAACTATTTATGAAGATTCGTATGCAATGATTGTACTCTACAACGACAATTAAAAATTCTAACTGAGATGTAAATAGTTTTCTTCCAGGACAGGTAAAGAAACTTAAATATAGAAATATGTCACAGGTGTAGCTACTCTGATTCGGCTAATTCAGGCACAATTTTTTAGATCGGTTAAGCAATTACAGTAAATACAATTATACAATTACATATTATAAAGCAAACCCTTTTATTCACGAGTTACTGACCTGCGAGCACCAGTCAATAAACTTTTGCATAACAACAATCCATGATAGAAAATAATAAAAAAGTTATAAAAATTCTGTTCCGTTTTATTCATTAAATTTCGTAAAACATCATTGATGGCAGATAAACATTAACAACGCCTAATGAACTGCAAACATTTCCATTTACTACCACAAACAAAAAAAAAATTCTGTCCTTCCTCCGATACCTTTTGTCACATGGTAATTTAGGCAAATTTTATAAAAGTTCTTTTCACGTTAGCTAAAAATTCTTTAAGTCACATCAAACTTCTCCTTAAAGACATCGATTTTGTCAGGATTGTTTAAACAATCTACTTTTTTCCTTAAAGTTTGACATGATACCCCTTTGGAGATAAGATACAACAGTCTGGTGGAAGGTTTACGCTGAGTATTATTGATGTCCATAGAACATTTTTAACAAGGAATCTCTCGGTAACTGAGTTAAATTTAGATTCTTACAGATCCATTTGAATAAAAAGAATGTACAAATTATAATAAACAAAAATCCGTATCTTCTTGGAAATGCTTTATAAGCACAATTTTGTGTCTTCTTTTGACATACTATTTTTATTTTAAATTAATTTATTTAAAAAATGGCTGTTTTTTTGGTGTGTTTGATTTTTGCAAATAGAACTAGAATAAGATAAAGCCTAAAAACTATTAAAATGACAGGGTGGTCAAAAAGTCATTAGCCCCTTCTAGAATTTAACTTTTTTTACAGTTAAATTTTTTCATGTTGTTCATTGGATTCCATTGTACATATCTACGTTGCAAAATATTGTTCGAATTTCCAAATTTTAGATATTTATTATTAAGTAAATTAAATAAGCTAAGACTTACAAAATAAATCGAGAAGTACGTTATGAAAGCATAACGTTTAATATTTATTTTTAAAGAACAATTTAATAAAATTTTACATAAGCATATATGCGCTGAAGAATATTTAACAGATAATCATAACCTTAAATATTTATATAGCACTACTCGGGAATTTCAAATAATAGTGAGATATTTTGCTGTTTTCGGTAATGATTAACAGGAAGAAAATTAAATCATGAAGTAAGAAATAATAAATTAATGTGCAAAATTAGCGTTACACGAAATCCTTTAAATCATGTTGGAGTGTTATAAATGAAGTAATTTCAAGCAGTTTAAACCGGGATGAACGTTGCCATTTGTCTATAACTAATGATCAAGTGAAGAATATTAATGAAATAACATGTTACGAAACTGCTCACACATGCGCACAGATTTATTTCTCGGCAGAAAATGGTTTTCGTTGTATTCTGTCTTTTTAAAATAAATAGGATAGTTCTGGTCAACGAAGTCTGTATAAAGGAAGTATTTTATATAGTATAAGAACAATGAGTTATCCGTGATATCATTATTTAAATATTTCAACCAGCAAACAACATAAAATTGCACCTGAAAGAGGTACGTATGTATACATACATATACATACACACACACACACACACACACATATATATATATTTATAACTAGTAAATAGTAAATAATTTAACAGAAAAAAATATATTATAAAACAGGAACAATGCAATGGCAGCCAAACGAAATAAACAGAAATCCTACCCTTACAGCTAAACGTTCCATAAATTCAAGATTCTGTAGCAGTATAAAAACTAAACCATCATGGGCGCAGTAGCCCAGTTGACAAGAGATGGCCAGTGATCTGAACGTATCTGGTTCGATGCTCGTCGCTGCAAATCTACCACCGTGTTCACTAATTGTGTGGCTGGGGCACTTAAAATAGGGCGGGGCTACAATGTACTCCAAGTTCTCAAATTTACCTCTGGAGATGCGGGGTCAAGTGTTCCGCTCTCGTCACTTAACTCGGTTCAAAATTACGGGACCGGTAATTTAGCCAAGTCGGACTCCGATCCTTGTGGTGCTAATTCAAAACAGGAGCCGTACCTTCATCTCCCATAGCCTTCGGGACTTGATCTGATATTACTGTCGGTCCAGGGTCATATTGAACAACAACAACAACAGCAAACTAAACCATATAAGGAGGCAACCGACCGGTCTCTTCATCAGGAGGCCTAACAGAATCAGTTACCTCAAATGGGAACTTTTTGACTAGGATGCAGGTCTAGCCAAAAGCACATCCCAAGGCTACGAGATCCCCATGGAAATAGATAGTCAAATGAACTGAAAAGAACATTCAATCTCGAACTCATTATGGATAATTCTGTTAAACCTGTTCTTAAGTGTGTTCAGTTAAACCTTCACAAATCTAAGGTTGCGACACAGCAGCTTATTTTAAATATGGAAACTGATGATATTGACTGTGCTCTTGTTCAGGAACCCCATTGCTACAAAGGTTCTCTTCCTGGTTATCCTAGTACTTATAGACTTTACTATGGTTCTAATTCCGGCATCATTAAGGCGGCCATTATCGTTCGTTCGCGTGACCTTTCAGCTTTTCTTGACCTTAAAAATACAGATTATAATATGGTCACTTTGGATGTTTCTGTTGGAATTAATACGTTCACTCTTTTCTCCTACTATTTTGAGCCTTCAAGAAACATTGACCTAGATCTTCATAAAATTAGTCAAGTTTTTACGTACAAAAATCTCAATCGATTGATTTGGTGTATGGACTCGAATAGTAAATCTGAACTTTGGTTTAGTCCCTCTTCTGATGCTCGTGGATATAAATTAAGTGATTTTATTTCTGCCAACAACTTATTTGTTATAAATGAAGACTGTGGACCTACTTTTCGTGCCACCCAAGGTTCAAGTTACATTGATGTTACAGTTGTTGGTACTGATTTACTTGAGGATACTTCATGCTGGTGTCTTTCTGCAAATGAATCCCTTTCTGATCACATGATGATAGAATTTCAATTTTGCCTTTCCACTGACCGTTGCGACGCTTCAGATATTCCCTTCATAATATTCAATACAAAGAAAGCTAATTGGTGTCGTTTTCGGAATGTTTGCTCCTCCCATGTTGCCCGTTTCATTGACATTCTTAGTCGCTGTACTGATGGTTCTTGTCTTAATACTATTGTTGAAGAATTTGGCTCGGTTCTTTTCAAGGCGTGCTTATATTCAATGCCTGTTAAAAATCACGGAGTGCACAATGTTCCTTGGTGGTCTGTTGATATTGGTTGTATGAGAAAGAGACTTAATGCAGCCAGGCGTAGATTTCAACGTTCAAGAAATTCGATTCTTAGGGAGCTGTATAAGTGTAAATATCTTCAGTATGGAAAAGAATATAATCAAATGCTTATTGACGCTAAATCCAACTCTTGGAAGACATTTCTTTCGACCATTGATGTTAATAATGTGTGGAAAAAAATTTATACTTACGGTGTTAAAAGAAATTTCATGAAAACAGTTGAAATAACGGGTATTCATCTACCGTCAGGAGAAATAACAAGCACTTCAGAAGAGACAATAAATGCTGTGCTTCAAAAATCCTTCCCCTCTGATTCAGAGGAAGATGACAACGACTTACACAGAGAGTACCGCAGGTCTGCTCAAACCGCTTACCTTTCTTCTCTCGATCCTCCTTTTACCTGTGATGAAGTTAATACAGTTATAGCTATGCTACAGCCAAATAAATCACCTGGTCCTGATTCCATCACAAATGAGATCATTAAACAGTTCCATTTTATGTTTCCTTCTTTTCTCCATAAACTCTTTAATATTTGTCTGGATGTTGGTATTTTTCCACGTGTTTGGAAGTGTGCACAAGTGATACTTATCCCCAAGGGAAATGAGTCTAAAATACCTCATTTGGATAATCTAAGATGCATTAGCTTACTTCCTGCTTTAGGTAAGTGCTTGGAGAAACTTTTCGTTAACAGAATTTGCTGGTTTTTGCGCCGGGGAGACTTTTTTTCTAGTGACCAGTACGGCTTTACACCTCAGAAGAGTACTGAGGATGCTTTGTTACGTTTAAGTGAGATTGTTCAGAGAGGTAAAAAGAAAAATTTGCACACAATCTTGATTTTTCTGGATATAAAAGGCGCTTTCGACATTGCTTGGTGGCCTTGCATTCTCAACCTTCTTAAAAAAGCGGAACTACCACTGAATATTTTTTCACTGGCTGCTGACTTTTTAAAGGACAGAGTAGCCAAATTGAGACTGGGCTCAGCTTCCACTATCCATCGGCTTGAGAGGGGTTGCCCTCAAGGCTCAGTTTCTGGACCTGCCTTTTGGAATTTGATTATTAATGATCTCCTCATAAAGCTTAATAAACTTGCCTGTTGTGATACTATTGCTTTTGCGGATGACCTCCTATTTTGTTTCCAGGGTAGGGATCTTCCTGCGACTTTCCTTTGTGCTCAAGAAACCTTGAACCTTGCTACCAAATGGTCAAAAGATTTTAAATTGGAATTTAACTCTGCTAAAACCAAAGTAATGTTTATTGAAAAACGTAATATTCTTTATGACGCATTCCAGCTGTTTCTCGACGGAACTCCCTTGGCTGTGGTAGGGCAATTTAAATATCTTGGGGTTCTTCTTGACTGCAAGTTTTCTTGGAAAAAACACCTATCTTACATTTCAGAGAAGAGTGACAAATTGCAACGTGGTTTATGTCGCTTTGCACGTAATACGTACGGCATCAGGTTTGATGTCCATTCGCTCATTTATAAGCAAGGCATTGAACCTTTTATTTTGTACGGCTCTAGAGCTTGGGGTATGGCGCTCAAGAAGAAGATTAATTGTAAATATCTCCGACACATTCAAAGACGTATTCTCTTGCGAGTCATATGTGGATATCGCACCTTAAGCTATGAATCTGTTTATGCAATTTCTGGTTTTCCTCCGATCGGCACTGCCATTCTTCATAATATCGCCTTTAGAGAAAATTTCTCTACTTCTTCTACTTCTGGTTACGATTATGTTTTACCTCCATCTGATCTTCCTCATCCCACGGAGAGAAAGGCTATCAATGTTATTAATTATTGCAACAAAGCTGCAGGTGATTTCCCTGTTACTTGCTATACTGATGGCAGTAAAATTGATGGCAAGGTTGGTTTCGCTTTTGTTGCCTTCAAGAATGGCATTGAATTCGAGCATTTTCAATTTAGAATTCGAGATGAATGCACTGTTTTTATAGCTGAACTTTTATGTTTAAACTTTGCCATTAAATGGATCATGAATCGAGATAGTGCTGACAAAGATTATCTCATTTGTACCGATTCACTTTCATCCTTGGAGACCTTAAAATATATTTCTTCTGCCAATAGCATTATCGTCGAAATTCAAAGGCAACTCAAAACCCTTGAAAGTAAAAACGTCTCTGTTTTCTTTGCTTTTGTTCGTGGGCATACTGGTATTTTTGGTAACGAGCGATCCGACTTCCTTGCCAAGTCCGCTACAAGGCGTGAAATTGACATTAGTGTCAATATTCCCAAATCTTTTTTTAAGAAGGTCATGTTTGAGAGTATGGTGGAGTCATGGAACCAAGAATACGTCAGCTCAAATAATGGTAGTTTAACCAAGAAATTTTTCCCATCCATTAGAATGAGACTCTCTTGCCATCACTTCTTTGCTAACTACAAATTGACTCAGTTCCTCACAGGACATGGAAATTTTAAGAGCTATTTGAGTAGATTCAAATTGTGTTCGGCGACCCCCTGTGATTGCAGCGTTGGTGGCGAGGAAAATGCTGAACATGTTCTGTTTTTGTGTTCGAAGTACCGCAGGGAGAGAAATATTTTTAAATTGGCTCTTAAGGACTTAAATATTAACTGGCCTCCCAATTTCTCTCTGCTCGTTTCTGGGAAGTGTGCTTTCGGCTTATTTTGTAAATTTATTGAAATTTATTTGTAATTCTTCTTAGTTTCTTTTATTTGTTTTTTTTTGTCTGTTTCTTATGTTTTCTTAGTGTTTTATACTTACCTCTGTAAGTCCCGTGTGATACTTTGTGGTACACGGGAATTTTATGTGTATTTTTTTTAATTAAAAAAAAAAAATGAACTGAAAAAACATAAATCTTGCTCTTAGAGCTAAACGTACTATAAATGCAAAATTCTGTAGCAGCAAAAAGATCATACAATCCTAAAAAGAACACAAATGAAAATATATATATACAAAAGGCACACTCATCCTATCCCGATAAATTGTGAAATGGCGGTTGTGAATAAAAATCAGCAATTTTAACATTAAGAATTGCACCAATGCATAATACGTAACTACAGCGGCACATCCAATTGAAATTATAAAACAACAGGAATCGAAATAAATTTTAAAACCAGAAAACCCTACCTTAATTGTCCTTAAAATACACCCGAGTCAAAATGCCATACGAAGCTCGTAACTCGAATTACTCGGATGTCAAATAAATTTTCTCTATTGAAATGAATAGAAATCCCCTTAATCCGTTCCGCCCGACCCCCTCCCCTAAAAAACCGCGTTTTGTTTCGTGTTTTTAAATTTAAAAAAAAGTATTTATAAATACCATATATTGTATAAAAACACAATACAATAGACTGTACTGCAATAAACTGGTTTTGTTATGTATAATATAAAACATTTACCGTGGAGATCAGACGACTTGAATATACCGACATGGGTGGAGGAGACAGACTAAACTGAATAATTGAATCTTATTCGCTGACTTTTGATCTTTTCTCCACGCTATACTCACTTTCATCTGCAGCGGTTGTCTATAAAAACTTGTCCAATGAGGTGTGTTTCAGCTCCCCTTTCAGAACCTTTTTGAAATGAGAGGATGGACGCTGTTCGGTTTCGGAGAGCGACTCAAGTGTGGGCATAGCAAGCTGCCCCGTGTGATAATTGTTTCGAGTTAATCTCTCTGTTAAAGACTGGAAAGAAGTCTTGGAATGATTAATATGTATATAATTGTATAATAATTGTACATAAATAATGTAAATATTATGATTTCTCGTGGGCTCATTTGACGAGAACGTTACATGTCGTTCGCAGTACAAACCAGCATGGGATATCCGAAGCAGGCTCGTAACCCGAATATTCGCTCAAAGCAAAAAACCGGCCAAGAGGCTGCTCGTATCCCTCGTATATATATATATATAATATATATATATATATATATATATATATATATATATATATGTGTGTGTGTGTGTGTGTGTGTGTGTGTGTGTCAAAACCCAGAACGCTCGGATATGCGCGACGTCGAATCATCATGAATACACAAAGTGTTCACTGCATTCACCCAAGTTGACAGTCTGGTGTGGCTTCACCTCATCTTTCATTGTCGGACCATTCTTCTTCGAAGAATCGCGTCCGATATTTGGCTGGAAAACGTACACACTGACCGCTGAACGTTATCTCACTCTTTTGCGTGACAAAGTGGTGCCCGCAATAAATCAAAGAGATCTGTAATAACCTTTATGCAGGATGGCGCACCGCCGCACTAAGTGAATCCAGTGAAACGATTCCTATTGAGTACCTTTGATTAAGACAGATTGATCAGTCGAGGTTAGAAGATCGCATGACCTTCACGATCACCCTATCTCACTCCGGTCATCCTCTTCAATACTGACTGAACTCAAATATTCTATCTGTCGTGAGGTTTCTGCAATTCATTCCGACATGTTGCATTCAGCTATAACAGGCGTTCTGAGTCGCCGTAGTTTCATCTTGCAATGTTCTGGAGGTCATGTTGAACAATTGTTATAGCAAGAATAAATCAATGTAACGTACTTTTGTCCTGTTCATTGTTTTTTGGGTCGTCAGCGCCCTCTACAGGGGGAATTTAAACTAGTTTTTATTTTGCTGCTAAAAAAAATCCGACTTCCTTGTGAGCCCTTTCTTCAAAAACTACTTTAATATTACAATCGTTAATAGACTTATATTTATAGAAATATAATTCTACTTATAGTTTTCTAAACCGTCAATTGTTTTCTAAATATTTTCTTCTCAATTTCAGGAGGGAGGAAACTATTTTTCTCTTGCTTTTAAATAATTATCACAAACATTACTTTATTTTTAAATTTGAATATTTTACGTTACATTTAACTGTTTCAATTTTTCTATATGAGCCTTATATAATGTCTCATTTTAAACATTTTATAAAGTCTCACAAAAATAATTCCATACACTTATTTGTGGTGTATACTATTAAAAGATGTATTTTGATTCTCAAATTAAGTGCAGATTATTTGAGCATATCTTTTCATGCTCAAATTAGTTTGAAGTTTCTTTTATCTTATGGAAAACAAAAGTTACAGATATTTTTGAAGGTTGCTTGGCAGTAAGTTTTTCGGGTCACTAGTACGTTTGTGCTGAAGAAAATTATTTATTTATAAGCAACTGTTTTATTAAATATGAACGGAAAAATTTGATCTTGTACAAAACGAAATATAAATTACATATTTGCTACTATTTCAGGTACTTGAAAAATAAGACATCATAGCAGAAACCGGAGAAAAATAACTCCATGTTGAAAGGCAAACCAACAATTATCTACATAGAGAGCTCCAAGATTAATCTGGTATGGCTAATCATTGTGGTGCGGGTAATTTACCATACATGCAAGAAAATCTAATAGCTGCTTTCTTCACTGTGCTTCTCGTTTCAGATCACTGATGCATAAACAAAACCGTATTTGAAAACGTTGGAGAAGGAACTCTTTTAAAAAGAAAATATCTTTTTTACCAAATAATGTATTCATCGTTATTAGACCAATATTCAAAATGTTGTTTCCAAGAGTACTGTTAGGAAGATTGCATAGAAAAACCTAGTATGGTAAAAGGTGTTTCCACTGTATGATGGAGAAAATGCCAAGAGGAAATTTTGTTTGTCTTAAATCCGACGCACATGACTTAGTCATAAAGATTTCTTCTAGGTTCCGAGGTTATTTGAAAATGACAAAACAACAGAATAAGTGAAATGCAGGAATTGTCTCGTAGCAGAGTTATTGAAATTTTGAATTCATCAAATGGTACATCTTAAAACTCCTGTGGTAAAACAAAATGTATAAAACTTTCGATAGCGTATAGAGCAAAAACGGACTTATCAAAACAGCCGTTTTAAACAACGATGAGGGTCGAATCTATAAAGCGGGGATATTTTCAGTTTTGGTAATAAAAATAGGGTCCTCGTTTAAAAGTAACTTTAGGCTTTTATACAGGGTGATCATAAAAACAAACTTTGCCGATATATGGCCCTCCAGCGGATGTTCCGTTCAAAAGATCGAGATGAGATGTCAGATACAGTTATTCAGTGGTGTGAGCTCGGGATTCTGTATACGGCAACCAAGTGGCACTCACGGTTACGGTTATAGGTACAGAAACTTGAAATTTTCGATTGGCAACGCCCACTTTTTCCTGTCGTAAAATGCTCAGCGCTTGCGAAAACCCTAAATATCGTTGGTACGGTACGGCTATCACAAAAAAATGGACGCGTTATGCTCTCACAAAAAACAACTCTGCGAACGGCCTGTGATGTGGAAAATATGTAAAATAGAAAATGTGTAAGTGGAAAATGTGTAATCCAAATAAAAATTTTCTTATGTCCGATCTGCACAGAGAAAAAAAAGCCGGTCAGTTTTCGAAAGTTCCAGGTTTGCAGACACACTTCATGTGGGTTGAAAATAAAATGGGTAGACTGACCTATCTAATGTGTTCGCCGCCTCACCCCAAAGCGAGCTGAATATCTTGTTTGCGGGTTGATGAGATTTTCCCGTTTTCCTGGCTCGCGCTGCGGGAGATTTTCTTCGGAAGAGGGTCGGAAGCGGGTCGAAAGCTGTACTTTGAAGCAATTAGTAGCTTTTTGGCTGGGGAAATAGGAAAAATGGCGCTTGTCGACGAAACGGAGTGTCCACGTGTTATAGTGCATGTAAGTACATTTTTAATCTTTTGAACATTAAAATATATGCAAAATCCTTCATGTAAATCCGAATTATAGAGCATACTTCAACACAATAGGAATGTGAGGACTTGTAACGGAAGATTTGCTATTTGTTTAAATTTGAAATTGTTGTGTAAGGCTAAAGTTGCGACAATCGCGTAAGCTATTGCATGTTTAACATATAGCTCATATATGAATTATAGATGTATATGGTTGAGCATATCATGATATTAGGTTTTTCTTGTCGCAAATCTTCCATGCGCTTGTGTGTGTGTGTGTGTGTGTGTGCGTACATGTATGTAATATCTAAACATTATGTATTAAAATTATTTTTACATTACATAAAAATCTCATCATAGAAAACTCTTAATTTAATGCAATTTTAATGAATAAATAGATTTTTATGATTTAAAAAAAAACAAGAATACGATTTCTAAAAGTAATTTTTGACATCTACTGATATAACAGGAACACACAGCTTCTAATTATCCACTATAAAAAATAAGGTTGACAACTTATTTTCAGATGTTAATGAGCTGTGTGTTCCTGTTATGCGCTTCCTACAACTTTTATTAATAACTCATCAATATTTTAAAAAAGCTTAGAACCAATGAAAAAAAAAGTAAAAGCATGCAGTTTGTTTCATGCAATGCTACGAGTAGTATACGTATGTATATCTATTTGTGTGTACATATAAATTGTGTTTGAAAGTCCAAGTTCATTCTAAAATCCAAATCTACAGATGATACCATCTGGCGATAACATTTAATTATAAACTCATTTGGCATGGTCGAATTTAGAAAAATGGATAAACTAGAGGGTGAAATCAGGTTTTTAAAATTCATCTATACATTGCATTTATGTGTGGAAGTGTGTGTTTGTGAATAAGTAAATAAGAGAGTAGGAAATAAAAGAAATATCTTGTAACAGATGATGATCTATCTAGATAACTAATTCAAAATTCTACGAATTCTTTTCCTTTTATACTAATAATTGTCAGTTTATAAACTAATTTATTCTCCTAAAGATTTGATACATTTTAGCTTTATATAAACACCTTAAAACAGAAGGAATTCTGTAATGATAATAAGGTAGCTGGAAAATTCAAATTGAATTAATATTCATGCAGAATAGGGAGGGGGGGGGACATTGTTTTTGAAAATTTTTATGGCATGTATAAAGTAAAGTGGCAATTTTTCTTATCTAATATTAAAAACATAATTTGAAGTTTGTTTATTTTACAAACTAATGATATTGTTCTGAGTTGTCATTTTAGCTGTATAAAATTTAAATGATTATCTAATTTGGGTAACAAAATTTCATTTAAAAGATTCGATGCAAACATTTTCAGACTAGGCATTTTGGAAAATTCTTTTAAACATGAAGGCTAATGTACTGCAAAAGTTAAAGATAAAAAGAATTTTTTTAAAGTGTAAGTATTTATTACTATTTGTGAAGTATGCTTTATAACTTTTAATGATAATATTTTTAATGTTCAATAGATTAAAGAAGTGCTAATTTGATTCATTTTAATTCAACGCAAACAATGTCATCTTTATATAATTTATAGTTCTCAGAATGGCAAGTATCAAATAAAGGTGTCTGGAATAAAATTATAAATCACTTGCTTCAAACTGAGATACATAATGCAGTAACTAGGAATTATTACCAAAGCTTTAAATAATCTGTGTCTTATAATATTAAAAAAATAATTAAATGTATATATATATATATATATATATATATATATATATATATATATATATATATATATATATATATATATATATATATATATATATATATATATATATATATATATATATAGGCTCAATACACAACTCGCTTTAATTAACTTATTCAAAGAGTTTTTAAACTCACAAAGGCAGGTAAATGTACCCGTTTTCGAAAGTGGGTTGTAGGACCCACTTTCCAATGTGGGTTGTTCGACTCACCAAAAGCGAGTTCCACTGTGCAGTGGATTTCAACCCAGCAAAGTGAGTTGACCGACCAACTTTTTTTTCTCTGTGTGTATTGTCATCACTGACTGGTGTCTTGCCTCTGTCATATGCAAATTTCCTCTGCTATTTTTTGTGCGTGCATAACGCATCCGTTTTTTGTGATACACGTACCGTTCGAACGCTCTTTAGGGTTTTCGCAAGTGCTGAGTATTTTGCGACGAGAAAAAGTGGGCGCTGCCATTTGAAAATTTTGAGTTTCTGCACCTATAACCGTAACTGCGAGCGCCACTTTGTTGCCGTTCACAGAATCCCGAGCTCATACCTCTCAATAACTATATCTGAAATCTCATCTCGATCTGTTGAACGGAACAGCCGCTAGAGGTCCATATATCGTCAAAGTTTTTTATGACCACCCTGTAGAATTTTTTTTTAACTTTCTGCTTGAGAAAGCGTTATTAAGCAAGAAGTACTTGATATAACTTAAAGTAAAATAATTTGTATAACATTAGATAACGTTTAAAGCACTATATTTAACGAAAAGTACTTTATACAACTTAAAAGTATATAAAAATGCTTACTAAGAGAAGATAAAAAGAATAGACAAGGATTTCAGATCCATTAGTTATTTTTGCTAACTTTTCATTGTTGTAAAAGGCTATAAATCTTTAAAAAGTTTTCTTTTCAAGAGAACATTAACTTTTACTTTTGTTTAAGTAACTGGGCTATAATGATTACAAAGAGCTAGTTCCTACAGGAGAATTAATACAATAATGTTATTTATGCAGTAAAAATCTGTTCATTTGAATTTAAACTTGATTATTTTGGAAAATATTAGTGTAACGAGGATTTCTTTCGTTACAGCTTTTTATTAATTAGTTCTAGTGTTTTTTTATTAACTTTAGTAATCCTAGTCAAAATTTTATAACTTTCCTTTAATTAAAATATGGTCCCTAACTTGAATATTCCTCATGCTTTTTCCGCGAAGTTCACACGCTGTGGGGTTCCGCTCAGTAGGGTCTTTCTGAAAGAATAATAGCATTGTGCACAAGTCCTGGGGACTCAGTTTAAGTTAAATATATCAAGCCAAGTTATGTGAGATGGGCGGTTACACGTCCATTCCTGTTGTAAGCTCTGTTACCTGGTTGAATAGGGTGTCCAGTTCTATTACCCTGTTCAATACCTAGCCTCGAAAAAGGGTCCCGTCTATTCTGCTAGCCTCGCAAGGGGTCCAAAGTTGTCATTAAATTCTTCGAAAAATGCGCTCTGGTGACGTCCTTAGTCGTCGAGACCAATAGGAGTTTTTGGCGAAACTATTATACTTGCTTGACGCGTTCTTCGCCGTTTTGATTAGCACTCGCAAAGGTTGTTGACACATTATTTTGGCGCCCTTTTTCCGCGCTTAGCGGTTTTCCGTGTCTGGCAACCTTAATACCTTTCACCCCTGACCAGTGAATGAAAAAGAGGATATGATGATTAGACTTGAGAAGATACTGACTGGGAGTGGGTTTGGTACCCCCCCCCCCCAGGGAAGGGTTTCGGCCGGATCCTGTGGGGGAAGCCATACTCGTGAGTTGAATTTTCTGCAGAAGCACTGTTTCTAGCGTCCCTGTAGGTCGCTCATATTCAAGTCTTCTATGCTGTGTTAGACCAGCATGGTCCTTACTGTAAAATAAAAACATGTTTTTAGTCAAGAAATGATAGAATGGAGTTTTTTTAAGAGTTCAACTTCCTTTCCCGTTGCAAGCTGTACGCGAATGAATCCCGGGTATGCGGTTCACAACTTATTCATTATTAATGCATCGTCGAGATCT
The DNA here is from genome assembly GCA_907164885.2 of Dolomedes plantarius. NCBI lineage: Eukaryota > Metazoa > Arthropoda > Arachnida > Araneae > Dolomedidae > Dolomedes > Dolomedes plantarius. The sequence continues at coordinate 102,680,584 of OU015497.1, read as the reverse complement.
ACTGCCACTATCCATTTTAAGAGTTTCTGATCACGATATGCCAACGCGTGGATAACATCTCTATCAAAAATCCGGCCAGAGGAGTTTCTTCATTCATCGATTTCAGTGACTCTTAATATAAAACTTTCTTCCGTAGACAGAACTGTAATTCACCCTTTCCAGATATTAATCTATAAAGACTTGCCATCATCAGACTTTCACTGTGTTGTCTTCATTCCTTCTTCAGTGAGTGTTAGTGATACCTTCATCAAATAACTTTATTATTATAGTGACAATCCGCCATTTTCTGTCCGACATGTTCCAAAGTTATCTTCATAATTAGATTTGGAATTTTTTTTAAAAATATTTTCAGCTTAAAAGAAAAAAATAAAACTATAATATTTTTTACTTTAATCATATTTTTAGCTTTAGATAAAAGAATAAATTCTGAAACAATTAAAAAATTTCGCAGATATACGGCTACCATTAAAAATTATCTTTCCGGAAATATTCGTCACATATTTCAATTTTCCCCCCCCCCCACACACACACACCCTCTTTTCTAGACTCATGAATGAAAACGTGATAATTAATATTATTACTCAAACTCGCTGTTGTAATGAGCTCATTAAGCAAGATGTTTGCTTGGAATATTTCAGAACATAAAGTTTTATTCCAAACATTAGTAACAATCCACCAAGGAACGGATCAAAACGTGTAACGGAAGTTTTATTAACTCATATACAAGAAGAAATAAGTAAAATTTCCTCGACTGAACTTATACGTGCATATGTTTAGCTGTAGTTTTAAAATAGTTTTAGAGTCAAATGAGATGATAACAGTCATATCCTTTGTCATATACCTCATGCGTTTAGAAATCACCTTAAATAGTTAGATTCAAAATTAAAGTTTTAAATTGCTGTTATAATACAATGGTTTTACGCAGAATAAACACTTAATTTTTAAAGTCTGATACGTGAATTTGACAGGAGATTAATTATAAAACCCGCTAAAATATGATAAGTTGCGGAAATAAAGTAAATTGTTATGCAAATTTTTACGTTTAGTAAACGCAATTTGAAGTTATAACTTTAATTAACGCGAAATTAAATTATATATTCCTAAATTGCATGGCGCTCATAAGTCGTTTAATTTCTCTTGGGGATTATTTAATATAATAATTTTAAAACAGTCTGTTAGGTCGTACAACTGGACTAAACTGCAGAACACTACTGTAGTATACAGTCGGCAGGTATTGTGAGAAGCCTGATTGTCATTATTTTTATTAAGGTCGTTAAGTCAGACAATTTAATACCCAGGCCGTTAGGTAGATGTTTATAGCATGTTTTATAAATTATCTCGAACACTTATGGTTTTCTGTTACACTCATTCCAAACTTTTAAGGGGTGTAATTTACTTCAAACATCCCGAAAGAATGAAACATTGTCCCAAATGACATGCATATATATATATATATATATGTCTGTAATATAAAAATAATTTTTATATTAATTATCTAACTTGTCTATATTCCTATAAAACATAATTTATTCCATTTCTAATGATGATACAATAGCTCTTAAAGTTTGCAGTAGTTAATCCCTTCGTGCCCCTATAGACAGAGAAATATCCTGATAGACTTAGAACAGCCTCTGTCTAGGGAGACTGAACCGATAAGAATCATCGGACACGCCCTAGTCCATGACGTAGCATAGCGTCATAGGGATTATTGCTTACACCAAGTCTTCTGTATGTTCCCGATATAAAATGTGAACACGGCAAAAAGCCGCACTCTTCCTGATAATGTTTGAACATATAATATGTCACACGGTCTAGCTCCCTCCCTATGGGGAACTCCATATGAACAACCATAAAACTATTTTAAATCATTCGCCTGTTTACTGCGTCCCAAGAATTGTTTTATAGCTGTTCCAGTATCTGCTGTTCCAACGATGCCTATTGCTATGTTATTTCAAGCCGGTAGGACGGTAAAGGGGCTAGACCGACCCAAAAATGATTAAATTTTGTGGGACGCAGCCCTGGCGAGGGCTGAAAGTTATTGAAGACTCCTCCGCCGTTCTTGGAGGAATGTTTATTTTCTACCAGCCAACTTCCCTCCTATACTTAGACGGATATTGGACTAGATGAAAGACAATATAAACAGCGCTTTAGGAGCTGTTAGTTCCGATACTGTATTTCTACGGCCACTGCGACATCAAGTAATGCGGTTTACAAGAACGATGGAACTGGATCCCAAAACCTGGAGACTTTCCTATTTGAGTGCTACCTGTGGATTAATCAAAGAACAGTGCGAGTCCAATGCTTCCAGGATTAAAATACACGAAAGTGGACAATCTAAGCCGATTTTTTTTCGTTTCGTGAAATATGACGATTCCAGTGAATACTGAACCAAAAACTGTAAATAAGGAATACCCTTTTTATATATTTTTTTTCGTTCAAGGAAGTGGTGAATCATTCCGTGAGTAATTTTTCTTTCTCTATTATGTCATAAATAAGTGTGGATAGGAAAAAAAAATTTTTGAATTGAATAATAAATAATATCAAGAAATGGTTTATATCTCAATATGCTGTAGTTTTATAATGGTTTATAACTGAATCTGTTTTATGTGTAAATATTTTGAAATTTGTATATTAATATTGTAACCATGTTACTTAAAGATATTGACGTAATTTGTAAAGCTTTGAAGAAGCAAAAAGCTTCAACGGTCAAGTTATTAGATAAACTAATATTTCAAAATGGAAAAACGAGATTAGATCGTAATAGAGTTTTAAATTTTTGTGGCTTTAAATATGAAGTTGGAGATAAAGAGTTTTTAGCTAAAGTGAATGAAATTTCAGAATAGTTTAAGTTAGCGGAATTGATTAAGATTTGAAATATTTTAAATATTTCGGGAGAAGGTGAAAAAGAGGAAATTACTAAACATATTATTTCGTGCTTATCTAATTTCGAATTTCTTAAAAATTCGATAATTGCAGAGGACATTTCGGAAGACGAAATTAGTCTCGAAACAGAACATGTTGAATTTCAGTCCGGATCCACAAATAAAGTCAATAATGAAAATAGTACTCAAACCGAAACAGGTGGGGTACAACTTACAGATAATACCGCAAATACTACTCAAACCGAAAACCTTATAAGTAATAACGAAAATGATACCCAAACCGAAACGTTTGGAGTCAAAATGAAAAATAATACAAGTAGAGAACATGAAATCAAAAGCAGTAATGACGAGGAAAACAGTTATTCTAAAATCGAAAATGTCGATAAAAATTCAAAATTGTCAAACATGGGAGAAACAAAAATTATGGTAAACTTCTATGACATTGAGGCAGTGATTCCTCTCTTTAAGGGAGAAAAACATGAAAATATAGTACAATAGCTTGAAACTTTTGAAAATCATGCTGCATTATTCTCCTTATCTGAGTTTCATAAATTTTTATTCGCAAAACGTTGTCTTAGGGGAAGCGCACTTCTGTTCATTCGTAGTGAAACTTCAGTCAATTCTTTTGACAAACTAAAGAAATTATTAATTGAAGAGTTTAAAGTAACATATAATTCGGCGGAAATACATGACATCCTACAAAAACGTAAAATAAAATATAATGAGTCAATGCAAGAATATTTTTTAACCATGAAACAAATTGCTAATCAAAGTAATATAGACGAAGGTGCTTTAATCACTTACGTCATTAACGGGATTAATGACACTACACAGAACAAAGCCATTTTATATGGATGTGAGAATTTAGTTGAGTTTAAAAATAAATTGAAAATTTACGAACAAATTCGCAAAGACATGGACAAAGTAAAAGTACCGTTCCATCGGGTACCCTATACGAATGGAAAGACAGAAAAACTTAAACCGGAAATCCGTTGTTTTATTTGTCAACAGCTAGGACAAAAATCTTTCCAATGTAGTAAGGACAAGAAAATTACACCACGAATGTATAATAATTCAAAACCAGCAAAGGCTCAAACGACGCATGCGGTGCAAAAGTTGCCCCCCCCCAACCCCTGTAAGTTTTGCGCAAACATAGGGATCATGAATTCTTATTATTGGGGATTCTCTTGCATCAATAGACCATCTACGTCTGAAATTGCAGCGCCTAAGCCACAACCCGAAAAGTGACAATTAATAGTATCCGGATACACAAAAAACAAAACGTACGTACATAATAAAAGAAAAACAAACAATGAAAATAACTCGAGTTCAAATAATAAGATATGGTTAAATATTGATACTTGATGTACGTTGAATATAATTCCAAGTAAAATTGTTGAAAAATTAAATGTTCCCATTAGAGAAAATAAAGTGATAAACGTGAAACAAACAAAAGGGCTAATACAGCTTAACAAAACATGCAATCTCTACCTTAAAATTGGTAATATTGTTAAATCGGCAGAGTTTTTCATACTTGACACCGATTTACCATATGCCCTCTTGGGTTTAAAGAGTTGTGTTGATTTTCGTTTGGTAATTAATTGTGCGAACCAAATTGTTGAGCAGGATGGGAGAAAACTGATCACTTTATCTAGTTCTAAATGCAGCGATTTGTCTTTGCATATCATGCCCGAAAATCATGTTGAGCTAAATGTTAATAACGTTAAAGAGAAAAAGGAAGTAAAGACAAGGTCTAAAAATAAAAACGTTGTAACATTTTCGAATGTTTCCGAGATGGATTCTGGTAATGGGTGCACACATTATCAGAGTACTGTCGAGGAAAAAACGAAAATGATTGAAAATGTAGGAAGTTCCGAAATAAAAGAACTTTTAGAGGAATATAAAGACATTTGCGAAAAATAAATATGACGTGGGATCAGTAAGAATAGAACCCCAAAGAGTGATATTGACTTCCGATTTGCCAGTTTCGTTACGCGCATATAAAACTTCACCAAAACAACAAGAAGAAATTGATACTCAAATTGAAGAGTTATTAAAAGCCAATATCATAAAAGAAAGTTCGTCTCCATTTTCGGCACCAGTAACACTTGTTTATAAAAAAGATGAAAGCAAAAAGAATAGGTTATGTATTGATTTCAGGAAATTAAATCAGGTGACAAAGTCGGATGCCGAACCATTACCTCTGGTCGAGACATTGATTGTTAAACTAGCTCAAAGTACATATTTTTCAAATTTGGACATGGCATCAGGTTACTGTCATATCCCTATTCACCCAGATGACACAGAAAAACTCGCTTTTGCAACCCATAATGGATTATATGAATGGCTACGTTTACCTTTTGGTTGGCGCAATGCACCCAGCATTTTTCAGAGAACAATTCGTAGAATTTTAACTAAATATAAAATTACATTTGCTGCAAATTATTTTGATGATATTTTAATTTTTTCAGATAGCTATTCTAATCATATTGAACACATTCAACAAATTTTTGATATCTGCAGACAGGAAAACTTAAAACTAAAATTTTCTAAATGCTCCTTTTTACAAAAACAAATTCAATTTTTAGGATATGAAATTAGCAATGGAATTGTCACTCCGGATAACACCAACATTGAGGTTATTAAAAAGCTAAAGCCACCCAATAATGTAAAATCTTTACAAAGATTTCTCGGTTCAATTAATGTGTATCATAAATTTATTGACAAATATGCCACTATTAGACAGCCACTAAATAACTTGTTAAAAAAAATACACCTTCACAATGGACTGAGAAATGCCAAAAAGCGTTTGAAATGTTAAAAAGAACTTTAATTTGTAAACCTGTGTTGAAAATTTTTAATCCAAAAGCTGAATGTCATATTTATGTTGATGCCAGTCACACTGGTGTAGGAGCGGTTTTAAAACAAACAGATTCTTCTGGTGTCCTATACCCTGTCGCGTTTCACTCCCGCTCATTAAAAGATTATGAAAAAAATTATTGTGTTACTGAGCTGGAATGTCTCGCTATAGTGGATTCTTTAAATAAGTTTCATCATTATCTTTTCGGACAAAAGTTTACCATACATACGGACCATGCGGCTTTAGTTTGGCTCAAAAATGTTAAAAACTTAAAAGGAAGATTGTTCCGCTGGTCTTTGCAGTTAAGTATGTATGAATATGATATTAAATATACAAAGGGCACCACAAACATCGAAGCAGATATGCTCTCTCGTGCTGTACCAGATAACAATGTACACAATGATGTTATTGTAAGCAATGTTGAAACTCAGGTATCACATCTCTTGCAGTTGAGTGAAATTACCGAGGCTCAAAAAAATGACAATTTAACTGGAAAGTTTGTCGAAATTAACAATGTTTTATGCCTTCGTAAAAAAGGGTTTACAAAGATTGTAGTACCTTTTTCTTTAAGACTGAAATTACTCAAAATTGCTCATGAAAAATTTGGCCATCCTGGTATTCAAAAAACAATTAATTTGCTCACCCCTGTTTATTATTGGCAAAATATAACTTCTGATATTAGTAATTTTATTAAACATTGTCATACATGTCAAGTAAATAAAAAACCTCGACAAAAAAGATTTGGACTTTTGCAATCAATGCCTCCGGTTGACAAGTCATTTGACTTGATTGCAATTGATAGTGTGGGTGGCCTTAACCATTACAATTCAACTAAAAAATACCTGACGTTAATTATTGACCATCACACTCGATTTATATGGGCTTTTGCTTCAAACTCAATTACAACAGAAACTTATACTAACTTCCTAAACCAAATTTTTCAAATTCAAGTGCCAAAGAGTATCTTAAGTGATAGAAATCCAGCTTTCACATCTTCTCATTTTAAAAAAATTCTTAAGCATTATAACGTTAAACAACTATTGACTACAGCACACAGACCAGAAACTAATTGAAAAGTGGAGAGATTAGGCCAAACAATAATCACACGTTTAAAATGTAAAATTAATGAATCATCTACAAAAGTTCCATGGCCTAAATTACTAAAGGAAGTAACTCACGAATACAACACCCCCCATTCCGTTACTAAATTTCCACCAGCCTATTTAATGTATGGCACAATTCCATATACAAATCCGTTAAAGGAAAATATTTATCCTCCTGTTGAAGAGGCGAGAAAAATAGCAGTTCAGAGAACAAAACACTACCATGAAAGGAATAAAATACATTACGATGCTAGATTTGTGGATATACAATTTACACCTAATGAGTCAGTCATTTATGAAGAATTTAAATACCCTAATACTAGGAAACTGTCTCCAGTTTTCAGTGGTCCTTATAAAATCCTTAACAAAATTTCTGACGTTAATTATGAAATTAATAAGAAAAATACCCACTCTCAAGAATCTTCAGAAGTTGTGCATGTTTCGAAGTTACGAAAATACCATGTACCAGAAAAATTAAAACTGAGTCATGAATAATGTAAATAAAGTATGTATGTTTGTATATTATTATAGGGTTGTATTTTTTATGTATTGTTGTATTGCAATTTTTTTCAGTATTATGATAGTGCATTTGTATTCATTTTTATTTGGCTCAGCAGTGAAAGGACAATAATTTCTCTGCAAAAGACTGTATAAGCCAAAAAACAAAACAACCATGGTTGTCACCACTTGTCACCACATGTTTTTCTTCAAGACGTCTTATATGTTTATGTTGTATTGTGCTTGAGCATTCAGAGTTCTGAATGTTAGTTTTGTACACAGAAGAGTTGGTGGATAGGTTCAGTTTTTAAATTGTCAGAATAGATAAATTAATTTTTTTCTTTTTGTTTGGCATGGGGAATTTCTTTTTCTTTGAGGGGGGGATGTAATATAAAAATAATTTTTATATTAATTATCTGACTTGTCTATATTCCTATAAAACATAATTTATTCCATTTCTAATGATGATACAATAGCTCTTAAAGTTTGCAGTAGTTAATCCCTTCGTTCCCCTATAGACAGAGAAATATCTTGATAGACTTAGAACAGCCTCTGTCTAGGGAGACTGAACCGATAAGAATCATCGGACACGCCCTAGTCCATGACGTAGCATAGCGTCATAGGGATTATTGCTTACACCAAGTCTTCTGTATGTTCCCGATATAAAATGTGAACACGGCAAAAAGCCACACTCTTCCTGATGATGTTTGAACATATAATATGTCACACGGTCTAGCTCCCTCCCTATGGGGAACTCCATATTAACAACAATAAAACTATTTAAAATTATTCGCCTGTTTACTGCGTCCCAAGAATTGTTTTATAGCTGTTCCAGTATCTGCTGTTCCAACGATGCCTATTGCTATGTTATTTCATATATATATATATATATATATATATATATATATAAATTTGAATTTGGTGCATATTGTAGAAACTATTCTTGCATAAATTACTTTGAATAATAAGAATGTTAATTACTAAACATTATGTCAGCCTCATATATATATATATATATATATATATATATATACATGGATTTCCGCTTATAAGAATCACGTTTGTTATTACTGTTTTTGATTCTTATAAATGGTTGATTCTTATAGCCGAAATTTAGGTTTTTGGACAGGTACACACACACACCCATATATACATATATATTAGATAATTTACCATAAAATACTCTTTAATTTACGTTAATTATATTTTATTAAAATTATTTTTAATAAATTTAAAAATACAACTTAATTTCTAGACCTATAAGTAGATACACATGATTATAGTAAGAGAAGAAAAAAATCCAATATTTGTTACAACATACCTGCTTAACAATTTTAACATTTCAACTACAGGAAGGGAGCAAAAAAAAGTTTTCTATGGTAGCTTGACGTAATGAAGTTTTCGGGAGGCTGTTTATACCTCTTTCAATACGAATAGTCTCAGCCGAAGATTCACCTTCTGGCTTACATTTCACGGTTTAATAACGTGCTGAATCTAAATAATCTAAATGTCACGTTTGCCTACGTGACAGTGGACACTTAGGCAACATTTACCACATTAACCGGGCGGGAGCAGGACCATGAAAACCAAGCAGATGTGTTTCCATACGGATGGTGTTCATCGAAACTACACTCCCGGATGCCTGTTGAATCTCATGGAGTATGTGGTCCATCGATTGGGTGCGGTTTTTCCGAATTTCTCTGGACAGAACCCGTTGGTCTCTATCTCCCAGTTTCATGGGTCTGCCGACTAGGGGCATATTCTGACAATCACAGCTCACCTTCCACTTCTGAATCACATAGACCACTGTCGATTTGGGGTCATTTAGCTCGCTAGATATGTTCCTTAAGGGTCGGCCATTTCTGTGATACCCGGCGATTACACCTTTCTCGAAATCAGATAACGCCGGACTTCGTGGCATCTTGCATACGACTAATACCAACTTTTTTTCCTAGATGATATTTAACGGCGAAGGGCGTGATCTATATCAGGACCACACATATCGTCATTTGCATGGGTGTTCAAATACTTATTGGTAGATAGTATATATATATATATATAAATATATATATATATATATATATATATATATATATATATATATATATATATATATATATATATATATATATATATATATATATATATATATGAATCACATGGTGAAGTAATGGTATCAATTATCACATCATACATTAAATGTAGAATTAGCTTTCGAGGAATTTAAGAGCAAAGTATCAGATCTTAGTGAGTTTCAGAAAAGTTAATTATTTGGCTCGAAGGTTGCAGTTGCTTCTGTCACTAAAACGGCATAATTTGCTAGTGTATCACGAGGTACAGTGTCAACGATAGTGGCACGGAAAAGAACTGCGATACATAAATGAAAAAGGTGTTGCCTTTAGACGTAATATGTGTGGACGTAACTCAAAGATGTTGAAGAGGAAAAAGCGGAATTTGGTTTGAACTGTATGAGAACCCATGATAAAATGTCAGCAAATTACAGCAGAGGTGAATACGAGTCGTTTCGATCACGTTTCAATAATGACAGGAAAGGATTCCCGGTTTGGCAAAAGATCGTTACTAAATTTATACAGTGGACGCTCGTTAATTCGAACTCAAAGGTTCTCAGAAAAAAGTTCGAATTATCCGAAGTTCGAATTATCCGATGTTAAGAGAAAATATATAACTTTAAATGTGTGTCACTGAAGAAGAAAATCTCCTAGTATGTATAACCCCAGAAAATATATTATACTATTTTATCTAAAGTTAAACATATTAAAAAGCAATACAGACTTACCTTAATCATAAAATGAAGAAGAAGATATGCAGTATAAAGTAAACTTTTATTGAAAATATGAATTACACTTTGGGGAAAAACTGTAAAATGGATGTTTGGTTCTGTTTATGATGCCTACATTGTTCAGCCAGCTTCTCGATTTGAAGTAAACATTTCAATTCATTTTCAAAGGAAGGTTCCATCTGAATAAATGCTTTCAGAGTTTTAATAGAGTCCATTATGGCTTTGTCTATTATGGCCGCATTAAAACTATCTTTTGGCAGGTAAGTAGAGAAAAGCCCTGGTAGTTTCCTACCGAAATTAGTGCATACGTCTTAGTTTACATCAGAGCTTTGGCCACATACAGTTTGATAAGAAATATTGTGCCTTGACATAAATCTAGAAAGTCATCCATCACTGCATTTAAAATCTTCAATACCCATTCGACTTGCCAATTCATCAGCCTTTGTCAGCACTAGGGGTCCATTTATCGGAAAATTTCGAGATCTAACATCCTAGAACCATAGCAGTAGAGCTTTTTCTAGAACTTCTTGGGACGCATTTCCCATGCGTTTCTTTCCTCTAGCAAATTTTGATTTTTCCCATGAATCTAAAATTGACTCTTTGTTTTTCAAATTTGTTGACAAGGCATTTTTTAAAATTCCATAGTCAGGTGCTAACTTTGTTTTACATTCGCCATTCTCTACTTTCTTTAAAATTTCTACCTTTGTCTCCAAAGTTAGGATTTTGTACTTTCCACGTGTAGACATCCTGAATTTTTACACGTTCCCACCACACAATGAGGAAGAAAAACTAGACCACATTAACTTGTCTGCACTGCAGTTATAACTGACGCAGCTCCCTAGAATCTGTAGTAAAGACTATTTTTTCTGAAATTGTAAGAAAATCGATCCAAATAAAGGAAAATTGTATTTTCCGTTTAGCACTAATAAGAAGGACAATAGCTACTAACGTTTAGAGGACATGCAATAGTCTAGGAATGCAGGCATGTGCCTCTTTACACAGAAAAGAAATTTTGACACACAAAATAATAAATACAGTGTGTATTTTCTCCATTAAACGAGGAAAAATAATTTTTTTTTGTCAAATTTTTAGTTCGAATTAACCGAAGTGATAAAAATTTAGTTCGAATTAATGAGATATTTTTAACATTAACTCCAATACAAGTTTTTTGGGGGCCTGCGGATTAATTCAAATTAACCGAAAGTTCGAATTAACCGAGTTCGAATTAACGAGCGTCCACTGTATTATGTTTAAGATTTTTTTTTTTTAAAATTTGTTTTTAATGTTCCATTTTCTAATCAGTTTATTTCACATCAGGTTTTATTATTTCATATGCATTGACAGTCACTGTGTTTCGTTATAATATCGTTAATCAACTAATTAGAGTCGACTTTTATTTTAGATTTTTTTAGCAATAAGTAAATTATATATTAACATGGTACTCCTCTATTCTACGAAATATTTTTAACGTTCTTTTTTTAATTTACTTCGGTTACATACTCTTGACATGTAATTTGTTCATATTAACTTATTAGTTTAAGAAATTCTTCTTGCAAAAATCTCTAAATGGAATTCTGTAATTTTTATAGTTCAAATAATGATTTTGAACTCAAGATTAAAAAATGACTCGTAAAAAATCCCTGAAAAATGACTCTAGGAATTCAGTTTATTGAAAAGTAAAATTACTATATAAATAAAGTATTTGAAATAATTTGATACTAGCTTCAAATGAAATAAAGAAACTTAAGAGTTAATATTTTTTTAAAAACTGGTTGCCTGCGAAATTAAATTTGTAGCATTAAAAAAAACAATTTATGTCTATTATTTTCTATTTAGAATAAAATTTAGTTTCATGAGATTAATTTATTCTTCTATTTACATTTTTCCTTAACATTTTCCCTTAACATTTGAGTTTGTTCCTATTGTAATATTGTTATAAGATAGTCAATGTAAACTAATAGTTAGTCACTACAAACCATTTTCTTTAAAGAATCAACAATAATAAATTATTACCATGTTTTTATTAACTCGCTTTCTTGTTTGTTTGTTTGTTTGTTTGCTTGTTTGTGTGTTTGTCCAGTACAAATCTTGCAATGGATTTTTAACTAACTTTCCGACTAGCTAGACATTTGAAACTTTTAGAATTGCTCAGAACACGATGACAATGCATTATTTTAATACTTTTAGCCATTTTTAAGCAGAATTAAATTCATTTTAAGTTAATTTTGTTTTGTAGAATGGTGCAGCCATCTATCGGCCGGGACGGGAATGAAAAGTTAAACGCAAGTTAACTTCCAATTCTCGATCTAAAGGATTAATTACGCAATTGATAAGTCCTTATTATGCATTTGATCATTTTCTTTCAAGTTGATGGGATAATTCATAAAAAAAAATTTAAAAGTATTTATTAATACATAGAATTGTCAAGTTTATATGATTCAACAGAAAATTTAAAAACATGGTATATCTCTTTCTTTTTATCTTGTAATTATTTATCTTAAGTTACAACGATAACGATTTTGATCAGTGTTAGGATCACTAATCAGCAAAACATAAATATTCATCAATATTCAAGATTTGAAGGGAGAATAAATTACGAAATAGAGTTAGCTTTATAGGAAGTCAGAAAACTGGAAGATTTTTTTAAACTTGTTGTCGACGAAATTAAACTTGGAAGCTCAGTTAGGAAGTTAAGCTAGGTAGTATGTTATGAAGTTAAGTTCAGTAAGTTAGGCAACGTGAAAATTAAGTTAGGTAGTACTAAAAAATAATAATAATATTTTTTTTTACTATTTAGGATAAAATTTAGTTTTATTACATTAATTAATTCTTACATTTAAACTTGCTTTTAAAGTTTTTCTTAACATTTGACTTTGTTGCCATTACAATGGTGTCATAGGATTAGATGGGCAATGTATGCTCATAGTTAGTCGCTACAATTTATTTTCTTTAAAGAATTGACAGTAATAAATTATTTATCTCAAGTTATGACTTATAGTGATTTTGCTCAGTGATGGGGATCACTGATGAATAAAACATAAATACCCATCAGTATGCGAGATTTAGGGAAAAGTATATTATTATTTAGAAATAGCTTTAAAGGAAATCAGGATATTGTTAGAGTAAATATTTTTCAGAAACTGGTTGCCGACAAAATTTAAACTTGTCGACATTACAGAAATTTAATCTAGATTTATTGTTTAGTGTTTAGTATAAAATTTAGTTTCATAAGACTAACTTTTGTATTTAAACTTTTTTTTAAATTTTATATTAACATTTGGCATTGTTGACATTGCAATACTGTCACAAGATGAGATGGACAATGCAAACTTATAGTTAGTCATTACAAACAGTTTTCTTTAAAGAACTGACAGTAATAAATTGTTGACTTCAAGTTACAACTTATAAAGATTTTGCTCAGTGATGGGCTCACTGATGAGTAAAACATAAATATCCTTTAGTATTCAATATTTGAGAGGAAAATATATTATTATACCGAAACAGCTTTAAAGGAAATCAGGAAATTATTAGAGTTAATATATTTTTAAATTTGTTGCCGACAAAATTAAACTTGTAGTATCAAAAATTTAATTTTTTTTACCATTTAGTACAAAATTTAGTTTCATAGGATTAACTTATTTTTGTATTTAAACTTTCATTTGAATTTTATCTTAACATTTGACTTTGTAACGCGGAAATAAGATTAGATTGACAATGTAAACATGTAGTTAGTCCTTACAAACCTTTTTCTTTATAGAACCGACAATAATAAATTACTGACTTCAAGTTACAACTTATAAAAATTTTGATCAGTGATAGGGGTCACTGATCAGCAAAACATAAATATCCATCAGTATTCGAGATTCGAGAGGAAAATATATTATTATTTTGACAAAAATCATTATTCCCGGCAAAGAAGAAAAAAATCTAACTTTCTTTTCAGCGATGAAAATATTTTTAGGTTAATATAATACTTTATTTTGACTTCCTTCTTCTTATAATAAACAAAGATTCTTCGGGGAATTACTTGAAAGTTCTTTCATTTATCTTCTCCCACTTTCCTTGTTTCTAGATAGGGGAAGAACAACTTTTTTTTCGCCAAATAGTTTCTTTATCAATGTTCAAAAATTTTCGACCCACATAAAAATACTTGACATCTGGGTTGGCTTATCTTCCCGACATTTAAAGCTTCAAGATTTAACGCTCATTTCTGCCATTCAGAATACGTATTGATTTATGAAGGATTTTTTACAAAGAAGGAAATATTTCTTTTCAAAATATGGATTACTTAATTTATAGAACTTTGATGTTTTTTAATTCATCTTCATATATCTTAATTTAACTTATAGTAACACTAAAAAACTTTCAGCTAGGGAAGTTACATTTTCAGCCATAGAACATTAAATCATTCAATAGCTTCTTTTTTCAAAATTAATATTTTTAAATCACAATATTCTAACTAAGATTTTACTAACAAATATTTTATAAGAATGCGTCCTTTCAGGTTGGGAAGCCAGCATGCTTGACTTAATCTTTCACCCCTCCTTGTGTTTTTCTATAATTATCAAATCTTATATGCCTTATTTAACCACTATTTACCGATATGAGGCATCTCATGATTCCAGTGAAATGAGAATCCAGCTTGTAAGTTGGAGTAAAAGTTAATGTATACGTGGCAGTTAGAGTAGAAGTTAGTGTTAAAAAATTTTAGGCCCACATAAAAATACTTGATATCTGGGTTGTGTTATCTTCCCTACATTTAAAGATTCAAGATTTAATGCTTATTTCTGGCTTTCAGAATTCGTAATGATTTGTGAAGAGTTTTTGTCATACAAGATAACACAGGCTAAAGGTATCCAAAAGTCATGATTTATTTTTACGGAACTACCCATTGGAATTTAAAAAAAATATTTAAATAGAAAGAACTTCAAAAAATTTTAATATCAATCATAGACTTCGATCATAGTATCATAGATTTCGATGTGTGCACCTTTTGTATCACGACAAAGGGCCTGTTCACATGGGAGTCCGTTGCGTTGCGTTAAGGAAAAGATGACGTTGAGACGAAAATAAACCAATCACAGGCGTTAAAAATTTCATTGCTAATCGTTTGGAGGCATATGATTGGTTTATTTTCCTCTCAACGTCATCTTTTCTTTAACGCAACGCAACGGACTCCTATGTGAACAGGCCCAAATACCTAAATGGTAATCCAGTTCTCTTCAAGTGCTACGTTGCATATCAGGAGTTATTACACGAATTGCTTGAATGATACGCTTCTTCAACTCATCCACAGTTTCAATTTTTTGTTTATACACAACAGATTTAATGAATACTCGAGAAAAAAAGTCTTATAACTACTGATATGCTACAAAACACTTGGAGAGAACTGGATTACCATTTAGACGTTAGTCGTGAAACAAAATGTGCACAAATTGAAATCTATGATACTATGATATAAATCTATGATTGATATTAAAAGTTGGTGAGATGTACTTTCTATTTAAATATTGTTTTAAAAATTCTAATGGGTAGTTCCATAAAAATAAGTCATGAATTTTGGATACCCTTAGTCCGGACACCCTGTATTTCTTTTAAAAAAGAGATTACTTAATTTATAGAACTATGTTAGTTTTTGAATTATGTTTCATACATCTTTGTTCAAATTATTGTAACACTAAAAACGATTCGGATAGTCGAGTTGCATTTCCAGTTATAGAGCGTGAAATCTTCAACAGAATTTTCCTTAAAATTTATTTCTTAAATTATGATTCTCTTTATGATTTTAGACTTAAATGTTTTATAAGATTGCATCCAACGAAGTTCTGAAGCCAAATTCCTTTTCGTTTATCTTAGTTTAAAATGCTTCAAAACTAAAAAAAATCATACAGGGGAGATAAATTTGCAGTTAACGAGCATGGAATTCTTAAATAGCTTTTTAAGTTTAATTAATTTTTAAATGATAATTATCACTATGATTTTAGCATTAAATCTTTTATGAGATAAACTCTTATGAGGTCGTGAAGCCAAGTTCCTTTTCATTTATATTAATTTAAAAATTGTAAAACTAAAAAAATCATATAGTAGAGATCCGTTTAAAAGTCACAGAGCATGGTATTCTTAAATAGCAATTAAAAATTAAGTCTACAAATAATAATGCACTCTGTCATCATTCTAGCATCAATTTTTTTATGTGATCGAGTCTTATGAGGTTGTGACCCTATAATGTTTATACATAAGTTTTTCCCCCTTGTGTTTAGAACTGTCGAATCTTATGCCCACTTAATTGGCCGTTATCTTTCACGAGAAGTCAAGTATTGCTATTGAAATGAGAAAAGAACGTTTAAATCATAATGCAAATCGAAGGAATCTATTGAGTCATCTAGATTAACATCATATTTTTTAAAGTACATGATCCAATAGTCCACATAATTTGAGCAGCCATAGTAGGCAGCTTCGAAAATGGAGCATCAATCAGTAATTTTAATATTTATGCTATACGTTCAGATCAAATGTAGTTTAAAGTATAGATTTTGTAAAAGCAATGGGTTTTGATCCTCAGATGGAGCAATATTTCTTACATAACAGTGTTTCCAGGCATTGTCCTTGCTATTAGTAAACTGGTACTGAAAACTTTATAGTTATAACAGTGGATATAACAATGTAACCAAACTTTACTCTCATTATCAGTAAACTTATACCGATAACTATATTATATAACAGTGGATATGACAGTGTATCAAGCCTTTCCCTGGTTATCAATAAACTGAAACTAAAACTATATCGAAATGACAGTGGATATAGCAATATATCCAAGCCTTGCCTTGATTATTAGTATACCAGTAGTAATAACTATGCCGATATAACAGTGGATATAGCAGTGTATCTGTGACTTGCCCTGGTTATGAGTAAATTGGTACTGATGACTATATTGAAATTACAGTAATATATCCAAGCCTTTCATTGGTTATTAGTAAACTATTAGTGAAAACTATGCCAATGTAACGGTGGATATGGCAGCGCATCCAAACCTTGCCTTGGTTATTAGTAAACTGGTCCTGATAACTATCTTGAGATAACAGTCCATATAACATTGTATCCAATCCTTATCCTGGTTATAAGTAAACTGGTACTGAAAACTGTACCAATGTAATAATGGATATAACAAAGTACCCAAGCCTTGCCCTCATTATCAGTAAACTGGAACTGATAACTATATTGATATAACAGTGGATATAACAGTGTATCCAGCCTTTCCCTGTTTATCAATAAACTGATACTAAAAACTATATCGAAATGACAGTGGATATAACAATACAGTATATCAAAGCCTTGCTTGATTATTAGTAAACTGGTACTGATAACAATATCGATATACACAAACAAATATAAAATACTTTAATATTGTATATGGAGTGTGTATAATAACTGAAAAGGATATATATATATATATATATTACTACACATTTATACGTATTATCAGGTATACTTTATTATCAGTTTAACAATCAATCAATAAAACATCAGATTTCATCATAAATGTGTTCACCAGTTACAATTCTGTTATCGCCTTTATTTATAAAAAAAGAATATTATTTAATTATAGATAACAGTGTAAGCAGATATTCCATCCTGTTAAGGCAAAAAAAAAAAAGACCCCAGAAAGTCATTTATGATTTTATGACTCTTCAACGAATTATCACATCTGACGAAAATACCCTCACATCTTCGAACGAGCCGTAAATGAAATAAACCAGTAACTTGATTTTCTCTTATAGCATCTTCTTCTTTTGAGGTTGGGATAGGTTGAAAGGTTTTTGTGGGTGAGGCTATTTCTTTTGAGGTATACTTATGCAATTCGCCCATTACCTTTTGCTACTATAGATGAAGAATTGTATCAGTATTGGGAAAGAAGTGTATAAGGTGTATTTTAAAGATACAATTTACTAACTATTAATAACCAGCCCAAGCATAACAGAACAAAAGTATTGTTCTATTATATCCTTTTATCTTATTTTATATATATATATATATATATATATATACGTAATGTTAACGGATCGGAGAACTCGAACCATGGGTAGTCGTTCCCGGGGCCGGCTCAAGTCGTGGCTGGGTTGACAGGGAGACAGGCAATGGAGAAAAATTAGGATCCGACGCCAGGAAAGAAGAGGCGGTTTGGTCATAGTACAGTTTTTTGCTGGACATCTTTTACTCTAAATTGTATTACAGTAGATCGAAACATCTCATTACATCGTCCAGAAATCGCCAAGCATACGGGAAAATCCCGCAGCGCAAAGTTCGACATGTTTGTCGGACTAGAACAGAACACAGAAGGCGCGAATGATCTAAATTCACGCCCGAAGTACGGGTGCATTGAACTCCTAATTGGTCAATTTAGGACACCTGACTTTAACACGTCAAATCTCGATGATGATCTCTCCAGGCTTCTAGAAAAAGTCTACTTATATAGCGCTTATATAAGGCTATCCGCACGTGGCTTAGGGGAAAAACTAATAGGTGACTTTGGGTTAATCCCAGGTCGAATTCAAGATGAGGGGTTTTCATATTGTGATAATATAAAAGAATTTTGAATAGGAGATTCCTTTAATGGTTATGAAATTTATCGTTTCATATATATATATATATATATATATATATATATATATATATATATATATATATATATATATATAATGATAACGACTTTACATGCACGATAATGTTTAACTTTAAACAATGTGGAGGAGATGATACGAGAAGAATACTATTTCAGGAGAGCCAAAACGCATCGGGGAGGAAAAACCACAGAGCGGAGAGGCATCAATGAACTCACGCAACACTGATGAGACGCATATTATTTTATATCGGATTATTCTGGAGACAAATATTATTCAGCAATGCACAAGTACCTTTACAACTGGACACACAAAATAGCAACGCCACCGGTATATTCTGCCGGCGCTTGTGAATACAGACTTTTACATCGTAGAGTTGTCGGAAGCAGTACGCGAACAAGGAACAGAGGAACGCGAGAGAGAAGTAAAGAAGTAATGAAGCAGAGAGAGCAAAAATCCTCTGTCTCATCTTTTACATCATGGGGGGCGCTAACGTAACACAAGGTGTTAAATTTCTTTAATTGGCCAGAGCCGAAAATCCCACTTGACCACGTGAGCCGTAACTCAAAATTCCAAACATGCGATGCAAGCCGCGTGTTTTCTGAATCATCCTGAATCATAGGCACCTGACTTTGAGAGCGTGCTTTAAGGGACAAACTAGTTAGTTAATTTTTTAGTGCTTTTACTTGTTGGTCGCAATTTGGAAAAAGGTACCGTGCTTTATTGAAAATAAAAAATCTTAGAATACGCGTTAAGTTAAAAATGTGGGGCGTTATTATTACACACACACTCACACACACACACACACACACACACACACACACACACACACACACATATATATATATATATATATATATATATATACACACACATATATATATATATATATATATATATATATATATATATATATATAGGTACTTTTCCGTTATAAGCACTAGAATAGTTTTCACACCAATTTGGCTCATTTTCGAAAATCGACGCAACGAGAGAAAAGTAATGCGATATAGTCACACTAATGATTGGCAAATTCCAATATTAAAACTTAAAAATCTTGAGATTCAAGGATCAAAGTCGCACTTCTCATCATCATTTGGATTCTTAATAGAATTCATGTGGCGCTGTATGCCTTCAAAAGAAAATATGTTCAGTTCTATGTTACATGCAATTTCCAAGTTCATGCTTCCTGTCTAGTGTTAAATAATTTTTTAGTGCTTTTAGTTCTCTTTCTTTCCACATGTGTTATTTAAGATGAAATGAATATTATTGCATTTTTCTGCTCCGTCAATGATATTATATACTTAATTACTTGTTGTTGCCAATATACCTTTTTGATCTTGTCGATGCGCTGATAGAATGCGTCGTATTGGCAAATCAGGTGTCTAATGTTTGCGTAACATCCGGAGTTATTGAGTTATTTCATTCGCCAATACGATGTGTTGTATCTGCGAGTTGCCAATGGTAAAAATGCGCCAAGTATAGTGCTTATAACGGAAAAGTACCATAATGGGTACGTATATATATATATATATATATATATATATATATATATATATATATATATATATATATATATACCTGGTGTCCCAAAAATGACCGACGATTTGAAAAATCAGCTAAAGAAAAACGGATGGTGATAGAAATGTACGGTTTGCTGCATTCTGCTTCGGTAATCAGGGAATTATTTATTCTCACCAATTTTCAAAATTAGTTACAAAGCTCGTCAACAAATGGTGCTGCTGACTGGGAAAAACTATAAAACAATGTTTTCAAAGCAAGAAGCTTACGCAAAGTGGCATGGATTGGCCTCCCTATTCGCCAGATTTGACGCCATGCGATTTTTTTCTTTGAGGTTACTTGAAAGACCAGGTGCATCGTCACAATCCACAAACTGTAGATGAACTGGAATAGTACATCTCTGCTGCTTGTCAGAACATCCAAACTGAAATGTTTGCACGGGCGTCTGCGTATTTTGACCTCAGACTGCGCCCCGTTGTTGCTGCAAACGGTTGTTACTTTGAAAACATTGTTTTATAGTTTTTCCCAGTCAGCAGCGCCATCTGTTCATGAATTTTGTAACTAATTTTAAAAATTGGGGAGAATAAATACCCTAGTTACCTAAGCAGAATGCAGCAAACCATACATTTCTATCACCTTCCGCTTTTCTTTAATTGATTTTTCAAATCGTCAATCATTTTTGGAATACCCGGTATATATACATACAATCACAACACATCATTTTTTAGTGTTACAATAAACGAGATCTGAAATATCACTGCATTTATAAAATGAGGACAGGTAAATAAAATTTGAATCTGGTAGAATAGAAAACTGCACTTTCCCATCTAAGCGCTATAATTGATGATAAATACTTATTTTAAAATTCAAAATCATAATTAAATTCAGATTAAAAAATGTCATCGAAATAAAGATTTGTAAAAGCAAACTTTAATTTCAAATTATTTCTGTAGATTAATTTAGTGCACCATTATCTATTTAATACTTCAAAGCATAAATGTTGAAGTTATTTCATCTGAAAAACGATATATAAAAACAAAAAAAATACTATCGTTTACAGCTAATTAAACGGATTGTTCGGTGTTTTTACTACTCTAGAGTAAATACAAAATAATCTCTCAATGAATGAAAATAAATTTTTAAGCATAAGATATATCTTGTAAATCATTTGAATTAACTTTTTTTTTGTTGAAAAGAACAAAATTAAATATTTTCCTTCTCATAGGGAATAATAACTAAGCAAATAACTGAACTGAATTTGATTAAAAAAATTGCTAAATATGTTTAACGATTTGTCAGTTTAATTTGAATTTGTAGAAACGGACTTTATCAGGATGAAAAGCAATTTACTTCATATATGTATAAAGTATGGGACAGTTTAAAGTAGGAGCCGTTCTAATTCGTGCGCTTTAATTATGTTTGAATTATTATCATGCGAGTTCTCGCGACATTTCCCTCCAGACTGTAGTTAAACGCCACGCACACGCCAACGAGTTATAACTGTATCCATCAATAACGAAATATAAATCACGAGCTTTCCCCTTTACACCAGTGTGTTTTGACATCAATCACTCTTTAATGCTGTAATATAAAATATCGACAAATTGTATTCAGAGAAAGAAATATTTTTTTTTCTTTTTAGATTCAGTATTTTTCAATAATCATCCTGGGAAAATGAAAGTTTAGTTACGTATATAGTTTATACAGATAAAACTGGACTTTTATCTCATTTCTATCAAAATAAAATAATACTACTTACACATAGTAATAATATATTTAAAAAAAAATAATCCTTTTAAAAGAATTCAAATTATATACACATTGCTTTTTTAATATGAATTTCTTTTGCTATATTTAGCTGATTAAGATTTTGACGATTGTTTGTCGGTTACACTCGTATCTTATACACACAATCTAAAAAGTACTATTTTATTTTTTGTATTAGCTAAGTAAACTTTAAAACCTTCAAACTATTGGCGAAATCCCCTTTCGCTAAGAAAGGATGTAACTTTAAATCTTAAACAACGCTCGTTGGTACAGCTTCGATATAGGACCCCATTGGCGATGTTTTGTATTGGCGACTTTTTACATTTTACATTTGGCGCATATGGTATCCCATAATTCGTTTCGGCAACTCTGCCGCAGTCGCCTGTGTTTTAAACTGAAATAAACCATTTTCCAGATTTTAACCCGATGGAATACGCCATTTTCAACTACGAACCCCGATGGATCAGCGGTACAGATGTGTTTCACGCACCTTTTTCAATTTGGCGATTTTTTTTATGTTTCGCGATTTTTTTATTTTTAGCGATTTTTTTGTTTGGTCTGGCAGCCATGCGATTTGGCGTGATGTTTGTTTTTTGTTGCAACCCTGAATAGGTGTTGTGGTATTGTGTAGTGTTTTTGGAAGTTTAATATACCGGTGTTCGATATTTTTGTTGGCGTTTCATAGTAGCGGTTTAGGATTTCTGTAATGTTTTTGGAAGTTTAATGTCTTCGTTTTTTGATATATCTGCGTATGTTTTAAATAGATGTTGCGGATATGTGTAATGTTTTTGGAAGTTTAATGTCTTCGTTTTTTGATATATTTGCGTATGTTTTAAAGTAGCGGTTGAGCATTTCTGTTTAGGTTTTGAATTTTAATATAGCCGTTTTTAGATATATTTGCGTATGTTTTAAATAAGTGGTTGAGTATTTCTGCTGAGGTTTTGAAGTTTAATACAGCTGTTTTTAGATATTTTTGCGTGTTTTAAAGTAGCGGTTGAGCATTTCCGATTAGGTTTTGAATTTTACTACAGCCGTTTTTAGATATATTCGTGGATGTTTTAAAGTAGCTGTTGTGGTTTTGTGACATGTTTTTGAAAGTTTATTATTGCCATTGGTAAGTTTGTTTTGAATTTATTTTTATATTTGAGCCCTCCTTGCACCTCCTTTACACGCACCCTCCTTGTCGCCAAGGGAGGTGCGTGTAATACATCTGTTCCGGATCAGCTTTGGTATAGTAGAATTCGTACATTGGTAATTTGGTATACACTGAATTCGGTTAATCGGAAGAAGTTGGGGCTGCCGCCAACTTGGCGATTATTTACTTATTTATTTACGCACTAGTCCATGGTTTCTTACATTCGAATCGGATTATTTGATTTTACGTGGAATAAGCTTTGTTCCACTGACCTCTACAGCAAGCGGAAGCTTTTTTTTACTGTACTACAGCCAGCGGTACGTAGCGAAGCCAGCGGCTGGGGATTTTCTGTAATATTTTTGGACGGATGCGTAACGGAGCGTAGCGGTGTGACGCAAGGGTATCTGAGCAAAGCGAAGATCTCGTGTGCGCCTACGAGTTTCATAAAGCCAGCAGTAAGTTTGTATTTCAATTTATTTGTTCTTTCTTAGTCACCACATTTGTTTACATTTCGCTGTTTAAGCCTAACAGGTCTCTGAACGGGATTTTGGCGCCAACTTTTCGCCAAATTGGCGATGGCACCGCGCATTGGGAATTAACCCCAATAAACTTTTAAAAACAGGAAAACAACAAAATATGAGCGGGGAAAAAAATCGCGGACTCAGAAGCGCAAATTTGGCGACTTTAAAAAAAATCGCCAAAAAATCGCCAACCGCCCCAGCTTCTTCCGATTTACCCTGAATTCGTATCGGCAACCCTGCCACAGTCGCGTGAGGCTTTTTTCGTATTTATTTTTTATTTTGATTTAACTATGTTTTTCCATGTAGATTTATTTATAATTTCTGGGTTTACAAAGTTTACGATATTTTCCTTATTGTATTATTTTTTTATTTATATTGTAGTATTTTATTTTACATTTTGCAAAATTAAATTTCTATGTAATTCATACGATATTAACGATGCGATGTTTTGGCTAGGCGACAAAAAAAAGTCACCAATACAAAATATCGCCAATGGGGTCCTATATCGAAGCTCTTCCCACTCGTTTTATCATTACACCACATTTAATTTAACAGGATAACTTCAATAACTTTAAATAACTTCATTACATTTGAAAACGCTGCCTCTCTGGCTGACGTCAATATTCATATCTAAAGGACAACCTCTCGGAGTTGCCATTCGAGAGCGCAACAATAAACATATTATTAAAATCCGCTCATGGAGTTAAAAATTGGGCGATTACAAAACTTAAAACTTTCTACGATATATATATATACATACATACATATATATATATATATGTGTGTGTGTGTAGAGAACAGCCCCTCTGATTACATTCCCGTTGCGCCTGCGCGCGCAGCAAAAGAGACCATACTTTCCTTCGTGAGTTGCCAGGAGAAAACGGTAACGCTTTCCGGTAACGCCAGGAGAAAACGGTAACGAACTTCAACGTAGACATAGCAAATCTTTGATGTTTAATGTTTTTATGTAAATGTTTCATGTAAAGTGTCCCGTCCTGAATTAACCGTGTATAGAGAATTGCAACTTCACCCTACCTTTGGGTATGTATATCTTGAAGTGGCACTCTAAATAATTTCATTCAAACACAGTTCTTACATAACAACAATGCTTATTTAAATATTTGCACATATAAATTTTGCTTTTCAAAATAAAGCATACGAACTACTAGTACGATATATATATATAGCATTCATGCAAGGGAAATACAATTCAATATATTCACTTGTATAACTATTCATTCAAGAAACATACACTTTGCAATACTCACAGATACTTTGAAAGTCAACCAGCAATGCTGCCACGTAAACTTTGGGCCTAACAAGAACTCGCGTAGGTTTGAAGCAACCTAGCTATGCCACCAGCGGCTGCTCGCAAAACTCAACTATTATTAAACCAGACTCTAAGCCTATCTCCAGCTCGATATTTCGTTTCGCCAGCTCTACTCCTCCTTTCACTTTCTCAACACTTCGTCGACCCTTCTTTAATCTAGCTGCTTGATATTTATACCAACCGCATATGCCGCAATTAGCATATCTTAAGCGACTCCTTTAGATTTATTCACTTAAAAGTTCGATTATTGTGAATCGAATCTTAGGTAAACATTACATTGGCGTCCCTCAAAAAAAAATTAGGTAGCTGAGGTCTTAATGTCTGGATTCTGGGTTGGCCAACTGCGCCCTAGAAAATATATTGCAGTTAAATTGTCACTACAACTCCACATCATGACATTTTTTGACTGTTTGTAGGTGCTCTCCTACAATTCATAGTACACATGTTTTATGTTTTGCGAAGTTAGTACATTAGTTAATTAGTTAGTTATCTGTATGCAGATTGTATTTTATCTATGCTCTACATGTCCCCTTCAAAAATTTATAAAACAACAGTATGCCGCTTTTCTTCAGGGCTCACCCCTTTCCTCTCAAAAAACTTTTTTCACAGCATATACACTTGGGAACGTCAAATCAGTTTGGTTCGATTTTATTGAGGGGGAGGGGGAGATAAAATAAGAAAATTGATACAAGACTTGTTCCTCATGAACGCAGCAACTTCGTCGCACCAGTCTATCCATTCAATGGAACCTCTCTTGATTGTCGCAGTCCTAGTAAATGGGATTGTTGACCGTGTGGACATCCTTCGTGCAGCAGGGCGTTGGACCAGTGGCGTTGGTCTGGCTTGACGATGAACAGGAATTCTCTTGGGAGGGGGCTCTTGCTGGGCGGCTGGTATCTTCCGCTTCCTATACTTGTTCACAGGGTTTTTAGATATGTCATCCTTTCTTTTGATAACGTTGTGTACCTTATATGTGTCACGTTCGTCCTTTGATGGAGGTTTTGCAGTACACACTTTACTTTTCTGCGTACTTTTTCTAGATTTCAATGCAGATTCTATTTTTTCACACTTATATGCCGCACCTACGTCTTCAGTTATTGGCTTTATCTCGCCCTTTATGATACGTTTACAATTTGGTTCGCTGCTTGTTTCATATTTTACAACAAACTGACTCTGTTTTTCGTATTTGTGATTATACGACTTATTGTTTACCGACTTAATTACTTCAGTATTAGCAGTTTTAATGCTGGAATCTGAAGGCGTTTTTCTCGTTTTTGGTCCCCCTTAACTTTAGTTTTATCCTCTTTTGACGAAAAAGTCTCTTCAAAGCTTGCTTCATCAGAATCGTTATCATTTACATTCTTTAATACTGCTTCAATTTTGGGAAGATTAAGCTTTTCGCACCCGTGTGTTTTAATGTTAACTACGTCTACAACTTCCGGAGCATGAGCTGAATTACTTACCGTAAAACTACTCTGTCACAAACATTCATTCTGCTTCTCAGTCTGGTTTTCCTGCACTTTATTTAAGACTATATTATCCACCTGGTCTAAAGCATCCTCATTCGGCTGAGAACTTGGAACGATAATCTCATTACCTAGCAAGTTCCTACTACCGTTTAAAGCATCTTTATTATTGTAAACTAATAAGTGTTCATTAACTTCCGTAACACATACTTCGTCCTCTAATAAATTTACTTCATTAACAGATGTGTGAATATCATCTAAAATTTCAGGTATAGCATTAATAGAAGTATCAGAAGATTTATTTTCTAAACCACTAGCATTAGTATCGGCACTATTTTCAGGAAATTGCACTGGAATTATCGCATTATTCCACCTAGGCTCTCTTTATTTATTAGCCACAAAAATACCTCGATTTTCACTATTCTCAAAATCAAAATACTGGTTACTGCTCGGACAAGTTAAGAAATTTGTTAAAGCAGTTTTAGCAGGTTGACTTACTTATATCATGTGAAACAACTTGCCAGTGCACGTATGGTGCTTGCACATTATTAACTTGTTGCACTAATTTCACTATAACGCCGTGAACTTCTATTATTTCGCCCCCGGTACTGGTTTCAATGTTGGTTTGAAACTCGCGAAAAATTTTGGTGGGGGGGGGGGAATAAAACTTCTTGTACTGGAGTGAGGGTAAGGGGCTTAGAAATGCCTATTGTCATGTTTAACCAAAGCTTGAAGGAGGGTAGCCTTGCTTGTAATATTTTGATTGTCCAAAAAACTGAGATTGCTGTTTTGCATACACCTGTACCACTGTAATGCACTACCTCTTAAAGCGGCTAGAGCAATTTTAAGTTTCTCTCCGTCAGGGGTGCTATGTTGCTGAAAGTAATGCTCTAACTCGTGTAGAAATTTGCTTGAAGGGCCGACATTGAAGGTGGCTTCGAATGGCGCAAATTGTTGAACCATAATTACCCTATGTAAATTTTCAGCAGGGTTTTGTCTTATATCATACATTTTCAACACTAGATAAGTATAATAACAAAATACTTTCACAATTTTATTAAAATCAGAGTACAGTACAGTACACAGTTCAAACTTCAATTATGTTGTTCGTTATAAATGTAAACAGAACAACCAGGGTATATATAAAAGTTCGGGCGTCAGTATAGAGAATCTGCACGTCTGCACTACCTTTGGGTATGTATATCTTGAAGTAGTACTCTAAATAATTTCATTCAAGCACAGTTCTTACATAACAACAATGTTTATTTAAATATTTGCACATATAGATTTTGCTTTTCAACATAAAGCATACGTACTACTAGTACGAGATATATATATATATATATATATATATATATATATATATATATATATATATATAGCATTCATGCAAGGGAAATACAATTCAATATATTCACTTGTATAACTACTCATTCAAGAAATATACACTTTGCAATACTCACAGATATTTGAAAGTCAACCAGCAGTGCTGCCACGTAAACTTTGGTCCTAACAAGAACTCGCGTAGGTTTGAAGCAATCTAGCTATGCCTCCAGCGGCTGCTCGCAAAACTCAACTATTATTAAACCAGACTCTAAGCCTAGCACCAGCTCGATACTTCGTTTCGTCATCTCTACTCCTCCTTTTCACTTTCTCTCACTTCCTCAATACTTCTTCGACCCTTCTTTAATCTAGCTGCTTGGTATTCATACCAACTGCGTATGCCGCAATTAGCATATCTTAAGCAGCTTCTTCGGGTTTATTCACTTAAAAGTTCGAGTATTGTGAATCGAATCATATGTAAACCATATACGTCTGTCTATTAATTAGTCCCTGATGTTTGTGTCTAATGTTCCTGATGTATTCCTGATTCCCTCTTTACAAATATTTATATATAAATATATATATATATATATATATATATATATATATATATATATATATATATATATATATATATATATATATATATATATGTATATATATATATATATATATATATATATATATATATATGTATATTTATATATATGTATGTATATATATATATATATATATGTATGTATATATATATATATATATATATATATATATATATATATATATATATATATATATATATATATATATATATATCTGTGTGTGTGTGTATATGTATATATATAGTTTGTGCATTCTAATTATGTATCAGTTACTGTCCTACCAGTTCTGTGGCATTTCTCCCCAAATTGTAGTTAAGCACCACGCAAACGCCTATGTGATATAACTGTATCCATCAATGACGAAATATAAATCACGAGCTTTCCCCTTTACACCAGCGTGTTTTGCCATCAATCACTCTCTAATGCAATAACATAAAATATCGGCAAATCGTACTCAGGGAAAGAAATGTTTTTTTTTTCTTTCTTTATGTTCAGTATTTTTCAATAATCATCTTGGGAAAATGAAAGTTTAGTTTTGTATATAGCTTATACAGATAAATCTCGACGTTTTAGCACATTTCTATTTCAAGTGAAAGGACACCGCTTACCCGCAGTATTACTAATATATGTTTTAAAATTTTAGTGTGGATCATTTTTCAAATAATTCGAAATACATATATAAAGATTGTTTCTTGAAAGCAATGTTTTCTTTGCTATATTTAGCTGATGTAGATCTCAATGATTGTTTGTTGGATGTATAATACGAAAACACACTTAAATTGTGTATTACTTAAGAAAACGTTAGAACTTCCACTCTTTAAATCTTCAATGAATTATTATAATAATATTTAATATTAATATTTAAATTTAATATATTACATTTAATAATCTATTGAGGATAAAAGACTAAGAATTTTGTTTAATCTCTTTAATAACCGAATCAATTAACATAACAATATTGGGGTCGAGATAGCCTTGCGGTAGAGAACTGGCTTTCAGTGTTGAGGGTCCTCGGATCGAATCCCGTAGCGCGCAATTAAATACCTCCATGTCTAGGCTAGATATGGCCGCGTTAAATCCGTAGACTGGAAAGTTCCTGAATGAGGTCAGAGAGTGTGGGAGAAGCGTACAACTCCCCATTTTCTAGTTCTCAGTAGACACCATGAGATGTTTCTGGGAACACTACGGTTCCGTTATCGAAGCGTTGTTTAAAAAACAACGATTCTGTAACCACGACACGGAGGGCATTTAGGATACGTTTCGGGCTCCACGCATGTGATTCCGTTCCTTATCGAGAAACAAGTTTGCGATGGGATTCAAACGGAAGAGCAAGAGGGTGGGAATTACCAAGGAAACCAAGTGGACGTCCTCGGAACATTAGAACACCTGAAAATGTGCAACGAGTCTGTAATTCCGCTATTCGTGAGGAAGCTTCCGCTATTCCCCTCAAAGGTGACTAACAGAGTGATGGATAACTTTAGAAAGCGTCTTCGCATAAAAACGGGCGCCATCTGAGTGATGGTATTACAAAACCTAGTTGGAAAAAAACTAGATTGTTAGTGCTTTTCGAAAATATAAAACTTTTTCTGTAAACTTATTTCTTTTTTCAATAACTTTTGAAATGTGCAAGTCCATTCTGCCGCATCCTGTATTACCCCTGAGTTAAGTTTAAAAGCTTATTACTATGACTAAAATGAAGGTCTTATTTGAATAGTGGTCCAACTCCATTCTTGTTCATTTTGAGATACAGAGCCTTAAAATCTAATGAGTGCTGAGAAATGACTGTTGAAGCCTGATTTGTAATGTCCTCTGTTGACAGCAGAAATAAGCTGGAGTTGTACCAGTTTAAAAATAAGATTGAAATGATTTGTATGACGATAAAAGTGAGGTTAACTCCATTTTTTTAAAGTGGAGATGGACCACTATATAAA
This sequence comes from Dolomedes plantarius, assembly GCA_907164885.2. Classification (NCBI taxonomy): domain Eukaryota; kingdom Metazoa; phylum Arthropoda; class Arachnida; order Araneae; family Dolomedidae; genus Dolomedes; species Dolomedes plantarius. The sequence continues at coordinate 102,650,230 of OU015497.1, read as the reverse complement.
CGAGGCCTTCAAATGTACGGTCGAATTTTGATCACAATATCGACAGAAAACAATGGCAGAAGTCTATGTTTATTGGCGACAAGATGAACCATGGTCAGCAAACAAAGAAACCATGGAAGAAAACAATGAGTTTATTCTTAAAAATTTTCTATGTACACACAGGTTTCATTTTGTCTGGTGCAAATATATAACAACAACCTACAGAATCATTTTGTTAGGAAAAAATCGTGTCACCTCTTGATAGTAAACGAATATGGAATTTCGATTCTTGTGGTTGGAATGGATTTTTGCATACCTTCGAAAATGGCTTAGATCGAACGCTATTGTCTCTAGCAACAATATAAGATTATAGAGCTCCAAAGTTTAACCAGCCAATCTAAGGTGTGAGTAAATGGAATTGTTGGCATTCGAATAGCAATGTAAAGTTATAATTATTTAATCGTTATTTTACCTTCCTATACCCATTACATGGTATTAACTTTGATCGACTTCAAGAGGTGGAACATGATGAAATTTAGCACCGAAATTGCTAGTTGTAACGCATACCGATGGGAAAGAAAAGTTTGAAGTAAACAATGTTGAAATGTTTTTTTAAATTTATCTGTAGCGGTTTTTAAAGTGCATTGGGTTTGATTTCTGCTTCATACGTATTATCATGAAATAATGTGTATGGAAATCTAACATAATAATATTTGTACATATAAATACTCACACATACATGTATGTATGTATATATATATATATATATATATATATATATACATGTGTGTGTGGGTATTTATATATATATATATATATATATATATATATATATATATATATATATATATATATATATATATATATATATATATATATATATATATAATATTATTATAATAATAGTTCGAATTTTATGTGTACTATTTTTGTCGAATTTTAAGTGTAATGTATAAGAACTGATGCTACTTTAGAGATAGTAAAATTTTCAATCTGAATTATAAAATAATTAGTTTAGCAAAGTTATATTTTAGTAAAGTTAAAAAATAAAAAAGAAGAGTTTAATAAATTTTCAATAGAGAAATAAAAATTGCGTTTTCCTTAGAATAAGTAAAAATTTTAAATCTTTATTACCAAATCCTCAATCTTAATAAAAAAAAAATTTAAAAATCATTGAAAAATCAAATTATTATGGAAATAATTCAAAATATGCGCATAATGATAATCATTTAAACTTCCTAAGAGATAGTAAAATTTCTCAATCTTTTTTTTCGAACACAGAGACGTTCAAAAAAGAGAACGAGCTTATTAGATTATTGATTATACGTAATTGAAACGAATTACATGACATTAGGGCCCAGCATCCTAAATAAGTTGGGATGGAATGAAAGAACCATTTTTCTACCTTCTAAACAAACTTATTTTGAACAACGTTAGTCACGAGCAAAAGAAACTTTTGACCTTGTTTTTTTGTGGCTCTAGCAAGATGTATTACGAACTTTCAGTCATTGATCTTAACGAATGCATAAATAAGAAAACTGCATCAGTTAGAGAGCCAATTAAACTATTCAACTGACTCGGAATTCTAGGACTGTAATGAACTGTTTCTTAAAAAGTAAAAAATAGTTTTTATAAATGTAATGTATTTCCACTGTGATGCTATGATATGGAAAGATTCTGGTAAATTGAGCTGGATGTTCCATAATAGAAATTAATCGTAATCATATAATTTAAAGTAAAGTCCTGTAGGAAACAGAAAGTTTGATTTGTCCAAATCCACTGTTGTAATTCTTCAGCTGTTTCAAACCGAGCTCAAGATATTTAATAGGGATGCAACCTTCCATCTCTAGGTTCGTATTTGGTCAAAGAAAGTCATTTTGACGATGCCCAGCTATTGTAATAATGAAGAATGGTATATTGGTGAATAGATAAATAATTTACAGAGGGCTTCAGGATAGTTATTTTCGTGGTGTTAAAACGTCACTGTCTTTCATATTTCGGGACGCGCGACAGATTTTACGAGAATAAACCACGGGGAAAGACTATTAATAGCATCGCGCTGATTGACGGGTTGACCACGCCCCAGCCTCATCTGTGTACAAACGTTACGGAGCGTTGTGCGTACTTTGAAACATAGAGTAGGTTAGTTAGACCGGGGATGAGAATTCAATGACAGTAGAAATGCGGTGAGACTCTCCGCGCTTTGGAAATGGCGAGCGCTAGACGCTGTGTTAACCGGACAGTGGTTTAATCTTGAATCTATGTAATAAACGTCAGAAAAATGGACATTACTCTATGTTTGACTGTGTTGAAGTTCCTTTCCACAACGCCACGGATTTGTATTAATACGAAAGACTGCGAAATCTTATGAAAATAGCGAGCGTGATTGAACGCTTGTCACACACACACACACACACACACACACACACACACACACACACATATATATATATATATATATATATATCGGTGACTTGGTACAAGAAGTGCCTAAGTCAGTTTCCTCCAAGATGATTTTGATTGCTTATGTCTCTTTAAAAAATATTATTTTCAATGTAAGAAGTACCCAAGTCAGTACAATGATTTAAAATACACTTTTAAAGCATCGGACAGAGTTGGGCACGTCTTACATTGAAAATAATATTTTTTAAAGAGACATAAACAAACAAAGTCATCTTGGAGAAAACCTAGGCAGTTCTGACCTAGGCAGTTCTTCTACCAAGCCACACACACACATACAGATATATATATATATATATATATATATATATATATATATATATATATATATATATATATATATATATATATAAATATATATATATATGTAATAAATTAAATATTAGGCCCTCCATGCTAGCATTTAAATTCCCTTTCCTAAATCCAATCCGAAGTAATCTTACTTTATCACTAAAAACCCATAGCAACAGAGATGTAGTTAATTTTGATTATGTTTTATTGTAATTGTACTCATTTATATTATATAAGAGTTCTTCTGTATTATCTTGTGAAAATGTCACCTTTCAACGTGACGATTTTCCCTTTTTCGGGGGGATTTGTAATAAATTAAATATTAGGCCCTCCATGCTAGCATTTAAATTTGCTTTCCTAAATCCAATCCGCAGTGATCTTACTTTATCGCTACAAACCCATAGCAACAGAGCTTCCTATAAATCACATACGTTGCATATCTACACGTGTATACTAGGGTGGAGTGAAAAAAAAATAATTTTTGATTTTCGGAAACGGGTACCTTTCAATGACTGTGTATGAGGCTTAGTAACAATTCTGTAAAATATTTCATTTTTACGACGTCATCTTGAGTCTGCGCATTTGACTTAAAGTTTTGTAATTTTAGAATTTTTTTAGATTTTTCAAAAATTTATTTAAAGTATTGGAAATGAAAAAATTGATGACGGGTGGTTATTAAATGGCAGAACAAGACCTGAAATATACAAAGAATTTTTTAAAACCATTTTAGATTATGGTTTCTGTCTGCGCATTACGCCCAAAGTTCATCAAATTTCCCGAAATTTCCGATATTTTCAACATTTTTCTAACTCAATATTTCCTCTCAATATTCACTTAAAGTGTCTTCAAATCTTTTTCTTATTCCTTTTGTTATTACCTCGCATTGTTCAACTCTTCTCTCGCTCATGTGGAACTACCCAGGACTCACTACGAGGAGGTGGTTGCACTTCGAGTCCCACCAGGGCCCCCCCTTCCACCCAACCAAATGAGAGCACACATTTACATTTCTTAGATAAGTCTTTAACAGTTAAATTGTTTCTTTGTGTTGTAGATTGGCCGGATATTTCTATCAAACATCCTCGTTTTTACTAAGCTTTCTCTTTTCTTGTGATCACAGACCAATTTTGAAGAGGCAGTGGCCTCTTTGACAGCTCTTTCGACCGCTTTAGTGTGTGATGGAAGCTCAAAAAGAGTGCATTCAGAAATCATATTTAAATTCTCAGCTTCCAGTAATCTTTGTAAATCCTGTGTTGACAAATGACGTGTAAGAGGTGGCTCTGTAACTTCCACATCATGCCAAGATATCATATCGATGTATTCTGATGCTTCAAAATCTATTTTTGGGATTTGAAACATTCTCACTTGTTTGCTGGTTTGTTTACTACATCGATCGTTGATAATACGTCTTAAATCCAGTTTCTTTATATGCTCTCTCTTATCAACCAACATGGATAACAGCATGTTTTCAGGGTGAGCAAAGTATGCATTGTTTTGAATGGATTCGAATACAATTTTCTGATTTTCCCCAAAGATATAAGTGCAACTCTTTATAGTCTCCCACAAGTTCGTAGCTCCATTAGTAACTTTTGGATTACACTTGATCCTGAACCAGCCAGGAGCATTAACTTTTACAATGAAAGTTACGAGTTCTTTTAAAGTTTGAGTTGGAGTAGTAGTAGCTACATAGAGTCTTAAGATTCTGTTTGCTGTAGTCAACCATCTGGCGTGGGAAAGTTTTCCTGGACTTCTGTTTTCTAATTCTTGGGATATTTTCCCAGTTGAAACTGCCTTGCACATATCATAAAGATACTGTTGGTCAGTACTCAAATCATTTTTATTGCTACGATCGATCTGATCAATGGCAAACTCTATGGGCTCAAACTGAACTGATTTCAAAGTATGAAATTTTGTTAAGCTTCGACCAACAGGCCCAACGAACCCTTTCGGTCCACCAGTAGGTCCATCTAGCTTTTCCAATAAATGCCGCAAAGGAAGTTCATTCGAATGCAATTGGCAAATGACCCACTGCAGAGGTCTACCAAGTTTTTCTTCCAGTTTCCTAATTACACCTTTGTACTTTCCTGTGTTTGTAGTGCATCCATCACAACCAATGTAAACAATTTCCGACATTGTAAGGTTGTTTTCAAAAAAGTACTCTAATATAGAATTTGCAATGTCAATGGCTTTCCCAGACGACGGAACTGTGTAACCAATGAATCGCGATTCAGGATCCTCTATTAGTGAAATGTGGTTTTCTTTAACAGTTGTTCTGTGTATTTTGCCATCTTCTGTCTTGTTTAAACGAAGGGTGTCATCAAGTCTTCCATCAAAGTAAAGGGCTTGTATATTACAGGACTCCTCGCTTATCTCCTTGTTGATAACTCCATGTCGGGCTTTCATTCGCTCTCGTCTTACTTTACTCCTGTCAATAACCACCAAATTTGTTACATTTTCTAATGAACTAGCCGACGTAACATCGTGTAAAAGAGCAGAGGCTAAAGCTGCTGCTGCACGATCAGGTACGCCATACCTGTCACATACTCGGGAAAACGATGGTATTGTCAGCCTTGTTTGGTTATTTTCCATTGTAGCTGAAGAAGGGCCGGGAACTGGTTCTTCTAAAACAACACCCAAATCTTCTGAAATGGAACCTACATCTTGAGAGAGATCTCTCAAGTTCAAAAAGTTCTTTTTGTCGCCATAGAAGGTAGTGTCATGTACCTCACGACGTTTCTTACACAATCTTTCTTCTTCTACCATCTTTCTTGCGTTTTTTTGTGTATTTGCTAATGTCAATTTAATATCAACACGTCCTATAGACATTTTTCGAACAGTTCTTTGATCAGTCAAAAATTCACGTTCGAGTATCGGAACCTTTTTATCACGATTACATTTACAAAGTTGAAAATCTTTACATTTGCACGCACTGACATCAAACAATCCCTCACTTCGATTGTTAAAGTCTGCTAGTTTTTTTTTTCGAAACTGTCCTTCACTTTGTCACGTTTGCGAGATTTGTCGAGTGATTGAAGTAAAACAACTTCTTTTTTTATTAAATCACTTATAGTTTTACAGGTAACACATGGAATGGAAGCTTTGTTCCATATGAAAATCACTTTGTCTACAACAAACTTGGACACTTGTAAAAAGCTAGGATTTTTGCCATTTTTTTTCTTTTTCAGATTCCGGAACATAATTGTAGTACTTTAAAACATCTAGACGGGTAGGAAGTATAGACTCCCCCATTTCCTGTCCACTACCTATCATAAGATGAGATAAATTCTTGCCACGAGTTCTGGGGGACGCCATAACCGAGTCTAAATTGTCACAGATAACTCTAATTCAAACATTGCATTAAAAAATTAAAACTTACATGAATGAAGGACTGAATGTATGGCATCACCTGCCACTCTCGCTGCCAAAGCACGACTATCGACTAATGAGGTCAGGAGCGGGGGAGGGACGTCTCACGTGGCGACCTTGTCTGCACCATCAAGGTCAACACTAACTCACTACTCAACACTCATCATAAACGTTGACACATGTCTTTTATTTATTTGCATCGCATTGTGCATATAACAAAAGGAATAAGAAAAAGTTTTGATGACACTTTAAGTAAATATTGAGAGGAAATATTGAGTTATAAAAATGTTGAAAATATCGGAAAATTTGAGAAATTTGATGAACTTTGGGCGTAATGCGCAGACTGAAACCATAATCTAAAATGGTTTTGAAAAATTCTTTGTATATTTTAGGCCTTGTTCTGCCATTTAATAACCACCCGTCATCAAGTTTTTCATTTCCAATACTTTAAAAATTTTTTGAACAATCTAAAAATATTCAAAAATTTCAAAACTTTAAGTCAAATGCGCAGACTCAAGATGACGTCGTAAAAATGAAATATTTTACAGAATTGTTACTAAGCCTCATACACAGTCATTAAAAGGTACCCGTTTCCGAAAATCAAAAATTCATTTTTTTCACTTCACCCTAGTGCATACGTCTGGGGAAAGGCAGGGTTCACATGAAGAGCCCCAGAATTTTGCTGACCCTTCAGAATAAAAGCCACATGTACCTCGCATCTCGCGCTTAAGGTCGAAAGGTGGTATCTTCGCTTCCGAGCATCTGACGTGGATGGACGTACTTTTTATCGCTCAAATAAAACGATTCGACCCGACTGCATCAAAATTTTATTCTTTTCAGGCTGAGTCTAGCTCCAGCCAAATGTAAATATGTAAATATGAGCTAGTTTTACTTTTCAGGTTGCATTTTAAGGAAGAATGTAATGGATATATTACACACACACACACACACACACACACACATATATATATATATATATATATATATATACATACAGTCGGACCTCTATTTAACCAACCTCTATTTTGCGAATTTCTTCGTAAAATAACCTCTAAATAGCGAAGTGCATTCTCTATTTACCGAACTTTTTCTTGCGATCCAATATTTTTTTCCTCCATATTTCTCAAAATATTTCTGAACATTTCAAACTTATTCTTTCTTTTAACACATTTGACAAATTAACTTTCTTTTAACACATTCCGATGCGAATTACAGTGTGAAGAAAATACGCCTGAAGGGCATTTTAGTACATTGCAAAGATGCGAGACGTATTACGAGAGAAAACATTTTTTCAAATAAATAACTTGGACCAAATTAAGAGACTGTATCAGTAATTAAATTTAAGGACACATGAGGTAATGTATGCTTAAAATTTTCTTGTTATAATAAATGCGATAATGTCATTAAAATTTATTAATTTTAGTATAATTTTTTTAAATGGAAAATACAGTGTATTTCCGGACAATGTTTTGTTTTATTCTTGTTTTCCTTGCAGATTTCTGTTTAATGGGTAAGGTATACAAAAGAAATAGACACAAATTATAGAAATCTGTGTCTATTACACCGAATTATAGAAATAGACACAAATAAATGACAAAATAAAGGTGTGATTGATTTTTTTATTAAAAATATTTAGCATTTATGAATTTAAAATTTGTTTTGTGTAGTTTAAAGTATTTTAAAAGGTGAATCTCTATTTAACGAATTTTCCATATCACTTTTTTTCGGGATTTATCGACTTCGTTAAATAGAGGTCCGACTGTATATATATATATATATATATATATATATATATATGTATGCCTTTGAAAACATACTGGGCAGTTGAACTTATGTTATTTCATTATACAAAGATGAAGTTTATGAAAGAGTTCCAATCTTATTCAAACCAACAGCTGTGTACTAGTGTTATAATTCTGATGTAAAAAGGATAACAAGACGGCATTTGATAATAACAATATGATCAAAAAGATGTACGTCATTTTGTATTTTATATCGCTGTTTTTTTCACAATATTATTACTACCTATGATACTGCCTTTGAAAACATAATGGGCAGTTGAACTTATTTTATTTTCACTATACAAATATGATGTCTCTGTGTTTATGAAAGAGTTCAAATCTTATTCAAACCAACCTCTGCGAACTAGTGTTATAAATTTGATGTAAAAAGGGTTCAAGACGGCATTAGGTAATAAGTAACTTAGTATGATTAAAAAGATGTAAGTCATTTTTTATTTTATATCGCTATTTTTTTTCCACAGTATTATTTTTTATTTATCAGACATGTTTTTTTTTCTAAAAAAAGGGGGAAAAGAGATTTTAGAAAGTGGATGGTAAAATTGTTTTCGAAACAGCACAAGATAAAACAGGTCACACAATTGAACCATCAATCTTGGGTATTGAGAGCCTAAATCCTAGCAGAAGGGAAAGTTTCAAAAGATTCGGAAATTTCTCAAAAAAAAATTAAAAGAAATTGGAGTGTAGAAAATATATTTTTTACGCATTATCGAAGACTTAGCGATGACAAATGATAAGACAAGCCATGCTATATCTGAAAATACCCTTATCCTTGAAAAGAAGGCGGGGGGGAGGGGGGGGAGTCTGGATAATTAAAAAATCAATTTTTGTAGGGTTGTATTGTTTGATTTTCGTCTCTTGGGGGGAGAATTTCCGAGAGACAGTTTGAGATGGTGTAGATTTTTTAAGTTGGACTGTTTTACTAGTTATTTTGCTAGCAAATTTGATAGCATGCCTAGTGATATAAATTAACGTTTAAATCTATCAAATGCTTCCATACCAAATATTTCATTTAAAATTCAAAACAAGCGATAAATATTACTGAAAACCAATATTGTAACATGCTTAAAAATAATTGCAAAATACTTACCTAAATTCAAAAATTTGTGCTGTTTGAATACTAACTTGTATTCAGGTCAGATTTTAATAGGAAGTTAAAATTCTCTTGTTTTGTTTTTATGAATGAAAGTTTGCATACTCGTTTTCTATAGAACAGATGTCAATTATTTTTAGAGTATATATTTTTTTTAGCTGTTATTTTGTTAGCAAAATTTTATAGCACAAGTTAATATATAAATTATTATTAATCTATGGAATGATATCATGTAAAATATTTCGTATAAAATCCAAATGGAACCATAAATTTTATCGAAAATAAAGATTGTAACATGTTTGTATATCATCGTAAAATACTTGTCAAACTTTTTAAATTCAAAATAGTATGTTTTATGGATATTAAACATACAAATTAATTGCATACATTGACCGTTCTATTTAATTCGTATATTTTCTTCTACATCATTTTGTCTATAAAAATATTCGTTACTATTTTTTTTATAAAAATATTTTTTCAGTTATTTTTTGGCATTAATTGCATACATTGACCGTTGTATTTAATTTGAATGTATTCCGTAGCGAAGCACGGTTATTCAGCTAGTAAGCAATATAATTCGCTTTGGATTTTGAATGTTTGGATTTTATAATCTTCTAAATTTCCACGTTAATTTTAAATACAAAAACGCGTTCCCTTTAACTATATTTATAGTATATTCCTTCATAAAATGACTGGTACCATTACTGCGTTGTGTGTTTATATGTGGAATAAATATTAATATTGCAGTCTGAATATAAGCTATATTTATACGTTGCCCCTCGCCTAAGCAGTTATTAACCAGTTTATTCGTAAGCAAACAACCCTGTCTTATTCGCGACCTATTCTTCTATCAAACATTCCGTCCTTCACATTGTAAGTAACATTGGTATCGACTAACAAGGAAAACTGTTTTAAGTAGTCGGAACCATGGAAACTGATCTATCATTCAAGGGAGAGGAACGAATACTGCAGAATTAAAGTCATTTCCTTACATTTTTTTTCCCGTCGCGTTGGAATACCCCAACTGCTCTTGCGTGCATCGAAACTTTAGGGGAAAATTCTCGTAAAGAATTAAAAGGAATATATTGTATCGTGATAGATTGAATTCGCTGAGTGACAAATGTAGAATAGCGAATCAAACATTTATGATTTATTTTTTTATCACAGTCGTATTTAAATACGTGATAAATCACGACTACAGATTAATATGCTACAACATGCTTTTCTTTTATGAAAACTGGAAGTATCATTAGCAAATATGATTGCATGGTTGCACGGTCTGCAGTGATCCTTTGGGAGCTGTCTATCGGAAAAATCGCATTTAAGACGTAGCAAACCATCAAAATCTGCCTGGAAAAGGAGTATACTTATAAGTCAAAATCTAACTTCTTTTTTATGCAAAGAAAAGCTGTTAAAGGGTCAGATTATCATGTAGAGAGGGAAAAATGCCGTACTCTTTACCAGGGCTATGTTGACAATAATGATGCTCTGATGCGGAGTGGATTCGAAGTTAAAGGTTCGACAGATGCACGCCGATAAGATTTTTGCACGCAACGATAAGATGCACGCAATGATAAGATTTTTACATTTATTTTATAATAAAAAATTTCAGTATGTTTAGCAGTGATTTTGTTTAATGTATACAGTTTTACCTGTAATACACTAACCTGGTCATAACTATCGCTGTGCATAGTTACCTGTTCATAGTTTGTATCCGAAGTATCAACTGTGGGAAACCGGAGAGAACGAAGCTGGTTTAAAATATACTTATGTACCATTGCTGGTACAATTGAAAATTTTGCTGAAATTTATTTAAAATTAAAACAGCCTCAAGATCTGTTTTTAAGGACTGTGCAATTTAGAAAAGTTAAAAGAAACATAAACATTGTCTACAATAATTTTTTATGTATTTTAAATCATTAATTCAATTAACGCATATGTTGATCGATATAGTATACAAAACCACAGAGAATATAAATGAAATGTTTACTGATAAAAATCAATTGCAAAAGTAAAATAAATACTTTTATCTATTTATATTTACTTTTAATAATAATTATAGTATGTTTAGCCGTGATTATGTTTAATGTAAGATGGTTGTAAGATGGTTAAAGTTAACCTTAAATTATCTCCCTATTCAAAGAAAACGGAGGATAAACATGCTGTAAGTATTACTTAAAAGTAAATATCTGTGTTTGCAGTGAAAAGAATGTCAAGTCCAAAATCGTAGTTTCTAGAAACAAGGGATTGAAAGAAAAAACGGCTTTTGTAAAGTCAGTTATTTTAAGTTTAATTTTTAATTTTTTTAGAGTAAATTTTTCTAATTTTATTTTTGTTGAATAATGAGTGTTAAGTCCTTGATTTGGACATAACCCCTTTTAACACTAACATGCTTGTGTTTTATTTCACATACCCCAAATTTTACCTGATGAATAAAAATATTTAGTAGAGGAATTGGACTTAGCTTTTTGTACCCTGCAGTAGCTCTTGATTTTTAAAATATGCCTGGTTGGATAAATCATTTTAGTCCATTTTGGACTTAACACCCGTTGCACAGCAAACACAGATATGTATAGTTAAATGTGTTGAATTTAACCTTGCAATCATTTTTTGTATGTAAATCTTAAATTTATATTCTCCTATGCTTTTGTAAAATATATCGATAAATGCTTACCTGAGTTTAGAACATAATAAAAATTGTTTATAATTTATCGCAGACACTCTATGTCTCGTTTAAATTTTCTAAATCGTACTATCTTTCAAAGCAAATTGTGAGACTTCTTTAACTTTAAATAAATATGAACAAAATTTTCAAATGTACCAGCAATGTTAACATAAGTATAAATTCTCTCTGATCTACTACTTTTGATGAGACGATAAAAGGAAGTTTAATAAGTCACGGGAAGGAATTGTTTTAATTTCCCTCGGGAATGAATCTAATATTTATGATATCGAGGAAAAAAATGAATATACACGTCATTAAAACAGCTGCTTCAATTATAAATTTTCACAGGGATTGTCGTGTTGTACTCAAAAATCATTTGCGTGTTGTGTGAAGATTGGGAAATTCCATGTCAAATTTCGAAAGAAACGTTACGTATTCTGGAAAAAAATCCCTTTTACAGCCTAAGGAAAATGTAAAGAATTTTATGCTATAATAGATGATACACATATATCAAAATGATTTGTGTCGTATCGTGAATAAAATATTCAAATATCAAATTTAAAATGTTGAACTGTTCCTCGTATTTCAAACTCATTTCCTTTAAAGACAAGAATTGAAAATTTTTTGTATGGATATTATTCCTTTTGTTTTGGATTTACAGTAAATTTTATCTATATTTTTATTATAGATGTACTTTTCATTTATCAGTCTTTCTCCTCAGTCTTTTGCGAAATAGTTAAGGCGCTTATAACCCATATTTCAAATATAAGAATTATTGGGAATTTAATGAGCATTTTTCCAAGTAACAGAAACTACTTATTTCTGGACCCGAGGCAGACTAATAATAACGAGTTGGACTTAAGACGGAGGGAGCTGAGTTTGAATCTCAACAAGCGCCATTCAATGCCTTTGTGTCTACGTCGGGTATGGAAACATTAAATCCATAGACCGGACAGTCATTCCATGTGATATGTGGATGGGAGGTGGGTACTAGACTAAGATGTCACCTCTGGGAGTGCTCAGTTAAAAATTGTTGTTTCACCTGTTTAAATCAAACTCCTACACATATGTTTTCTACTAAAAACTGGACATACATTCCTCTGCCTCAACCATCTATGCATATGGACTAGAATGTTCCGGCAAAGTGGTGTAAATCACATCAACAGTAGCTCTTATGCCTATACGCATCAATAAATTGGATATGCTAATACTTGATTCCTAAAATGTCAATTACTTGTTACTATCATGGGAAGAACGTTAAACATATGCACTCAGCCTCTTACAATTGTTAACAAAAACAAAACTTTTGCTTAGTTACAGTTTAAGATCAAGCTTAGGATCATTGGATAATATTGTCTGAAGAACAGTTGAAAATACAAAAAATACTAACTGTAATAAAAATTCGGGAATATTGCTATTTTCAGAACAACTTCATATGTTCCTGACAGATTGTTATATATATATATATATATATATATATATATATATATATATATATATCATATTTTTATATGCAGAGCAACGACAATGTTGCTTTAAACTCGAGCAAAAATTTAAAATTGAATGTACAACGATAATTAAGGGAGGAAAAACGAATGTACTACGAGAGTTAATTAGGGAACAATCAATTATTAAGGTGTAAATCAACTTTTAAAAAAAGGTAAGAATAAAACAGCTGGTGCTTTTAAAAAAGCACCCGCTGTTTCCAGGTGGTCACCCTTCCAAGTACTGACGGCGCTCGATGTTGCTGTACTTCGCTGATTTTAAGCAGTCGGTGGTCCGATTCAATTCTATCACAGGTTTCGGTCAGTTAGTAAAGTTCTCATTCTATTCTTTTCTATTCATTCTCATAACTTTCATTAGCTGATTCATGTGCCAAGTACTAAGTCGTTTTGCTAAACTGGCTTTTATTTTGTTTCATGGCTCGGTAAGCCTCGGACAGTTGATGGTTTGGTGATGAGATCTCAAAGCACAATTCACCACCTTTGCTTCAACGATGGATGTTAAAGCTGGCCATCGACACCACAGTTTGCAGTGGTGCAAAGGGCACAATAACTGGATACATGCGCAGAGGGGGAACGTCCTATTACTGACGGCAGCGCTTCCGCGTCATCAGTGATTCTGACCAGCACCTTATCAGATCCAAAATCTTTCCGTATAGGGGGCGTTACCTCAAGTGCGCTGATGTCCAGTTTTTGTGCTCTTTGCACCACTGCAGACGGTGCTAGCGATGGCCAGGTATCAACGGTATACTGTGTTTGGGCCGGTTAGCAAACAGTCCACCTGGAAGTTGTCGTCTGGTCACTGTAAACCACGATGTCTGGCTTCCAGAATAGCTCTGTTATGAAGTGGCTTTCGTTGTCCGCTGACGATCTAGACCTTACAACGATAAATCGGTCATCAGTGGCTGTTCTATTTCATGTCTAACCACAACCTGCCCTTCGCAGAGCTATACCTGTTGTTTGTAAAGCTAGCGATGCCCGCAAAACGACACTAGGGACAACATAAAACTCGTCGGATTCACTCCTCAAAATTCCCTTTTCCTCCGGCTTCCCAATGATTCTACTGTTCGTAAAATAGACAAAACGTGACCCAGATGGCATTTAGTGGTCTGCAATGCGGGACAAAACAGAACATCTCTCACCATCATACGCAACGTTAGAAAATTTGGAGAGAATTCCACCACTTCTGCTTTGTTTGTTCACTATGATGTCACTTCTGATCCCAATTTCAAGAGCTGAATGTCCTCCCGTTTTCTACGGAATACCTTCGGTCAAAAAAATGGCTGAAGTTCTTTTATTTAATTTTAAGATTACAACCTGTACTAATAGTAGTGCACCTAAAATTGTGCACACCAGTGTACGTATATATATATATATATATATATATATATACATATATATATATATATATATGTGTGTGTGTGTGTGTGTGTGTAAGTAACAAAAAGTTTAGAAATATTTGCATAGTTCTGTATGTGTACACAGAACTATGCAAATATTTGAAAATTCAAATAGTTTTATTTCTAAAAGGGGTTTACTTTATAATAAAAGAAAATATATATATAGCTACGAATTCTTTATGATACGAGAGGACATTATAAACCAAAAATACACATACAATAACAGTCATAACATTCAGAAATTTTGCGAAACCTTCTTGTCCTCTCTATCCAAGCACAATTCTTCCAGGAATTACCGTTACTGCAAGTAACCCCGGTAATGAGCGGTGCGAGAATAATGTTTTAACTACCTCGCGAAACCACGGAAATCAATATATCATTTCAGGAGGAAAGAATGAATACTGCATGATTAAAGAGGCTTCTTTAGATCTTTAGCAATTTTTCATCAAGCTTGACATGAAATATTCTCGACTCCTTTGCGTGTTTGAGAATATCAGGGAGAACTTCTGGTCTGGAATTTAAACGAACCTTTTTGTACTATGAGAGAATGAATTATGGATGACTGATATGGAATGGGGATTGTGGGATTTATAAGATAAAAAAATCATTTTACATGGATACCATTGAAATTGTGCAATACAGTAGTATAGGATTACATAACATAAGGGGGGCTGGGATATAAAATTTTATTCAATTATATAATTGTTATCTGGGTATTATCTCTTTAGAATAAGAAAAAGAATAAAAACATAAGATCATTTTTTTATAAATACTTTTCTGAAGTTTTATCCCAAATTTTTAAGTTTTTGTGTAATAAAACTTAACTTTAATATAATCATGTCATATTGATCCCTACCGGGTTTTTTCTAAAATTTGAGGTAGGCATTTCACCTTAAATATTGAGCAATAGAAACTGGTAAATCCATTAAAATGAGGAGTAAGGAATGAAAAAAACTTTTCATAAAATCTTTTATAACTTTTATAACTTTGTATAAATTAGTATAGCTTTGAGAAAAAGGTTCTAAAAATGTAAAATCATTTTTGTTATAATTTTTTTTTCAACTTACTTACACTCACACCCACATTATATATATATATATATATATATATATATATATAGAGAGAGAGAGAGAGAGAGAGAGAGGGAGAGAGAGAGGTATATAGATAGATTGATAAATAGATAGATAGACAGATAGGTAGATAGATAGATAGATAGATAGGTAGATAGATATGTAACGAGTTCTGTTTAAGAAGAGGGAACCATTACGTCAGGCGGTGTTAAAAAGTTGTTGTCGGGCTTAAGCGGTCATCAAATTCAGTCAAACAATCCAATTGGTGGTAATGATAATTTAATTTACTTAAATGCATTATCTATAATACTGATATTTAGTCGGTTAACATTTATGAGGAGTAAAAAATATGTGAATAACATTTACTTATTTACAAAGAATACAGGAGAGAATGGTTTGCGACTGATTCAACCTATTTCCAAGACACTATATCGCGTGTACATGACTAGTTATAGAGACGAGCTTCTATCGCGACAGCCAGGTGCCACGAAATCAGAAGAGGAAGCAGTTTCATAAAGTAAAAGGCACCATTTAAAGTAAAATTTAATGGAATGTAGGGCATTATTATTTCTATACATATGCATACATATATATATATATATATATATATATATATATATATATATATATATATATATATATATATATACTAGCTGAAGTACCCGGCGATGCCCGGGATTTTAAGAATGTTTGTTAACCAAAATCAATTTAAAAATTAACACAGTATAAATAACATAGAAAAAATATATGTGAAATGTTATACACATCTCAGAATTTCAGCCTTTCATCATTGTAGTACTAAAATCTGAAAAGTAAAAATGTCAAATTCTCTAATGTTTGTTAACCAAAATTAATTTAAACTAAACACAGTATAAATAGCATAGAAAAAAAACCACGTGAAATCTTACACACATGAATAAAAGGAAAACCCAATGTCAAAATATATAAATTTATAATAAACTCCTCAGAATTCAGCTAGATTTAGCCTTTCATCATTGGGGCAAAGAAAAGAAGCTGAAATTACAGGTTTAGCAGAAATTTCCAATAGAACTATGATATGACTCCAGCGTACCTCTTAAAGTGTTTGATTGAGGGCTGCAAACCATTTAACTCCTATAAACATCCTCTACATATTAAATTCCTTTTCTCTCCATAATAAACTCCTCAGAATTTTGGTAGATTCAGCCTTTGATCATAGTACCACTAAAAACTGAAACATCCTCTCCAGAAATATAAATTTATTAATTTCAATAATTAAACACATACAAATGTATAAATTACACAAAAGTTTTTTAACCAACATTCGAATAATTCGTAAATGAAAAAGCATATGAAAATAAAGATAATACGAACTTCCGGAATCGAAATTAACTACCCTTAATTTTTATTTAATAAAAATCCAACATAATATGAATAAAAACAATAGTTGTTTAAAACCTTATGAAAATAAAGCTATTATAAAGATAACAATAAAAAAAAGCATAAGAAAATAATGCTCCCGCATGAAGTTAACGTTACAATATAAAAATAGTAATAATAATATAAACCACGCGCATAAAATATTTAGCTTTTCAAGCGAAATAAATTAATTTTTAGAAAAAAACTACTTTTAATCGACATTAAATATCTTGAACAAAATTTTGATTTTACCATATTTCAAGCCTACAATTTACACCCTACTTCATTGAAGTTGGGTGTTGAAACATCCTCTTTGACAAATTTGCACCCTACTTCTTTTAAATAGGGTGTAAATATAAAGTTTTAATAGCCAATTGAATGCGAGTTAAAAACGATTGTTTTTTTTTAAATCATATGAAAATTACGCTATTATAAAGATAATAATAATAAAAACGGGAGGGAAATAATGCGTGCCCATGAAGTCAACGTTACGATATAAATATAGTAATAAAAATCTATATACATATAAAACAGTTCCGTAACTGACTAACTGACTGATTGACTGAGTGACATACAACGTACAGACCAAACCGCTGGACCTAAAGGGCTGAAATTTTGCATGGACATTCTTCTTATAGTGTAGGGGTGCACTAAGAAAGAGTTTTGAAAAATTCTTCATAGATGTTTTTAAATTAAATTTTTAAGCTGTTTTTGTAACTTATAAGTTTTCCTTTAAAATGAAATCTTTTTCGAATCTTTACCTACATTTTCTGATTTTTGGGGAATTTTTAAAGATTAGTTTTTAGAATTTAATTTATTAAACGCTGATCATGTGATTTCTTTTTCTGGTACTTTAAATAAATGTATCGTCACGTAACAACAAAATGGACTTTTTTTTTTTTCTTACTAATGCGGCAGATGATTGGACATTATCCAAAAAAATATTAAAATAAAGTAAAAGATATGTTCATCAAACTGTACTATATTAACTGTACTATATTCTTTAGTATGTCCTATTAGATTTAATTTGAATATTTTCTTCGACATTATTTTGTCTATAAAAATATCCCTTACGATTTTTTATATATATATATATTTTTGGTTTTTTTTACATTATTTGTATACATTGATCGTCGTATTTATTATGTATATATATATATATATATTGGAATTAATTGCATGCATTGACGATGTATTTAATTTGAATGGACTCCATAGCGAAGTGCGTATTTTCAGATGGGTTGGAATACTAAAAGTTTAAAATAGTGGCGCCATCTATTGCACGTCTGTGAATCGAAAGTATCATTCTTCAAAAATTTTTGGTTATTTATTAATTAAAAATATTGGAAAGTTCTTGTGGATCGGTATTTATACACGTGGGAACAGTTTTAAGATTTATAAATTATCAACCTACACAGGTGATAATTTATCCGGCGTTGCCCGGGATTTTAAGAATGTTTGTTAACCAAAATCAATTTTAAAACTAAACACAGTATAAATAACATAAAAAAAGGCCTGTGAAATGTTATACGCATGAATAAAAAGAAAACCCAATATAAAAAACCATAAATTTACAATAATTTCCTCAGAATTCAGATAGATTTAACTTTTCATCATTGGAGCAAAAAAACCCTGAAAAGTAAAATATAAAATATATGCATTTATAATAAACCACTAAAAGTTGAAAAGGAAAAATGACAAATTATCTTTAGGAAAGTAAAGAATTTTGAAAAGTAAAGCTGAAAAGTAGAAATGTCAAATTGTCGAATGTTTGTTAACCAAAATCAATTTAAAAACTAAACACAGTATATGTAACATAGAAAAGATTTAGCCTTTATCATTGGAGCAAAAAATCCTGAAAAGTAAAACATAAAATATATAAATTTATAATAAACCTACAAAAATCCATTAAAAAACTAAACGCAGTAAAAATAACATAGAAAAAAAAGCATACGAAATGTTATACATATAAATAATATGAAAACCCAATGAAAAATGTATAAATGTATAATAAACTCCTCAGATTTCAGCTATATTCGGTATTTCATCATAAAAAAGCTGAAAAAATAAAAATAAATAGAAATAATAATTTTAAAAAATTAAAATAAAAAAATAATAAAAGAAAATAAATAATAATTAAAAAATAATAAAATAAAAGCTGAAATAAAAAAAGCCTTTTAAAAAAAAGGCTGAAATAACAGGTCTAGCAAAATTAACACATTCGAATCCCGGATTCGAACGCATGGTACTTTCCATTTTGGCGACCTTCCGAATGCCCCACGAAGACACGGTGTTCTATTGGGTAAAGTGAAACATATTCGCTATTGGAAAGTTGTCGTGAGCTGGTGATTATACATGTCAGAGGAGTTTTTAGTCAGAAATAAGTTAGCGGGATAGAAGCTTAGTCGTTAGCTCTTCAATTGACACAAAGATATAGGCGAGGAGGATTTCAGTAGCGATTAAAAAAGATCTCGTGTCACTTAACGTGGTTGATTCGAATTTTCCATCGCGTGTCGAGAGTATTAATATGCCGTTGGATCTGATCCATTTTAGAGTATAAAATCTGACTTGAAAGATTATTATTTTCATTTATTATTCTGGTTTAATATGTGACTTGAAACTGTTTGATTTTATTTATTTTTATTTTTTCGCTCGCCGTTTGCTAACTAAACCTAACGTGGACGCCATTATCTAGAGGGGTGATTTCACAAACTGTAACAGCTTTCATTTACCGGACGCATCCCCTTATAAATTGTTGGTTTTTTATTAATTAATTAAAAATATAAAAACATATTCTATCGGATCAAATTGTGAATCTAAACCATTCTCGAATCAACTAAATTGCACACACAAAATTTCATAAAAATCAGTCCAGTCGTTTAGGAGGAGTTCAGTTACATACACACGGACAGAAGAAATATATATATAAGATATATATATATACACACACACACATATATATATATATATATATATATATATATATATATATATATATATATATATATATATATATATATATACCCAACAAACACAAAGGCATCGGGCCGGGGTCGGAAGGTTCCGGCCAGCCGATTTCACCACTGCCGGGCCGGCGCATTAGGTCAGTATCGTTTCCGTCACGGCTGTGTCCTCTCGCCCGCGACTACCCCGTCGACTGCCGGGCCGCTTCCGGTAGGATTCGAGCCATCGTTCATCCGACTACGAACCGTTAGGCAGCCGCGATTAAGCCATCGATGCGGACAGATAGCCGGAACGTAACCGGAGGTTGACGGGCCGGTTACGGGAGCAATAATTGGTGTCGACATACCGTCATCTACCCATCTCGTAAACAGCAATGTGCCGTAGGTCCGGGCATCATGCCAGCATTCTACCAGAATCGGACCGCCGGCAGTGTTTCTAAGTTTTGCGTAGGACCCTTTTGTTTATATGCTTTTTATTATTATTTATTTCATTGACGATTAACCTCTGATATCAACCCTTTCACTTTTATTATTTTCTTGCCTTCATATTTCTAGTATTCTTTC
Source organism: Dolomedes plantarius (assembly GCA_907164885.2). NCBI lineage: Eukaryota > Metazoa > Arthropoda > Arachnida > Araneae > Dolomedidae > Dolomedes > Dolomedes plantarius. The sequence goes on along the minus strand of OU015497.1, from coordinate 102,629,683 downwards.
CAGTTTTGCCTTATGTATTTTTAGGTATTACCAAATACTGATCTTTGTTATTACCTAAAAATTTACTTGTTAGAACAAAACCTCATTTTGTATTAAGATACATTTACCCAAATTTGAAAGTTAAGATAACATTAATACCAACCATTAAAGCTAAATCATCTTTCCACTCGATCTAAGGTTACAGTTTGTTTTTTTTAAATTTAGAATGAGATTATAGTATGTAAAACAGTACTACTTTAATAATTAACCCAAAAAACTTGTACTTCCCCAGTATAAAATTTATTAACATAATTTGATAAATTTATAAACATAAATTTGATACATTCTTCAAACCTGAGTAATGTGTAGTGTGTATGATGAAGCCCATCTTTGTGAGCTTGTGAAAACTTGCTCAGAAGAATTTATTTAAATTATTTTTTGGTGTAGAGTTAATAAATGCTCTACAGATAAGAAAATTATTTTTTGCATAGTTTTGTGAATTAAAGAGTAATTCATTAAATTCTTATGTCATTTTAAAAAAATATTTTCTTTTCTATTATATTGGACTTAATATCCAACACTTGATAGTACTATTTTTGAGAAATAGTACTATGATAGTAATATCTTCTATTGTAATTTTGAGAAAAATTATAGACACATGTTTTTAAATACAGAAAAGAGCTGGTTTAAAGTAAAAATAGTTTATTTAGAAAGTACATAGCACATTTACACAATTTTTTTCTATATTTTCTACAAAACAGGATCCTTTCGCTGTACCTCTGGCTCCATCTGAACAGCATCTAGGGAAAAAAAAGAAAGAGAAAATCAGTTCATAAATTTATGTGAAAGGAAAATGACTCCCATCCCCAGATATAATTTATGAATCAAAAGAATTTATTTAAATTATTTTTTTATGTAGAGTTAGTAAATGCTCTGCAGATAAGAAAATTATTTTTTGCATAGTTTTGTACATTAAAGGGTAATTTATTGTTGTAAAAATAGTTGATTGTTGAAAGTAGTTGAAAAATTCATTGTTGATAAAGTAGAATTAAATAAATCCAATTAGGAAATATAAATTCTGAGACAGGGGTTTAAAAAAACTTGATACAAAACAGCACCCAACACATGAGTGCAGTTTTAAATCTGTTGTCATTTTATTGATAACTACTTCCAAGAAGTAAATTCCTACCACATTTTTTTTCTAAAACCAATTACATACTGTGAAAACTACATCATGTAAAAAATATTTACTTGATTAAATAAATATACTAATAGAAAATAGTTATAAAATATTTGTTAAAGAGTATTCCCCTTTTCACTAAATTTCTCTCTGTACAGTAGAAAATCCAACCATGTCGATTAATTTGTTATTATAGATATAAATAAAATAGGGTAGATTGCCTTGATAAGAGTACAATTAAGTTTTTAATGTTGAGCATAATTTCAGCTCAACGTTGAAAGCTGAATCAGAGACTTGTCTATAATGACACCAAAATTTCCTCTTCACTATTGACAATAATGCTGTTGAAAGTAGAGAAACACAAGAATAAAGATTGAATGCTAAGTAAAACATTAGCATACAAAATCTTAAATTTCTAAATTTGATTACAACATGCCATAGAGAGCATTAATACAGATGCTGGGTCAGATTTAGAAATTTAAGATTTTATATAGTATTCAATCTTCATTCTTGTGTTTCTTTACTTTCAACGTGAGAGTGATTCTCGATAGTGAAAAGAAAATTTTGTTGTCATCTCAAGTCTCTCAGTCAGCTTTCAATTATTGTACTCTATCAAGGCATTCTAATCTATTTTATTTATATCTGTAATAACTAATCATTTAATTGACAGGATTGAATGTCCTACTGTACTGAGAAATTTAGTGAAAAGGGTGAATACTCTTTAACAACTAATCTATTACTATAATAATGAATAAAGTAAAACTTTATTATATGATGTAGCTTTCACAGTAATTGGTTTTACAAAAATTGTGGTAGAAAGTAATTTGGGATACTAACTTCTGCATAGTATTTTAATAGAGCATATCTTTTGTTACTTAATTGTCAAATTATGGTGGGGATCTGTGTATAAAATATTTTTTTTATTTGTGAGCAGCTGTTATTAGGGATAACCACAGTAAAAAATTATTCAAAATATACTATTTAGATTCAGTAATTACTAAACAATTGTTATGATATATTGTTTGATTAGTCTAGGTTAATTTGAAAAATGAGGTGGGTAATATTGACTAGCTGTCAATGTTGAGTGAAATGGCATAGATTATATTATAAAGCGTGAAAAAACACTTAGACTTTTTGAACCAAGCTTCTAACCCAAATTTAAGTTTTTAAAAAAATATTTTGCTAATGAGAGTATTTTCACAGATCTTAACAATGGAATAGAAAACCCGTATAGTCAACAAATTCATGGATAAACGATTCAGTTCTAAAAGCAAAAAGCCTGGTTTCTGTATACTGTTGTAACATGATTATTATAAAAGTATACAGAAACCAGGCCTTTTGCTTTTAGGGCTGCATCTTTTATCCATGACTTAGTTGACAATACAGGTGTTATGTTCCATTCCTTAGATCCATGAAAATATTTCCAATTTTAAAAGTTTCATTAAATTTTTTTTTAAATTTTGGTTAGAAGTTCGGTTTGAAAAGTTAAAAGTATTTTATTGCACTTTGTAAAATAATCTATGCTACTGCACTCAACATTGACAGCCAGTCAATCTTTGTATGCTTGCATCATTTTTCAACTTAACTTAGATAAACCAAATAATACACCATAAAAAAACCTACACACTTGCAAACATAACCTTATTATAGTCAACAATTATTTAATAATTAACTGAACCTAAATAATATATTTTGAATATTTTTTTACTGCCCTTATCCTTACACTTTATAATAACAGCTGCTCACAAAAATATATTTTATGTGACAGATCTCCACCAAAATTTGACAATGAAATAATAAAATTAAATACTAGGCAGAAGTTAGTATTCCAAATGACATTCAACTACCTATTAGCTCATCAACGAATAATCTAATACATCTAAAAGCAATATTATTATTATTATTACTTCTGTAAGGAATTATGAATGAACATCTAACTACTTCTCATGAAATTCTGATAATTAAATTAAAAAATTTTTAACATTAACTATCAAGAGTAAAATAACCCTTGGCATTTTATATCTTTATAATATAAAATATAAAATTTTTTTTGGTAAGCAGTTATGATAAAAGACTTTCACAAGAGTCACGGTTAACTGAAGTCCCTGAACTGCACTTTCAGACATACCTAATACTTTAATAACATGCTTGCCAGCTAAAAATATAATGAATAAAGGAAATCAATATCAATCCACAAATTACTGCAACCAAAGTTTATGAAAATGTTCGGATTAGCGTATAAAATATACAAAGAGAAATTTGAAAATTTGAGTTGTTTATTAATTAAGAATTATGTAATAAAAATATTTTTTATGGTTTTTCATAGAAAAATTCAAATTTAAGTACAAAAAATAAATTTAAAAAAAATATATTATCAACTTTGTGATTTTGCCCACAAGTTCACTGCTGAAAAAAATAAAGGATATCTAGAGAATAAAAAAAAAAAATGGGTTCAGTGAGGTTAAAATGAACTTACAGATTATGAATCGAGCACACTGCCAAGTGAGTTGTGGAATCTTTTCATGGAAATCACAATGAGGTGAAGATTGATTCCAGTTTCAGAATTCTGTAAAGAAACCAATATTTTCTTACAATGCCATAATAAAAATTAGAGTGATTTGTGACACCAAGAAGCATTGAAAAGCAGAGTTCATTATTTATTTATTTATTTTACAAATGCCACACACTACCAAAAATAGCACCTATGCAATCAGTGCACGTGCTCTCCAATACTTCTCAACAAGATCAGTAAAACGTTTTAGTGCAGAGCACTCGTCTATTTGCTTATCAGTGAAATAAAAAAGGTAGTATGACCCCCTTACATGTATACTTTGGACCATAGGCGTAGCGTGCTTCTAACATTTGGGACGGATACAAATTGAATTCAGCTAGGGCCCTTCTCAGCGCATTGACTACCGATCAATCCTTAAAATTTGAAATATGATTTTTTGAAATTGAGTAACAATAGAATTGATGTTTGAGTAGTATTCAAAAAGTTATACAATGAGAAAAATAAATGTAATATAAATAAAAGAAGAAAAAAATGTAGCATGCTTCTAACATTTGGGACGGATACAAATTGAATTCAGCTAGGGCCCTTCTCAGCGCATTGACTACCGATCGATCCTTAAAATTTGAAATATGATTTTTTGAAATTGAGTAACAATAGAATTGGTTTGAGTAGTATTCAAAAAGTTATACAATGAGGAAAATAAATGTAATATAAATAAAGAAGAAAAAAAAATGTAGCATCGAATTTTTGTTATGGATCATATCATTGTTAAAAACTATGTTAGGGCTAAAGACATAATCGGTATTTTCAGTGTCACAGTTTGAAAAAAATGGGAAAAAACCAACTTTTTAAAAAGTTTTCTACAATTTTCTGATTTAACTGAACCAAAAATTTCTCCTCACATGAATTTTCAAATCAGATTAAGTGAAAATTACACATAATGGAATATGCACTGAGCATATAATTTAATACCAAAAATTGCCTGGTGATTAAAAGTTGAGAAGTAATCAGACTTTCAATGTGCTGAATATGTTTAGCACAATATTTAAATAAGACTTTAATATACATGAACTAGATTACTACCTCGCAAAACTTCCAAGAAACAATTTCAACTAACTATTGTATAACTTTCCATATAATTTGGCTTTCCATAAAACTCCAACTGATGTTCAGAATCAGTTGAGTTATTTTTCAGGCACAACTTTATCAACATATTTAATTATGAAACTTTGAGAAAGTAAAGACAATTTACAATGCATTTCCCCCCATTTTTTAAACAGCTAAACAAGATGCTCAGTGGAATTTTAAAAAATTTAGTACAAATTTAGTACAGGATCAAAAATATAAAATAATGGTCTATTAGGATTTGAAGGATGATTATATACTTAAACAAGGGGGGTAGCAAAATAGGATATTGTTTAATAATAAAGTCAGTTGTTTTAATAATAAAGTCAGTTGTTCAGTCAAGAAGTCAATTATTGTATTTTGATGATCAGAAATTTTATGTCTTAGAACATCAAGCAATTCAATTACCACATTTAATACATTTTCACCATCACTCATTACTGTTTTCATTTAATCCAAATTCTTTATATAAGTATTAAGACTTAAAATGGAATAAACATGTTTAACAGAGAGAAAAATTTATGGCATGCATAAAATTAAATTTTACCAAAATTTAAAATTACTTAGCCCATTAACTAATGATCTAATACATCCAAAAGCAATTTCCTTTTTACTACTTCTGTAATGAATTATCAACGAACCTCTAACAACTTATCAGGAAATTCTAAAAATATTTTAAAATTTTAATGTTAACCATTAAGAATAAATAAAGCTTGGCACTTCACATTTTCATAATATAAATATCATTTTTCTGTTATTATAAAAGACTCTGTAAACCAGGCGTTTTGCTTTTTGGAACTGTATCTTGTATCCGTGAATTCATTGATTATACAGGAGTTCTATTCCATTATTAAGAAAGGGTTATTTCATTCACTTATCAAACACACATTTTGATATAATAAACCACAACTCACAATGGATGTCTTATCTACAATTTTATAAACAAACTTTGTCTATGAACACATTTTATATTTTCTAAATAAACCTTGGCATTTTATAATTTTATAATATAAATCTCTTTTTTTGGCAAGAGTTAAAGTCTTTCACAAGAGTCGTGTTAACTGAAATCCCCGGACTGCACTTTCTCACTCACCTAAAACCTTAACAACAAGCTTCACAGTTAAAAAAGAATAAATAAAGAAAATCAATATTCTATCCACAAATTATTGAGACCAAAGTTTATGAGAAAGTTCAGATTAGCGTCTAAGTTAAAAAAACTAATTTGAAATTTTTAGTTGTTTAATAAATATTTTTAGTTTTTTTCATAGAAAAAATTTAATTAGTTAAAAATAAATCTAAAAAAATATTAAAAACAGTGATTTGGGCCACAAGTCCACTGCTGAAAATAAAAGTATATCTCGAGAATAAAAAAAGGTAGGCTCAGTGGCGTTAAAAACTTACGCAGGTTATGAGATCCAAGTGGTATTTGTCTTTCAAGCCTGAAGCTCTGAATAGATTCCAGTTTCAAAATTCTGTAAAAAAAAACGGTGTCCACCCCGTTTCGCCGACACAAAATTTCCTTTCCCCCCCTTTTTTCCCGTTCAAGCTTCCCTTTTGAGATATTTAGGGATTTCAAGTCGAAGAGGGTTGGTGGGTTCGACATTGCAGGAAATAGTTCTGGGAACTAGATTGCAGGCACAAGTGCACAAACACATGGTGAACTTGAATTTTTTGATTTTGCGTCGTATTCTTTGGTTTGAGTGTAATTTCTTGGGTTTTGCGTCGAACTTCATTGATTTTGAGATAAAATGAGCGACATTTCTTTCATTAAATCAAAACGTGGCGGAAATTTAGTGCAGTACCAAAATTTCCTTTTCCGCATAGAAAGAAAAAGAGAAAATTTGAGCTACTGGAAGTGCTCCTCGGATTCAAAATGCAAAGCTCGTATAGTTTTACAGAAAGATATTTTTAAGAGTTTCTCCGGATTTCATGCACACGGTGGCTATTAAAGAAATCCAACAAAAAACTTTATCTTCAAAAGTGAAAGAAAGAGCCGTCACAGAAATGACAGTTCCAGTTCCAAGAATATATAATTAATTATATACTTATACGTAAGCCAAATATATTTAGTCTATATTACGAACTAAGGAATATTCGACTTCGTCAAAACATGTGACTCAAGGAGCATTTCAAAGACTTGCAAATCTGGAAATGACTCATTTTCATAAAAAGCCCTTTAAAAGATATTTTTTCCCCTACCTTTAATATTTACTTTTCTAAAACCACCAAGTTTTCATTTTACTTTTCATTATATATTTTAAATGCATTTTATTCCAATATTTACATATTTTTAAAATATTAATACACCCCAAAAAAATTCCAATTTTTGTTCGATTTTTGGTAATTTGAAAGTCCACCATCCCCTTAAGACATCTAGATTTCTTCTTTATGAGTATGCATAGCAGTGGTGTAGCTACATATTCAGCGCCCTGGAGCAAGTACAATCAGTGCGCTCCCTTGTTTCTCGGAAGAGTTCTGGCGAAATTTGTTTTCTATCTGATCCTCTTATTTCGATTTAAAATCTTACTTAATAACACTTAAATTGAAATTAAAGACATTTCAACATTAAGATATTCAATTTAATAAATATTACTATAATAATAAAACAAATTATTATTCTTTAAGTACGGAGTACCTACTAATATTTACTACATGTTTTATAAACTGTATTGTCAAAATGCACTTATACATATTTAGTTTCCACATAAAAACTTGTCGTTTTCTCACTTTTTCGTTTGCAAATCGATCAATCAATTTCTCCAGATCAAGTTGGGAAGTTATTGGTTTTCAATTTATATAGTGGTCAATGAGTTAAGACGGTGTTGTGACATGATGCTTCTAAAATGTTTTGATTAATTTAAGCTTTGAAAAACTTCTTTTTGCTGTCGTCATCGTCACCGGTAAAGTGAAAATATCAGGCAAGCTGTAATTATGTCAAAGAAGCTACTTGAGTCTGCGGTGTGACTTAAAAGTAGTTCAGCAATTTCGCGTATTAAAGTAATTTGTTTTAATTGAATATAAAAGCACATTTTAAATCGAAGCAATTGAGGTCCAAAATTAGGTTAAATATTGGAAAGATATGCCGATTGTAACAATTCTGATCCTTCCAGAATACTTTTATCAAGTGACGCGGCGAGATATGCAAGTGATAAACATTTAAAAAGTGTACATAACTGTCGAACGGATTCAAATCTAATAGTAAATTGATTAATTATTAAATCCATTACTTTATAAAACACCTCGACTTTGAAATATCGTTCACTGTCTTCAATGAGTTCATCTACTTGTAATTAAGCAAACAATTTTTTCACAAGACTCATCTTTTTGGGGGAAAACAAGGTTTAATATTCCATACAGGTGATAACTCAAGGGTATCGTTTTTTAACAAACTCCCAATTATTCCATAAGTTCTGGAATTGGGTTAAGAGTGATGAAAGCATCTCAGCGGATTTCTCTATATCTTCATGAGTACCTTGCAGCATTTTCGAGACTGTATTAATAGGTTCGAGTATTTTACTTTGCGCAATTTTCAAAATAATTGTTCTGAAAATTTTTCTTTGTCAGACGATTCTATTTCTATATCAATGTGTTGTGGAAGAATTTCACTTTCTGTTTGAATTGTTTCAGGCGCAGAAATATTCCTAATGTCTGTATCTGTTTTGTCTGGAGAATTATTGCCTTGAGCTTGCGATTTGTTTCCACTAAAATTCAACGAGTGCATTATTTGAATCGACCGTTTTAAAAAATGTTTATATTTTAGCAACTTTCATTAAAACTTCCTTTTCGGCTTCTTACATTTCTATTCTTCGTTTTCTAAACTGAGCCCCACTTAGTTTTTTTTTTGACATCTCTAAGTACCTACAATACATAGATAAATATATGAAATTTATTAACATAATTTAATTAACAGAATATATATAAATATATCTGTTAATTGTTGATAATTTTTTATTTATTACTTTTAGAAATTTTAAAAACGATTTTATTTTCTTACGTTATAAAACTAAATATTATTTTGTATGTTGCAACCTCAATTAACATAATAATTTATAAACAAACCATTTACTTTTAAAATTTTACGTCGATGAATCCAAAAGCACACTGTATATAAGTAATTTAGTAAAATAGCCATAAATTTTACAAAGTCAATTAAACGGAACAATAAATTACAATCTCCAGTGCACTCAATAAGTTTTAAAAATTATATAACACATTCATTCCAGAATCAACTTCAAATCCTTACACTGCACAAAATAAAGGGAATATGAAACTCTAAATACTACGCTTGCTTTAAAAAAATCCAGAATATTTGCCTCGATTCTGCGCCAATGTTAACTTGCGCTCGTGGGATTTCCCGGATGCATGTAACTTTTTTGCTGTAAAACGCAACTTACGATACGCAAAGTAAATGCCTATAGTAGTGATTTCAAACATTCTTAGCAACCATCATGCATTTTTATAGGTCTATAAAATGCTAAATTTATAATGAATATTTTCTGAAATCAAAGTTATGATTTCAGTCAAGTGCATACTAATATATTTAAAAGCTTTGTTTTATTTATCTAAAAAATATTTCATTTATTTGTTGTATATTTCATAGAAAATCTGACAAATCGAATTTTTTATACAAAAGTTTTCACAAATTTTTATTTCACCCTTTCTAATTTTGCAGCCCCATGATTCGTGAGCCTGGAGCAGTGCGCAGGCGAGTAGTGTAGTTTGTAAATAAACATTTGTCAACGAGAAGGAGGAAGGCATTTGTCGCCGAAACGGGGGTGGTGATTTTCCTCTTTTTGGGGAATTTTTCAACGAGAGGGGGAAGGAAATTTCAGTGTCGGCGAAACGGGGGGTGAACCAAAAAAACCAATATTTTCTTATAATGCCATAATAAAAATTTAATGTTTTATCAAACCAAGAAGTATTGAAAAGTAGAGTTCTTTATAAACTTGCTTATCACTAATATAAAAAGGGGAAAAGAAACTAATTTTACCCTTTATATATATATATATTAAGCCAATAAGTTCACATTTATTTTGCACAGCATGACAACAAAATAATTTCCAAAAGACCTTTAGAGATGAACAGCTTATAGATAGTTATTGAGAACATTCTCAGATTTATAAAAACTCTTATCGTACAATATCTATTACAATAAAGCAATTTTTTGTATGTACACATTCTGATAATCTACAAATCTATATACTTATAAATATATAATTTAAAAACATGGAATGCAAATTAATAAGTTAAGAAACAATTTATGTATCTAAATAGTCTATTTTGGAATAATTTTCACTGCCATCATCTCTAATAACACTGATAAAAGTGATTTCAAACACGATACAAATTAGAAAATTAAATGCACGTGGCATCTATATTGACACAAATTTAAAACTCTAAACTTCTCATTACTCCAGAGGTTCTTTGAATGAATTCAGGAATACAATGGAGTTCACATACATACAAAAATTAATAATTCTTGAAAATATATATACACTCAATTGCAAGAATATATACACTCAGTTGCAAAAAGTATGCACCATTATGTTATTCCTAAAGAGTGAAATTGTTTTATTTTATATCTTCAGAGAGAGTAGAAATATAATCTAAATATCAAAGCCAGTTCAAAATATTGATTAATAGCAATTGAAATTCAAAATGTTCCTTAAATAAGCTTTTTATTTAATGAGATATTCAAAATAAAAAAATGCTCCAATATTTGCTATTGTTTCAATATTTACTTGACATGTGGATACTGATTAAACAATATTTTGATCTGGTTTTGAAATTTTGAATATATCTTTGCTCTCGATAGACATAAAGAAATTTCACCCAGTAGGAATAACATATACATATATAGCAATTGAGTGTACACATAGAACATTATAAATAGAATTTAAAAAAAATTATATTTTAAGGCTATTAAGATTATACATGAAAAATACCTATTAGTGTTTAGTATTTAAATTAAAATATATAATTATACTAAATACATTCTTTTAAATTATGAACACAAAAATTTTAAGAATATTTGTTCTTTATTTCTTTATAATGTATAAAATGCAGTGTATTGTATAAAGTTTACTCAAAACACAATTTGATAAGGAATTCGGAAATAGATCCTTTTGTATGATTTACAAGTTCATTTTTAGAATCTTTTATAATGTGGAACGTTTTTGAATCCATCTTTTAACATTTAGACATGGATAATTTGTTGCCTATTGATACCTGGCAATAAGAACATTGTAAAATATATTTAATAGGAAAATGGACAATTTTTCCACCATTGAATACTATGCAGGAATACTATGCATGAATTTACTATGGAGGAATCATGTGTAACTGATTTATCAATCCAGTAGTAAAAAAATGTTTAATTTGAATTAACATATTAAAAAAAATTTCATTATAATTTTCTTTCAAATTTCTTTAAAGAAATAAAATGGAAAATATTATACTGGAAATGAAAATACATTTTTATTTTTCAACTATGTAGATTTGGAATTGATATTTGTGTCATGTATTTTATACTTTCTAAAGGATATAAAAATCTAAATAGTGCGTACAAATTACAATTCTAAATATTAATTTAATTAGCAAATACTTAAGACTTTCACAAGAGTCCATTTACTTCCTTTGTCCATCTAAAATATTAACTGAAAAACGAATCTTAAATTATTCCGAAACAAAATGTTTTTATTTATACATACGAAAGTGCTCGTAAGTGCCATAAGTATTGCTAATTCAATACACTCAGTTCAGTAGAGTTTGATCTGAAATATGGTCAATTCATATTATAACTTGGATTAAAACACTATCTTATAACAGAAATAGAATAATGTTCACTATGTAAGGGTGTTAAATAAAATCTAAAGGCAATAATTTAAGACTAACGAATGAAACTTACTTGTGGATTAATTTCAGCGAACTTGTAATCAATCTTTAATGGCGCCTTTTCAATCACGTGCAACTGAATGTCCAATCAGATGACACTAGTGCATTGTAGTATGACGAGGCGAAAAAAAAGATGGTTTGAAATTTCATTATGCTATAGCTTTCAAAAGCTGCCTTTTGGTATTGAATATAAAATTTTATTGCTCTACTGAAATATTTTTCAGGTGCTTCAAAATAGATATTTTTGTGAAAAGAGATAAAATTCTTTTTTTCTGTTTATTTTATGGTATATTAAATTAATAATATATATTTTTTGTAAATAAAATATTCAAAATATTTTTACAGGAAACTTAGGTATTTCTAAGTATTTCTAATTTTTAGATGTCATTACAGAACAACTGATTTTGTAGAATTTCGCAATTTTCATCATCTTAATTTTACAGTAGTATATTCTTATAATACACATTGGAATGAAAAAAACAATTTTTAATTAACGGACCTTAGTTAAAATAAACAAATCACATTTATTTAGAAAAATATTAATGTAATGTCTTTAAAGGCAAAGTGTTATTTTGAAATAAACATTCATATTTTTCAAAAGTCCATAGTAATCATACATGGTTTGCTTTACTTATTTCACTGACACATTGAATTGCTTTCTGTTTGTCATCAGAAATATGCCTCTTCATAGGAAGTCCTGTTACTTTAACATCATTCCATTCAATCATATCAATATAATCCTTGGCATCAAAGTTTATACGTTGAAATAAAAACTTTTTGATGCCACCTTCATTTTCAGCCCTTGCTTTTAGATTCCGGGGTAATCCAAGCTCTCTCTTACATGACTGCGATCATCTGATATCATACAAAGGACGAGATTTTCAGAAGCAGATTTCTGGCACTGGAAAATGTATATAAGATAGCATAATAGCATTTTTCAATGACAACAACCAGAATTTAAACATTACTGTAATTGGAATGGGTGGAACTGCCGTGAACACTGGATTGAATAATGGTGTGGTTCGTTTATTTGAAAAGGAATTAAGAAGGCCACTGCAGTGGTTGATTTGTCTATTTCATGGAAATGAACTGCGCCTACGTCCTAATTTGGAGGAGAAATAGGTAAACAACTAGAAAACTGCTATGAACTTCCAGTAATTGAATTATCACCTATTGAAAATGGCATTCCATTACTAGAAATTAAGGATGATTTAAGTGTGGACCCAAAATATTTGTTAGAAATGTCTAATGCAATCTCTGTTGGAAGGTGCTCTTCTGATTTGTCTATGAGAAAACCAGGAAAACTTTGTTATTCATGATAGCTTACATTAGCAAACCGAATACTTCACTTGTATGTGGGAACAGAATGTACTGCAAAAAAAATCTCCGAATACTGACTGAGTACATTTTGTAAGTATATGCATCTGTTTCGTTTCACATAAAGCGGAAACTATCTTATATCCATGGATCGAAGCACTTGTGGAAACTTGTAAGCTATTCACGTTACCTCCATCAGACTCTTAAAAATGTAATTGACCCAGTCATTCAAAGAAATTCGTACTTTGCTGCTTCTGAAAATCTCCTCCTATGTATGATATCAGTTGATCGCAGCCACGTAAGACAGCTTGGATTACGCCGGATTCTAAAAGCAAGGACTGAAAAATGAAGGGGGCATTGGAAAGTTTTAAGTTCAACGTATAAACTTTGATGCCAAGGATTATATTGATATGATTGTACGTAAAGATGTTAAAGTAACAGAACGAGGCATATTTCTGATTACAAACTAAAGCAGTTTCTAAAGGAAGCAAAATAATCTGATCAGGAGAGTCAACGTACTGACTTCAGCAATTTTCCATGTCACACACAAGCAGTAGAAAGGATTGTTAAATTCGTTACCGAGTCACCCTTACCCGTCCGTGGCACTTCTGCAAGAGTTGCATTGATAAAAACGAAAATACATTCTCAAAAGATAATGCCAAAATTTAATAATAAAAAACAAAACAAAACACAATTCAATTTGTCAGTGAAATAAGTAATGGAAACCATGTGTGATTACTATGGACTTTTGAAAAACATGAATTTTTTTTTTTTCAAAATAACGTTTAACATCCCCAATCTCAAAGAACTTTTTAATCTTATGCACAGTAAGTGTGCGTTTAAATTTTCTTCTACACCCACTTTTGATTATATTCCTAAATCTGAAAAAGTTAAACCTCTGAATCAGGCTGATGAGCTTAAAGCAGGGTGTTTAACCTTTTGCAGCATCTGGGCCACATGGTAAATTTTTTCAAGGCAGGCGGGCCGCATAAAAAAGTCAACTACATTCAAAAGTTTAGTTTTATTATGAAAATGAAAAATACATTGTATATGTAATGTATAAAATATTATAATCTTGGTATGCAATGTGATGTGGTAATTTTGAACGAAATCGAACATAATGTGATTTTTAAAATTTGGGTTGATCTAAAGCGAATTGCTCTCGACTCTAACTTAACTAGCATTAATGATCGAATCAATCTCTCAAACCAATTTTCTATCCTAGGAAACTGTCGTAATCCGGAGGAAAGAAATTCCCGCTGCTAATGATGAATTTCCTGTTAGGCGGGAAACCAAACCTGAGCCATGTTTTTTTTTTAATGGCGGAAGGGTACAAAGATACCCTCAACAAAATGTACAACCTAGTCAAAATTCAATATCCCAAATCAATTTCATGAAACTTTGTCAAAATCTTATCTGAAAACATTACTGCAATTGGATTAATATCGGACCTTTCAAAATTACTTAATTTACTTACGCATTGAATTTTTTTGGAAAAAAAATCCCAAAACCGAACGGCCACTTAAAAATTAAAAATTTATGTTCCGATCTTAATATTTCAAATCTTACCCAGTCCATTAATTGTTCACAGGTTAATTCTGATAGTGTTATTCTGATAGTGTGGTTTCTGATAGTGTTTAACATTTTTCCTTTATTTTTCTGTTCCATGCGAGGCAGTTTCCTCTTATTCAAGTTCCACACTTGATACCCTGTCAGGGAATGCTGGTGTGGGGCGTTCGTTTTTGCTTCCCATGCTTCAGTCCTCGGTTCGATCCTACAAAGTGCAGTTCTGTTATCTGTACTCACGGATGTTCAAACCTGCCAATTTAATTTATTAAATATAACTTACTTATTATTTTAAACTTAATTGCCTTAATTTTTATTTCTAACATTTATTTAAACTAATTTTTTGGCCTTTTTTTTCTTATTGTAAATATTATTTCTCGTATCCTGATTCAATTACAAAAAAAAACAATGTCATATATATTCTTCAATGTACGTACTGAGGATAAAGGGTCTTATTTTTTGATATTTTTTGGTGTCTCATGACATCTACTGTCTATGTCTCTGACATTACATTACATTAATATTTTTCTAAATATGTGTGATTTGTTTATTTTAACTAAGGTCTGTAAATTTAAAATTCTTTTTCTTTCATTCAAATTTGTATTATAAGAATATGTTACTGTAAAATTAATACGATGAAATTCGAGAAAAAATTCTACAAAATCAGTTGTTTTATAATGGCATCTAACAATTAGAAATACTTAGAATATGTAAATTTCCTGAAAAATATATTTTGAATATTTTATCTACAAAAATATATATTATTATTTTAATATACTATAGAAGAAATTTAAAAAAATACAAATTTTATCACTATTTCCTCTCTTATAAATAAAGAGTGGTGAAACAAGGACCCATTTTTAAGTAGATATTTAATTTCTCCAGTAATATATAAAAATAAACAATGAAACTAATTTTCATCTGTTTTTATAAGCTTCTAGGGAGTTAAAAACATACACACAGAATACAATCTTTACATACAAGGAAAATTATGTGAATTTTCACATAATACAATTATACAATTTCACATAATACTTTTCACATAATACAATCTTTACATACAAGGAAAATTATGGGAATTTTCCGCGTAAAAGAAGTTTCACAACAATGAAATAAATATTTTTGAAAAGTCTGTTAAATTTAATCTTCGCCTTCCCTTTCAAATCCATAATTCTGATGCAGATATCTGTTACTTGTGGTTACGAATCGGAGGTGCAGTTCCGGGACGATACAGGGAAAACGCTTTCGGTACGATTCATATCAACCCATAACAGGCCCTGAAACACGTAAACGGAAAGCGTTTCCCCTTCGGAGGTTCGTAAACAACCCGCCAGTGGCCCGACAAAATTCTCCCGTACTTGTCGTTCAACCGGTGCCTCCAGCACTGGCCCGATAAGCTGCCGTCAGTCCTGTGTTTGTTGGGTATATATATATATCTGTGTGTGTATGTGTGTGTAAATAATGAATGTGTAAGAGAAAATTAATGAAATTTATAATTACACTGTGATGGCCTGAACATAGATTTGTCTACCACAAAGGATTTTCAAAAATAATTCTTTGTTTAAGAGCTATTTCCCCCTATTTCATACAAAGGTGACAATAGTTAATACAACTGAACTGAATCATTAATGCTTGTAAATTGTGCAAAATTTTGAATTTACTCGTACCTATGCATCTTTTTATCTAGAGTGCCTTTATTTTTCCGTGAAATGTATCAATTTAAAATATTTGCAAAGAAGTTTTATATTTCCGTTTGTCCAGGAACTGCGTAACATGTCAAGTAACGAAATTTAAAGAACACAAAATTGAGGACTTGAACAATATCTGCAATTGAAGAAGTTATTCTCTGGTGGAATCGTTCTTAATGTTATTGTTCTTAATAAACTTATTTTATAAAGAACTTACATATTGCGTTACACGGGTGTTTATTTATGTCACAGGAAATACAAACATATTTACATAGCTTCATGTTTATTAATTGTATCCAATAATTTCATCAATCACAGAAGAACTTTGGTCTGCTTTAAAACTGGAGATTATATATATGTGCCAAAGATTTTAAGAAATGCAGGATTTGTTTTCTTCTCTTTAGTTTTTACCTGAACTGAAGGTTATCTAAATTCACCAGAAGAAATTGCAGTATATAATAAAGTTTCCCAAATATGAATTTAATAAATCATCTTCTCTTTATTTCAGTATAAATCTAAAAATTGTATTTCTTTTCTTTGCATTTATCTTTTTATCGATTTTGGTTAAATTAGTTATATTCCCTGCAATCTTTTCCTTTATATCTATTGTTTTGAGAGTAAATTTATTACTTTTTCTGAGAGCCACAGTTTCAATTCATGTGTGCGCACGTGTGTGTACCTACTGTTTAGAAATTTTATTTATTGAAAACAAACATTAGTATCTGTAATCTTTCATGCCATTTTTTAACTTTATTGAAATTACGGTACACAAATAAAATTCCATAGATTGATATTAAGTCTTTTAAGTCAGATGTCTTAAAAAACTACTTGCAACATATAATCTATATTTTATAGACATTTTAGTCTTTAATTTGATGTTTCTGTATGTGTCTAGCTTTTTTCAATGCCCAGGGGATGGCCGTATGGCGCTGGCGCTGGCATTCGGTTCAGATCCTGTGGGTTCGAGTCCCACTCTTGGCATGGATATTTGTAGCCTTTCGGAATCGGCTTTAAACTGTAGGTCCCGGTCTAATTAGCATTTGTGTAGCAAAATGTAGACCGTAGCGATCCAAACATAACCTAACCTAACCCTTGAACACTGGTTAAGGAGTTCTAAACAGCTATCGACAGAGTGATTCCCGCTCTCCGACTGTCGATTGCTGTTTCGAACTCCTTCACCGGCTTGAAAGTAATAATAAAGTGGTTGTGATCCAGTGGATCTCTGCCTATTGTAGAGTTCAGGGTAAGGAGGTCGCCGATTTTGTGGCTAATAAGGGAGCCTCTGTCCTCCAAACATCGCAACTTGGACTCTGTCATCAAGTCAGTTGTTAAGAAAGCCTTCAGGGACTCTTTCTTCCAGGAACTCACAAACAGAAATAGTGGTAAATCCTGCTTCAGACAGATTCTTGAAGTACCTGAATGACCCAGAAAGAAATCTGTTGCAATGTTTCGTCTTATTATTGCCTTTGTAAATGGCATGATTGCCTTCGTAAGCACCAACATCGCATCAGCGTTGTTCCTGACTCTCTTTTCCCCTTATGTAATCTTAAGGAAGATATGGACATGTCACATCTATGCATATGCCCTGCCCTCCCCCGTATTTCGATTTGGGAGCTTTACTGGGTGGCTCGGAACGCCCTATGTTCATAGATATGCTGATGTTAATTCGTTTTGTTATGTATTGTATTTGATGTTCAGTTGTCTTATAACATGCCCTAGGAATAAAAAAATCCCTTGAACAAAAGTAATATTTAAAAAAAATATTTCATATCACAAACAATTTTTTCCCCTAATATGTAATACTTCATGATCATAAAGGTCATAATTTAATGTTCAGTCAATTAAATTTTTCTAAACTTTCTTCTGATTTATTAGCCAAGCAATACATTAAATTTAGTCTTATTTGAGAGAGACAATTTCCGATATCAAATAATTTAAAATTCCGAGATTATTGGGGTTTTAAACCAGATTATAGTGAATTAGAGGCGTCAACCGTGGCTTATTTCAAACGGTGAATTTATCATTTAGTACCTGGCACCATTCAGTTCATATATAATATACCAGGCTTTTCTTATCTTGTACAACTACAGTTTTAGCACAGTACAATACGCTAGCATCTTTACTTCCCGAAGTAATATAAAAACACAAATTTCACCGCGCAAAAGGCATAGTTACTGGATTGTTGCATACTTTGAAGATTCAGTAAAGTCCTGTTAAAAGCTTTCTGGTATTCATATAACTGATGAGAGCTGTTGGCAAGTTTGCTCGCAAAGGTCAGTTTCCAAACCTCTTTCTTAATCAGACATGCTGATCTTATTTTACTGACTCTATGTGGCATTATGTGCCTCAGACATAACAAGATAATGAGACTTCGGAGTAAGACGACGTAAAATTTAACAGTTAAAATAATATAGAACATTTCTTTCATTGTTGCTTATTGCTATAAACTACCATTATATGAACTCTTATCAGACGTTTGAGATAATTTGTTTCAGTTGTTGAAAAATTACAGAAAATTAGAATTCCAGAACATCGTTTTTTCATGTGAGAATTATGTATGTCTTGAAGTAACAGTTTATTTCCTAAGTGATCTTCAATGATGACGTTTAAAGTGCCTTCTTATCCTAATCAAAATTTATTGGAAAGTTATTACTATCATGTTGTGAAATCTTAGAAACCAGAGAGGAAAATCTTCTTCAAAGCTTTCTTAAATACTCTATAAAGATATTTGGAAAATCTACCTTACGAAATTCAAAATAGATCATCTTAGTCCCTTCCTTTGCTGAGAATTATTTTTAAATTTAGATTTCAGTAAGTTTACATGAACACTTCATTTATGTATTCTTATGAGCATTCATCGATGACAATATCGCTGACAGGGCTCCAGAGATAATAATTTATGATTCTCCTGAGTCAACGAAAAATCACATATTTGCGAGAATAAAATGTGCTTATATCGGTAAATGAAGCAAATTATCGGTAAATGAAGCAAATGTTTTCGTTGCATATGATCGAATGTCCCGTATATTCATAGGATGTTTTAGACACAGAGTTTTCCAATTAAGAATTTTTGTAAAACAATCTTAATACTTCCTACTCGCAATAAAAGCATCGTTACCTTGCTAAAATGAAGTCAATATCATAGATCAGTCGTACAGAGTACATAGAGGCATATCATTTCAGCGTTAGCTCACATATTTTGATTCAGTTTTTCTAATGGTCTTTTTATTTGATAAATTTCTATATGAAAGTTGTTTCCGTTCGTTACGAATATCACTGAATGTTTTTTTCTTCAAACAACTTTAAGTAGAGTACATAGAAAGCCAGAAATGTAGGATATACTTTCTTAACATGTTTCAATTCACACTGCTGTATGCTGAAATCAGTACTGCTCTTTTACAGTACATTTATCGTTGTTTGATCTTTTCAATATGAAACAACGATAAATGTAATGAATTTTGAAATGTAGGATATACTTTCTTAACATGTTTTAATTCACACTGCTGTATGCTGAAATCATCACTGCTCTATTACAGTACATTTATCGTTATTTGATCTTTTTAATATCGAACAACGATAAATGTAATGAATTTAGAAATGTAGCATATACTTTCTTTACAGGTTTTAATTCACACTGTTGTATGCTGAAATCAGCACTGCTCTATTACAGTACATTTATCATTGATTGATCTTTTTAAGATTAGTTTCCAAGGAAATATTTTAGAAGAGTAAAATTTTTACGATACATTTATATTTTCATAAGATTTTAGAGTCTGAAACTTAGAAAATACTTTACCCTTGGTTGATTTAATATTCGGTTACGCTTTTTCAAAGCTGTAGATATGTATATGGTGATGATGCATTCAACTGTATACGGAAAACAATTTTAAGGTTGCTGGGCAATAGACATATTGGATTTGGTCATCTCAGTGTGCATCTATGTAAAGGATTTTTTCTTCTGATTGTCGACTTGAATTTAAAGATTTGTTTTCTAAAACTTTACTCCGTAACAAAGAGAGAAATTATTTACTCGGATATTTGTTTTCATTCTTCAGAAAAATAGGCAAAAGTTTTTAAATTTGAATTATTCTGTTAAAAATATGGTATACTATTTTTAGAATAATAAAGGCTACATATATAAATTAAGGACTCGGTGGCCCGGTTGGCAAAGGCATTGAGCCGGTGATCCGATGGTTGCGGGTTCTATGCCGGTCGCTGACAAATCCACTGTCGTTTACACTAATGACGGCTGGTGCACGTAAAATCTGTCGTGGCTGCAATGTCCTCCAAGTTCTCAAATTTGCCTCTGGATGTGTGAGATCAAGAGTTCCGGTCTCGTCACTTGACTCTTTTCAAAATTACGGGACCGGCTCACAGGGGGTAATGCTGGTCCACCTATACGGTGTTCCCAGAAAAGTGGTCAGCAAAACCTCAGTGTCATATGAAGGTAAGGATAGTTCAGCCCAAGTATATCGTTTGCCGCATTGGAGAGAAAAAGAATGTTTAAAATACTGATAATTTACTTTGGTGGATGAATTTTCTAAAATGAATACCATAGCAGAATGAAAAATTTCTTTGCATATTAGGATTGCTTTGCATTAGGATAATTGCTTTGCATTAGGATAAAATTAAACAAGAAATCTTTAAATCAAAGTCTACAGTCATTGGAAAATTTTTCTTCATAGGTTTTCATTAACCTGAGGGAATTCAAAACAACTTCTGCCCATTAGCCTTTAAGAATATTGACCTGATTCTGAAAAACAATATATTTTTTTGCTGTTTCGGTTGTCGGTAATTTAATGAGCACTAGCAAAATGTATTTAAATTTAAATTTATTAAGATTTAATGCATGTTAATAGCACAAATAATAATAATGTGTTAGTTTCAGAAAGTGCAGAACCTTCTTTTACATACGAAACAGTTTCTATTTTAACAGTCTCGAAGTACATTGTTTACGGTATCGTTTGTACCCACTATATAATGGTGAACATATGTTACTTCACACATTTTATATAAATATAAATTTTAAAAACTATACAATATTTTAAAATTGTTTATAGGATAATAAAATGTCACATAAAATTGAAAACAGTTTAGTACTGCTATTAAAATAAAAAGATATAACTGCTCGCAACGTTTTACCATAGAAAACTATTTAATGATGAATTAAGATATTTTCTGACGCAACATAGCAGATGAAATAAACTTTTTTTTGCTCTTACATTCTGTGTATGTTAAATTTGATTATTTTTTAGATTTAATATGTAAGAGCTTGACTCTCAAACATAGAAATAATATTCTTCAATACAAATTACCTGTCTTCAGTTATGAAAAAGTATCTTGGTTCAATCTTTTTTTTTCAATTTAACTTTAGAAGTGAAACATATAATCTTCTTTTTTCATACCTACGAACGTTCAGAAAGATATAGGGACATTCAATTAGCTAAACAAAAAGTAACTTTGCCATTAAAGTATTCTTTGCAGAAAAAAACGAAGAAAAAAATGTGGTTCCTTCGCTTTGAAGTTCAGTAACATTCTTTTTTTGCCGCAAAAAATTTTATGCATCAATTCACAAAAAGAATTTTCGTAATAAGTAAGTTCCTGACCAATCATAAGCTTAATTTATCTTTCCTTTCCATTGACACTTCTTTTATATGCATATCAATGTTTGGATAGCTCTCTCTTTTTTTAGTATTTATTTAATTTAAATAACAAAAGAAATATGCTTCAGTACAAAGTGTTCTGTTTCACTGGTTAGAATGATTAAAATGAGACAAATTATTGAACTGTCAATGCGTTTGACAAAGGATGATAAAATGTTGTAATGCGGTCGGCTAGTATTGCAGAATTTGCCTACCCCGAATCCTCAAGAAATATAATAAAATATTGTATTAGTGAAAGGGAATAACTGTGAATCAAAAATTTCGGAAAACTTATGTGATAAACCGTAACTCTATGAATCATATAGTTAACTATTTCTGTGTTCAAAGTAAAATACGTTTGTAAACACAATTTTACCACTACTATTTTAATTTCCTTTATTATTTTATATTATTTTCTTCTGTGAAAGAGAAACTATCATACAAAATAATGCTTCTTTATGCAATTAATTCAAAAATTAGTGTAATGTCAGCTAAAATCTTTAAAACGTTTAAAAGACATAGCTAATCGGATATTTGATTTTTCAAGTCACAATTTTTGTTACCTATGGTTAATAATAATCATAAAAAGCAAAGATGTTACAGTTGAATTAGGGAAAATGCATTATTAGATATGTGGGCTGTTATTAAGGTTACATAACTACTTGAAGTCTCTCTGTTAAGAAGAACGATCTAAGCATATACGAACCCATCAAGAAAGACCTTTTGACGACGCGGGAATTCAAAATTAACTTCATGATATTCATTTTAAAGATTAAAATGAATGTAAAATACATTACTGATGAGTACATAATCCATCTGTTGTGATTATTAAAAATGTAGAAGGCTTATTTTTAAGTGCAAACAATTTATAATTGATAGTTGGTCAAGTTGATACAAAAAAAATCGAAAATCTTCACATTTCTGGTGTTATTTGATAATATACATGATGGGGAAAATATCATAAAATCTAAGCCACCTCAGCAATGTAAGTTATATACATTAAATTACCACAATTTCATTAAATGGATTTTTTTAAATTTTTTGAATCCCTAACATAGTATTTATATTCTTAATGTAATTTTTTAAAATTTCCTTTTAGATTATTCACTAATGAAGTTTACGGAACCTGAATCGTATGTATCTGCAATAATAGATTCTTTGAATTCATATTTTTTACTGAAAATCTTGCTACAACTATGAAATATTACATTTCGTGGTTGAAATGCCTTTTTTTTACTTTTATTATTTCGATTTTATTGAGAAAAATACATAAATAAGGATGGCCAATGTTCAAAATTATGCAAATGAAAAGATATCAAAATTTGGAATACGCAAAAACATCATATTACACAAAGACAGCATAGAAAAGAAAGGAAGAAAACTGAAAACCTTATTACGCAGTACCTTTTGAATAGTATATGTTTATTGAAAAATCTCTAAAAGAAAATTCTATATACGACGCTCACGTTCAATCAAAAATTTATCGATGATTTTCTTCCTGCTGAGACACTTAGAAAATGCAAAATCGTAGACTTATAATTCCTCTTAGAATTGTTATTTTTTCAGCTTCATTTTCGTGGAAAATATCATACATTTCAAATATTTTTGGTTCTTTAAAGGTTTTTCTGCAATAAAAATGAAATTTAGTTCAAGTATCTGCCTTTGAAAATCTATTAAAACCTTTTATTCATCTTTATCACACGAACTTATATGATATGTAGAAGAATTTTCTCAATAACGTTGCCCTTTGTCACATTGTTTTTTTTCACAATGACAGAAAGAATTGTTATAAAAATTTTTTTCTAAATGTTAATATTTTTAACGCACTCTTACACTGCTCATATAAAATGTTTTTTTTTTATTTTGGAAAGAAAAATTGTATAGCGAGGCAATTTCACATTCGAAGAATCTACTAGAAAAATAGATTTGCATTTCAAACATTTACAGAGCAATCGTGGACTCCCTTTTGGTTAATTTTTTTCTTCAGAACAAAAGTAATTATTAATTATTAAAAGAATAATTTGAAATGGGGTGTTTCTCTAATACCCAGGAAAACCTCATTTTAAATTATTTGTAAGAACTGTGGTTTTTCTTTCGGTGAGTAAATCTCGGAATCTCTTTCCCTTTTAACGTGTTTTATTAAAACACTAGAACCGCGGAGCTGGTCAATTTGACCCAAATCGATGTTTAATTTGTCACCATGAGAAAAATATTCAATGCAAAATGTTTCCTTTTTCTGACTTGTAATAATATAAGGTAAACAAAAACTTGCCCAATTTGAAAATGTATAATATAAATAAATTTCCGGTTATTAACAGTTATACCTAGAACCTCGAAGCGGATCAATTTGACCCCTCCCCAGAAGTTTTATCGAGCATTACGCATAGATAATAAAACCGAAGTAACAGGAAAGTACAGCTGCCATGCCCCACCCCCGAATTCTTCAAATGGACAGAACCGGAAGGGGGAATAGTCCAGGTTCCTGGTCAAGATCGTAATATCGCAATGCTCGTTTGGAAGTGTGAAGTGCGTTGGAATGCGGTGGAAAATTCGACCGATAGTGGATATTTAGAAGGAATGCTGAAGCTGCTTTTATTTTCAGTACAAGATGTCACGTCGACGTAATCCTATCGTCAAAGAAGCTTTGGAATACTTACAAAAATTATCTGAAAATGAATCAGATGATGATAATGATGATAGTCTTTCGATTTTGAGTAGCGAGGATGAATACCTGCCTGCGAATCATTTTACATTCATTAATTTACACAATTACATAATTATATTTTAAAATTCCATTAAGGTAATTAAATTATGTTTACAATGAAATATATATTTTTTGCTATATTTTTAATTTACAAGGCAAAAAACCCAGATTTTGAGATATTTTTGAGAAAAAACTGAACTGCTTTCCGTCATTCGGCGTGTCCTTTATATACGTAGGTTTGGCGAAGGGAGAAAATGCCCTCGCCAGAAAAGTCGCGAAGCTTCTAGTGAATTCTCGGATATCTCGCTTCCTAATGCAGCTAGAGCCTAGAAACTTCAGGAAGGTAGATAAGGCTTTTGTCCCCCAAAATGTCGCCAAAGTCGCCAATATTGCCAAAATGGTCGCCAAGTTGGCGAAGGTCCCACTGTCAATGAGAGTACCTTTCCTTTGGCTGTAAGTTGTTTTTTCCGACAGAGAGCGCTCTTGCCGCTACAGTATAGATTTCCATTGCTAAAATGTGGATTTTGGGGAAAATGGTGCTTGGTAAACAAAAAGTAATTACAGATTCACTATTTTCAGCCAAAAATACACAAGAAACACACATTTTCATCTGAAGTACATTTTTCATGTTGTACAGTGTAACAAGCAAGTCAAAAAACTATCCTTTTTTAGAGATTCAAGAGTTTAAGTAAGATGTATGTTATTCAGATTTACCAAGACAGTAGATTTTAAATCATCGGACATTTTAAGCTTTTATTTTGACAGTATGTATTCATTCCTATGTACTTCTCCTATGCATAGTTGTTATTCATTATTTAATATAGCAGTCCGACCACTTATTCTTATGGATTTTTTAAAACTTTCTACTCCAAAAATAAAGGAAATGTTGAAAACTATGAAAAAATTTGTTTATCGATATCTGGCTAACATGTTTCCTAATATTTCGGTTTCATTCATTTTATCGATAAATGAGCAAGCAACATTAGGAAAACATATTATTTGGCTACGAAACTTCATTAAATCCATTTGTCAAATATACTTTCGATCTAAAATTAGAAAAGTTTTTGTGTTTAAATTGTCTACATAAAAAATATAATTGAGTAAATTATTATCTTTTATCTCACTTTTCAATATAATAACAATATTTCTTCGTTTTTTCAGGCACATTTCTATTTACTTTTGTTTCTTTAATTGGGCACTGAGTCATTTGAAATTACCGTAAGAACATATATTTTTCTAGCATATTTTTAAAGATTTTATGTAGGTGACTAATAAACGTAACGTGGACATATAAAATGATGTCAATCCTTCGTGATGATCATCACAATGTCTAATGAGGGGGGGGGGGATAGTGTTGCCAATTTTTAAGGAAGAAGGCATTAAACGTGGTATGTTTCTTTTGGAGTTTGCGAGGTAGATTGTGGTAATCTGAAAATGGGCACCAAACATCATTTTTTCGCTATTTAAATCTTGCCACGAAAAGACATTTTTAATATGTTTTTGTAAAACCTTCACACAATACAATAATTTTAATTTAAGCGGTAACATCACTTTAATTACTTGCATTTTCTATTGTCTAAAGTCCGACTTTCTTCATGCAACCCTTTATAACTGATCCTGTCTCACTTGTGAAAAGCCTATGAAGCTGAAAATACGAAATTAGTTAAACAAAAGAGAATTCTCTTCTATAAAAGTCACTTAAGTAAAGTGAGGAGAAAAGAGGACTTCCTTTGAAATGGTAAAGAAAATGCCGTTGCATTCTCTGGGTCCATTGAAGTTTTTCTCCCTGCTAAACCAGACAGAAAATGCATTATATGGAATGCCTTGACCAATCAGGAAGTAAATCTTATAGATTCTCTGCACTTATGCTTTTACATAAAAGAAATTTTCATTTATAAATCTTTTTACACTATAATTTTTTGTTCATTTTTTATTTCATTTAATAACTTAAGCAATTGAAAAAGCATCGTATAAATTTCAATCATTATTTTGAATTAGTAAATAAATAACGATTTGAATTAAACTCATTTCATGTCAAAATATTTTTCAGTTGCCATTCTAAGCCCTGAGACTTTAAATACTGAGATCCACTTTGTTGAAAGTATTTTATAAAAACTTCGGTAATTGTAAAGACGATTGAATTATGTCACCTATCTATTTTCAGATAAGTATCCAAATTTAACATAAAAATACTGAATTTGACTATGTAAATTTTCCATTTGTTAAGATAAATATTCAAAACCACAAAGACAAAAAAAAATAATAATAATCGAACATAAACTTCATACTATCATGCATTTGCACGCCTGAGAGTTTTCTTTATGCTATTTCAGCTTGGCTTCGAGTCAAATTCCTTTCGCTTTGGTAAGTAGCTATCTGCATGTTAAACATACTTGCTAAATGGTGGAATTTATGCTAAAAAGAAAATTAAAGTGCCGGAAGAAATTAATATAGTTAAGTACCAAAGTAAAGAAAACTTAGGCATGACTATGCCTTCATATCCGAATTGAATGTTTTATTTGTCAATTTAAATGAATATCTAAGCAATTTTCTCTATAAGTAAGCACTTCGTCATATCACTTAAAAAAATAAAAATATATAAAATATTATTTTCATTTTTATTTAAAAAATAAAATAATAATAAATTTAATTTAAATTAATTAAAATTAAATTAATTATTATTTAATTAATTTATTACTTTCTATTGAAAAATTGCAAAATCTACTGCTCTCAAAATAAAACTATAGCTGTATTGCTGATTTAAATCAAAATATATTAATTATAGCCATATAAAGAAATTTAAACATGCTGGTCTATAATATTTATTAAAAAGGAATAACACTCACCAAGTGACAAAGTACTAACTCCAAAAACTCCATTGAGGTGTACTAACAACTCAAACATGGTGTTAATGTTGTTATTTTAATAAACTTTCTCTCACATTTACCCATTTGTCTTTTGAGGTTACCTTAATTTATGCTGATCCAGGTAGTTTTCATACGGTGACAGAAATTTCAATAAAAGTCATTCAAATCAACAGTTTTTATTTAATTTTCATTAAATAAAACTACTTTATACGAAGAAAAATATTATCCTTAAAATTGTATCACTATGTTAACACATACTAAAATAAATAGTAATGAGATATAAGATACTAAAAGAAATACTAACAAGACCCAACCATTATAAGAAAATTGTTTTTTCCTCATGAGGTAACGTAGACGTTAGGGTGAAACGAAAAAAACTTTTTTTACATAGAGATTTGCTATAGCCGGAAAAAGTTGCCTTTTAAAATTATATTAAAGTATATAAAATTTTATTGGTCCACTAAAATATTTTTAAGTGCCGCAAAGGGCTTCAAAATGGATATTTTTATGAAAAAATGATAAAATTTGTATTTTTTTAAAAATATGTTTTAGAGTATATTAAAATAATAATATATATTTTTCGTAAACAAAATATCCAAAATATGATACTTTCACAGAAAACTTACACATTCTATGTGCTGCTAATTTTTAGATGCCGTTACAAATCAAGTAATTATGTACAATTTCTAAATTTTCATAATACTAATTTTAAAGTAACATATTCTTATAATACACATTGGAATGAAAGGAAAACAATTTTTAATTGACGGCCTTAATTAAAATAAACAAATCACACTTTTTTGGAATAATATTAATATAATATCTTAAAAGGCACAAGGTTATTTTGAATAAAAGTAATCAGACATGGTTTTCATTACTTATTTCACTGACAAATTATTCTTTTTTATTTCAAATTTTGTCATTATCTTTTGAGAATGTATTTTTGTTTTTATCAATGCATCTCTTGTAGAAATGCCACAAACGGACAAGAATGACTCGGTAACTAATTTAAAAATCCTAATATCTTCTACGTTTTTTCGAAGCCTTTTGAATTTATTACTTTGAAAGTACCAAAATTCTTTAAAATATGGCACTATCGTCATTTGTTATCACTACACAAAATTACAAACTAACCAAATTCAGATTTTAGCAATTGCATAAAAGATCAGGGACTTTACAGAATCATAATGATAAATCTAAATAATTATTTTTATAAATTATTGTTAATTTACTTTTTAAAATTTATTGAAATTAGAAAATATAATTAATTCCTCTAAAATTCTGTATAAGGAGTTCTATTTGATTTCCATTTATTTTAAGCGCACATTATTCTAAAAAATATAGCGTAATTTTTCATTGTTATTACCACACCTAATTACAAATAACATTTATAAAACAGATAATGTACTTTACATAAACATAATGATGAAGCTACTAACAGCTGTTTCTTGCGATGTAACTTGAATACAGATTTCTTGTGTTTTAAAATTAGTTTATTTGTTAAAGAATAAAATCTCTTCCAGTTCTTCGTAACCTATTGAATTCATTACTTTTCAATTTCTATGTGACATCTTAGAAACTTTCATTTTCACTTTCTATGTGATATCATAGATTATAACTCTCTTTACAATTATGATAAAACTGGCAGTACCAAAATTCTAAAAATATGGCATTATAGTGCTTTTTTTATCACGACACAGAATTACAAACTGAACAAATTCAAGCTTTAACAACTGTATAAAAGATCAAGCACTTTACAGAATTATAATGATGAATGTAAATAATTATTATAATAATTCAAAATAAATTTATTTTTTAAATTTACAATTTTTTTAAGTACTAGCATTTGCTCTAAAAAAGCAGGGAAAGTAATTCTTTTTGGTTTCTGTTTATTCCCAAAGCTCAAAATTCTTAAAAATATAGCACCAGTCTGCATTGTTCTATCCATATTTAATTGCAAACGGAACAAACTCAGAATTTAAAAATTATAATAGATCATGTTCTTTACAGAATCCTAATGATGACTGGAAATCTTTATAATTATAATTTCTTACCATTTTTTTATTAAATTTAGTAAAAAAATATTAGCAATGCACCCCAAAAAAGCAGTGTGAGCAGTTTGTTCTATTCGCTTTTCATTTGAGGCGGTGAAAGGCAAAGTTGTGTAAGTCAGTAAGTCAAATGGTGTAAGTCAAAAGCGTTTTACTGCAAAACTACAAAAAATTCCACTATAAACTGAACAAATTATAATTCCCAATAATTATTATAATATTGCAAATAATAATTACTTGCGATTCTACAATAAATTGAACACGGAGATTACATTTTAGCCCTCGAATAAAAAAAGTTGAAAATGTGACTTACATCACTTTGCCTTTCACTGCCTCATTTCAATCAAGACCATAAAGTTCTTAAAACTATGGCGCTATTGTGCCCCATTGCTGCTACCTTGAATTACAAACTGAAGAAGCTCAGGGTTTTACCTTCGTATAATTTGTCAAATACTTTCCAGTATAATAAGGACGATTGTAAATGATTGTTAAAAATATTTATGATTATTTTTTAAACCTATCGAAATTAGAAAATATGCAATGTAACAATCTCCATATTTAGCGAATGTAAATTTCCTCTCAATTATAAATACCTGACACCACTAAATGCATGCAAAATTTATGAAGACACTAACAGCTATTTATTTCAATGTGATTTCATTACAGTTTTCTTCTGTTTTAAAATTATTCATTTAGATTAAAAAGAATAAAATCTCTCACTGTTCTTCGAAACCTATTGAATTCATTACTTTTCACTTTCTATGTGATATCATTTATAACTCTCTTTTCTTTACACTCCCGATAAAACTGCAAGTACAAGAGAAGCGAAATTAGCCATACAAAAGGGATCTCCTCCATGAAAGTCAGCGGAATAAAGGGAGTAGGAAGAGGAACTTTCTTTGAAATGCAGAAACACAATTCGTTACATTCCTTGCCTGAACAGAATCCTTTTACCCTAATGCCCCAGAAATAAAAGCTATTATACGCAAGACCTTGACCAATCATGGGGTTAATTTATCATTTCCTCTGCATTGACACCAGTATAAAAACACAGAGAATCGTTATTTTCCCCTTTTACTTCTTCAGTACCTGATATCAGTTCGATGAACCTTTTCTTCCGTCTCTTTTATATCCCATTTTTCGATTGATTTTTGTGTCCGGGAACAGGCTTTTATTTAAATCATTATTACTTGTGGGACCGTCTTAGTTGTGGGTTTTGACATTGCATAGATTAATGATTCAATAGCATTTAGCAAAGTTTACATTTCTTATACAGCTTTTATTATGTTTCTACTTTAAAAAAAAAAATAAGTTGGTTGCTAAGAGAATAAGTTTATTAAATATTTTACAGAAAAAGGTCAGCGATTAAGACAAATTGCGACTTAATTTAATGAAAAAGATGTTACAATGTAAATTTCATAGTTCTTCTGAATTCGATCATTTGTTATGGTACCCTAAAAAACTGTTGATTTAGACACAAGAAAACACTGAAAACTCGAAAAAGATAACAGAAACTCACAGTTTTTTTATATCCACAAATTAAAAAAATAAATGGATTATGCTTTTGATACCCACAATTAAAAAGAAACGGAATTGGGCTTTTGATATCCACAATTAAAAACAAACTGAATTGTGCTTTTGATATCCGCATTTATAATATTAAATTAATTATGTTTTTGATATTCAAAATTAAAAACAAACTGAATTAAGCTTTTCATATCCACAATTAAAATATTAATCTAATTATGTTTTTGATATCCACAATTAAAAACAAACCGAATTGTCCTTTTGATATCCACAATTAAAATATCAAATTAATTATGCTTTTATATCCACAATTAAAAAATATGAATTATGCTCATTTACTTCTTCAGTACCTGATATCAATTCGATGATCCTTTTCTTCCGTCCATTTTTGATTAATTTTTGCGTCCGGGAATATGCTTTTTTTCAAATCCTTAATATCTGTTGGGTTCGTCGTAGTTGTGTGTTTTGAAAATTCCTAGTTTAATAATTCAATAGCACATTGAAGAGTTTAAATTTCTCATATATCAGCTTTTATTACGTTCCTACATAAAAGGTTGATGTCAGTGACTAAAAGAAAATATTTGTTTAGCACTTTAAATAAGAAAATCAGTGATTAAAATAAATTGTGACTTTATTCATTAAAAAATATGTTATGGGGTAAATTGCATAATTATTCTAAATTCGATAACTTCTTACGGTACCCTAAACACAGTGCTAATTAAGGTAAAAGAGAACGCTGATAACTTGAAGAGGATAACTGGAACACGCAGCTTTTTAATATCCATAAAGAAAATAAATTAATCACATTTTGTTATATCCACAATTAAAAAATTAAATGAATTAAGTCCTCTTACTTCTCCAGTACGAGATATCGTTTCGACTAACCCTTTCTTCCGTCTCTTTTATATCCCATTTTTGATTGATTTTTGTGTCCAGGAACACGTTTTTATTCAAATACTTAGTGCTTGTGTGTCCATCGTTGTTTTCCATTTTGTTATTGTATAGATCAATGATTTAATAACCCTCTACAAATCTTAAATGCCTTATTTAAGCTTCTGTTACGTTTCTACTTAAAATAATAAGAGGATTAAGTATTTTAAAGGAAAAAGTCAGTGATTAGGACAAATTGTATCTCCATTCATTGAAAAAGATATTGTGGATAGATTGTATAATTTTTCTAAATTCGATCTTATGGTAACCTTTTATGGTTTTCTTGTGGTTACCTTTTCACAGTGCTAATTAAAGCACATGAAAACATGGATGTTTCTAAAAAATAACAGGAACATATAGCTTCTAAATAATCAAACATATTAAAAAAATCAAAGAAATTATATTTTTTGAATTTAAATACGAAGAAACTCTTTGCACCCGTTATGGCTTTTCCTCAAGTTTCATGTAAACTATAATTCAAATAATTTATATAGCAAGTATTCTAGTTGAACTCGATATCGGTATTTTAACAGTGCTTACTTTAAAAATAATAAAATGAATAGACTTTTAATTTTCGCTTTAAAAAGTCATTATTCGCAGTCTGCTAATCATATTGACACCATTTCGGTGAATTTGCACTTTACTTCTAATCATTCTCTTTCTCGATGAACGAATAATGCGAGCAAAGATAAATGAAATTTCAGTGTACTCTGTGAATGTGTCATTGATTTTAATTTTGTTTAAACTAATGATCATAGCAATAGTTCTTTAAATAGATATCTTAGTTTAATTCCTATGCAAATGATAAATGGTCAAAACGTTTGAAAAGTACCGCAAAAACTGGGTACAACAGCATGTCATAAGGATGGCTTAAAATAGCATTAAAAGTGTTGTTGTTTAACTCATGACTTTATTAATCAATAAGTTATTATTTCTAATACAGAGTTTATTTCCGTTAATACGTATAATTCAATATTAGACGCTTTTTGTAAATGCAATGCAGACAATTTTAAACTATTATGCAATCAATAAACTTGTAACGGCATATCGTCAGCCAAACCTCACACTTCTATAATTTTACGCCAACGTCTTTAGAGCTTGACTAGCTCGGCTTTCTGTAGAAATTTAGTATTTCAGTAACATATCTCCGATTATTCTGTTCGTTCTCGAATTACCAACTCTTTGGATGTTTCTATTTTGCACAATGGGTGCAAGATTCTATCCGTACATATTCAGTTAATGTTATTAGTTGTCAGATATACTCAGACTTTCACTGCATGAATATTTGTTCTACGATGAAAACTTATCCTTTGTTCCTCAATGAATATTTGTTTTGTACTCTAATGGTCCCAAATATTATTTCCAATGTTTCAGTGTCATTATAGTGAGAGCCTTTAGAAACGGGAATAGAAAACCTTACCCCTTTCAATCCAACACCAAGATAAATACAACATTAGTAAAAAAAAAAACATAATAGTTAATAAAATTCGAAGAAAATAGAAGCGTAACAGTATAATGTCATTATAACCTGCTCAGTAATAATCAGATTAATTCTATACATTTTTATGAAAATTTAGAAATGGCTGAGAAGAAACAGGTTTTATAAGTATGATAAGGTATAGAGGACTGCCCAAAATATCCCACAGCCGCCGATGGGACGAAAACTGTATATGATTTAAGAAGACTACGAACGCCGAGGAGAAGTTGTTGAAATAATAAACGAACAGAATCATCAGAGGATAGACCTGCGCCAAAGGACACTAAATTGGACACAACATGACCACAGACTAATCATCCTTTCCATAAGTAACAGATGAACTGTTGGTTGCCACATAGTGCAGAGCGTTAGAACTCTTCATGTTTTCATGGAAAATAAGAGTTGGAGGTCTCTCTTAGATACATATTTATTATTTGGAGATTAAAACTGTGTTTTTCATAAATAATTGGTTGTTTAGTTGTTCCACTTAACTTATAAAAGACGCAATTTACAAAAGAGTTTTCTTCAAAAGAATTTAGCTGACACCTTCGTGTATAAGTCATTTATGTCTTGAATATTTTCCTGTTTGATAAAATAAGAATAAAAGCTGGATTATAAGAAATATTTTTCTCAAAATTAAATAACAGTACATTTAATTTTTTAAAGCATTCTTATTGCTTTACTGTCTCAAAAATCTTCTCTTAAAGTAACTATTAAACAAGCTCTCGTATTTCACTTTTAATATAAATTCCAGATATTCACTTAAAGAATATCCAGCAGCGTTCCTAGAAAGAATATAATTTCTTTAAATTCTTCATTGAATTGAAGAACGAATTTACATATTTCTCATTAATTTTTTAATAAGACCTTTGTTTTCAGAATTCGCTCTTCAAAGTAACATTCCCTGCAGAATATCTATTTTTACTTCAACATAATGCATATTGCCTCGGAAGAGAAAATTACTCTGTCGTATGAAAGGTGTGCGTCGAGACTGCGAAATTAATTTTCATCGAGTTTAATTATTTCATGATATCAACACGATTTAAACTTTTAAAAATTGAATTATGTAAGTTGCGTAAAAGGCGATGAAACTATGTAAAGTAAAAGAAAAAGTGTACGTAATTATTTTGTCAATTTTTAATTTTACTCCCTTTAATACTTTTGTATTAAGTTATATTTTATCTTCTTGCATTTATTATTTCGAATTATACGGGCCTCAACACCTTCTAAAACTTACCAAATGTAATTTATCAGCAACGGTATTTAAAAATTATGTTTGTTTTGCAATTTTATTTTCGTTTCGACTCCTAAGATTAATTCTTATTTTCCCTGTCTGTAATTTCTTTCGGAATTTAACAAAAATAATTAAAAAATAATTTTTATGATTAATCCCATTTTTTTGTGACTGAAAAATAACGACCAGGAACAAGAGAACTTGGTTATAGAATGTTGAATGTAACTGTCTTTGTCTAATATTTCGGAGTTTTAAATTCCGTATTACATTTCGAGTAGACTATGTTATTATTAAGAGTTTTTATTTTATTTCGCCAAAAATATCGTTTCTTTAGTACAAAGAGCATTCCATTAAAATTGAGGATAAAATCACAAAAAAATATAGAGTACAGAAAAAAATGCGTAAAATAACAGATGCAACAAAAAATGCGTAAAATAACAGACACAACAAAAAATACGTTATTCTTTCCAGATGATACAAAACGGTCTCATCGTCCAGTTCACTTTTCAAAGCATATGGCGAAGGTATTCTGAACAGGCTGCTTCAGTGAGTTTTGTAGAGCTCAAGTAACGTCAGCATATATATTAAATTTTTCTCCACGGTGATGGATACAACTAGAAACCGCTTGGACAGAGGTTAGGACTGTAAGGAGAGATAAATTGATTTTAATATTGTGTTGTGGAAGAAAATGCTGAATAATATATGTTTATCGCACAATGCATTTCATTTCTTAACTCTTAGGGCCTGTTCGCATAGGAGTCCGTTGCGTTGCGTTAAGGAAAAGATGACGTTGAGACGAAAATAAACCAATCATAGGCGTTAAAAATTTCATTGCTAATCGTTTGGAGGCCTATGATTGGTTTATTTTCGTCTCAACGTCATCTTTTCCTTAACGCAACGCAACGAACTCCTATGTGAATAGGCCCTTAATCATCCACCTCCATTGCTGTATGCTAAACGGAAACGTTCTTTAAAGCACAGTAAAAACCTAAAAAAATAATGGTTCGTTACGTTTAAAAACTTTTGATATACATTCTTCTTTTTCAGAAAGCTATTTGTAGTTTCATTTTTTTTCACTTTCGTGTTGTTGCCAACTCTAGAAAAAATATAATCTCAGTTTTTATGGAATTCCCCATATATGTGTTAAAGACTTACACAGCGCTAATAATTTGTTGGTAATGAATCACCAATGTATTTGAGCTTAAACACCACAGATTTTTCTTCTAAAAAGTAAAGTGTCTATTAGGCAAATTTAAACTTAAATTTAGTCATCAGTTTTTATGTGTCACTGCCTTAATGAAGAATACAAACAGCGAAAATAAAAGCTACGTCACCACTTTCATGCAATGAGCTAAACGCACTTATTCTGACTGAATTGTGGCACATTTATCTTTAATAATGGAAGTATTTACATTAAACCACGAATTAAGTATTTGGCATAGCTATATTATGCGATGTCTAATAAATTTTAATATGTTTCTGCACTAGCGAAGGATATAAACAGTGAGCGTAAAAGCTATGATACTACTTTCGCGAAATGAGGTAAAATCATTTACTCTGTTAGAAGTATCACAATTTAATTTTTTTATGACTTGATGTAGTTTATAATATAACTGCATGAGGTATTCAAACAATTCCAAAACTGCATTAAAGCACTGCATTAAATATTAGACATGGTTATATTACGTAACTTATATGTAGTTACCAATTTTTTATGATACGTAACTGATCTACCTCTAAAAGTGCGGGTTAAGTGTTCCGGTGTCGTCACCTGGCTCGGTTTTAAATTGCAAGACCGGCTTGTAGGGGGTAGTGCTGTCTGCCTATATGGTGCCCCCTTAAATGAATGGCCAGCAGTCTTGCGATGTGAGTTAGGGCGGCCGTCAGAATTCGAAGCTGACCACCATTGGTCTGGTATATGCAAGGCGTTGCCTGCCTGGTAATTCATATTCGGTCGAATGTCTAGCGACAAATGCCTCCGCATTTGAAAAAAAAATATATGTCACTGCTCTAGTGAAGGGTATACACAGTGACAATAAAATATATCACTACTCTCAAGAAATGAAGTAAAATCACTTATTCTGATAGAAGCGTAACAATTTTTTTTAAAAACTTGAAATAGTTATATTAAAGCCTGCATTAATGATTATACATAATTATAGTACGTGACGTATATATAGTTACCACCTTTTACGATGTCACTGATTTAGTGAAGGATATAAAGAGTGAGAGTGAAAACTACGCCACTACTTTTACAAAAAAGGTTAAATCGCTTACTCTGATTGAAGTACCACAATTTTTAAAAAAATCTTTTTTTTATGGTTTGAGGTAGTTTATAATTTTAATGCATGAAGTCGTAAAAAAAATTACGACCCTGCATTAAAACCTTGCATTAAATATTAGATATAGTTATATTACGTAACGTATATGCAGTCACCCTTTTTTATGATGTCACTGATCTAGTGAAGGAAGGACACAGTGACAATAAAAGCCACGTCACTAATTTCACGAAAGGAAGATAAAATCGCTTATTCTGATAAAACCGTCACAAAGTCATTTTACGACTTGAAATAGTTATATTAAAATCCTGCATTAAATAGTATACATAATTGTAGTATACAACGTATATATAGCTACCAACTTTTATGATGTCACTAGTCTAGTGAAGTATACACTTGGAGAGTAAAAGCTACGACACTACTTTCACGAAATGAGATAAAATCTCTTATTCTTACAGAAGTATCACAAATTTCTTTTTTATAAGACTTGAAGTAGTTATATTAAAACTCTGCATTAACTATTACATATAGTTATGTTAAGTAATGTACATGTAGTTACCCCTCTTTACATATGGGCTCGGAGGCCCAGTTGGCACGAGCAGCGGGCCAGTGATATGAATGCCCCTGGTTCGATGCTTGTCGCTGCAAATCCACCGCCGTGTTCACTAATCGTGACCGAGGCACGTAAAATAGGTCGTGGCTGCAATGTCCTCCAAGTTCTCAAATTTACCCCTGGAGGTGCGGGGTCAAGTGTTCCGGTCTCGTCACTTGACTAGGTTCAAAATTACGGGAACGGTCATTTAGCCAAGTCGGACTCTTGTGGTACAAATTCAAAACAGGAGCTTCAACTTTCAGCCCAATAGCCTATTACGACCTGGTGAACGGAACCTCCAACCAGGGGGCATTAGCAACAACAACAACCCATTTTTGTGTTATGACCCTGCTCTAGTGAAGGATACACACAGTGAGAGTAAAAACTACGTCACTATTTTCGCCAAATGAGCTAAAATTACTTATTCTCCCACAAGTGTTACAAAATGATTTTTATACTCTTTGAAGTAGTTAAATTAAAATGTGCATTAAATATTTTGTTAGATGTATACGAAAGTTAATTTCAACGGCATGCAAAATATGCATATTTAATAATCTGAATAAAAAAAAAACATATTTCTACACTATTTCTTCTCAAACAGTAATTTTTTTCCTCCTCTTAACATGGAAATTACTAAAAATACTAAACATTCTTGCTCCCTCTGTATATTAAGAAAAATATCAATATCATTTTTTCAGGGATAAAAAAAAATTCTAACGAATATTTAATATTACTACATTAAGAATCCAATAAAAAAAAGTGTTAAACAAATCCTCCTGTGATCCAGAACCGTTCACTCACTCCATTGAAGATTTTTCCCCTATATCCCGATATCTTTTTTTCCAGACAGATTTTGGTTCTCTCTCATTAGAGTGTTCCATTAAGAGTCTTATTTTAGTACTTGAGCTGTAGAGAGAGAGTAATTTTTCTCCTTTTTTTTCCTCCATGTCGCAAATTAGACAGTTACTATTTACTTCTACCGCATTTTCAATTTAGCAGATTAGGATATTTAAGGAAATTATAAAATATTCCTTTAATATCTACATTTGCATTTCCGTTTTACTTAAGATCCCGAAAAGAAATGCTGTATAAATATATAAATACTACAGGACGTTTGAGTTTAGAAACATATTTTGTAAAATAGTTATTTTTGCGATCTTTCCATCATTTTTAATGTGAGTTATACATAAAATTATGCACTGAAGCAAAAAAATGAAAGAAATACTGAAAAATCATTTTCATTGTCAGGTATAAAATGAAAACCTTCTACAATTTTATATGAAATTTTTTTGCTGATTTTGACAGTATTTACAGGCTTTAGGGATATCCAGAACTAATGACTCAAATATATTTGTCAAACAACAAAAGTTGGTGCTTTGAATATGTGTACAAGGCAACAATAATGACAAATTACGTTATCCACATTTTCCTGGTTTGGAAAGCCTGTATAGTGTATTATCTCCCAGAACTGAAAATTTAACTTTGTTTCGCCTGTCCACGGGTTTAACCAGACTTGTACTTAACGCTTGTTAAATTAACTTCTTGGCTTCTTGAAGAGCAGATTTCACCTCTAGCAGGCTCCGGGTTTCGGGCTGGCCTACCGCAAATCCATGTCCTTTTTACATTCAACACTTCTTAAATATGATTTAGGGCCTGTGCACATAGAATCCGACAGTGTCAGCGTTACTCGTATTGAACCAATTACAAACCTCCAAACGATTAGCCACGAAATTTTTAAGGTCTGTGATTGGTTTAAAATACATGGTGCGGCCATAAATTTCCAGGACTGACCTAATAAATCCAGAAAATATTACGTGAAACACATACCCATTTAATATGTTTCGAAGTAACTCCCACTTGCCGTGCTCGGCTGTATAAGTTTCGGAAACAACTTTTTAAGTCCTCTTTCGGAATGCTCTTTAATGTGGACGTCACGTATTTTTAATGGCTTCGACATCCTCAAATCATGTTCCTTTCAGCAAATCTTTCAGTTTTGGAAACAAGAAAAAGTCTGCCGGTGCTAAGTTCGCAGAGTATGGAGGATGCTGCATCTCCACGACCTCATGCTGGGCCAATTTGCTGAACGGAACAAGATTTGGGGATGTCGAAGCCATCAAGAAAACCGTGACGTCCACATTAAAGAGCATTTCGAAAGAGGACTTTAAAAGTTTTTCCGAAAGTTATACAGCCGAGCACAGAAGTGCATTACAGCAGGTGGGAGTTACTTTGAAACATATTAAATAGGAATGTATTTCATGTAATATTTTCTGTAGTTATGAGAAAAGTCCTGGAAAATTAATGGCTGCACCTTGTATGTCAGTACGAGTAATATTGACACTAACGGATTATATGTGAACAGGTCCTTAGACTACGAGTGTACCAGTTAATCCAGTCGATTTTTAAGGCATTCCTCCACTGAATTTAAAGGTTTTTAGGTATTCATACATCAGAGAGGCTTGATATGATTCGATCTTATTGTTTATTAGAAGAAACTTTGTGGCCAATTATTGTAAAAAGTCTTTCTTCTGAATCTCCTACATATCACGTAGCTTAATTTTTTCATTGATCTACCAGAAAATTTAAGGCTGTATTAGTTTATCTCATTCAGCGGTGTTGTAAGCGGTGAGAAAAATATTGTCAACAATTCTACTGCATAAGTACCTTTGGTTGTTAAAATTTCAGAAATTGAAACTAATAAATTGAAATCAGTGCACCCAGATTAACCTGTTCCCATACACTTAAGTTTTGCTCACATAACAGGCTCTTCAACATAACTAGCAAGAACAAAATATATTAAATTAAACAAAATTCCAAATAGGGAATTTCTCTTCATTTTATTTTGGCTTACAAATTCCAGTAAATCTAAGACATAATGAAACAAAGGCAAGTTCATCGATTGACGGATAAAACTTTAGCTTGTAAACCATAAAACTGCATTAATCACAACCTAGTTAGTTGGGTGACTTGTTATGACCTGTGTTGAAAACGTTGTGAAACTCTTGTATTTAGAAAAAATATTTTGTGTAAACATTTGTCTACCGAAAATTGCCTAAATCCTTTACTTTAACTTCTTCAGCTATGTTTAAAATTAAGGTAAACATTTTAAGTCTGTAAGTTGCACTGAACATTGATGTGTCAGAAAAATATTCAATGAGTTTTTACAGACGCTTTTGTATTGAGAAAAAAAGTTTTGCATTAACGTTGGTCTGTTTCAAACAATATGGTTCAATTACTTTACCACTTTTGAGCTAAGACAAAAATAATTTGACAATGTAAGCGAGTTTGTAAATTTTAAATTTCAGTCAAATGAACTTATTCATTTATCACTTTTACACTCTTTTACACAGAATAATTTTTAAATTTCTTCGATCAACTAAATAATACGTAGTGTTACAACCTTAGCACTTTTAAGCTAAGTTAAGCACAGAGTAAGCGATTTCACTCTATAAAACAAATTATTTATAATGTGGCGAAAAAGTAAAAGTTTTCATTAAAATTAAAACTAATGCATATCAATTACTAACATTTAAGTGTTTACGCAAGTTTTATATTATCAATGGTCAATCACGAATTAAATGTTTTCCTTAGTTCGGCACTTTTGAGCTAACATAAAAACGAGGTAAATAGGTTTGACTCTATAAGCCGCATTGTGAAATTTCGGTTAAATAAACTGATGCAATTAGAACTTGCTAATACTCTTCTGTTTTTTGAAATTGTGTTATGTCAACAACTCTCAGCTACACATAAAGATATTGGTGATGTTTTGAAGGTATAACGCCCTTTCGTGTGGTAATATCTAAGGCATAAATTAACTAGTTTAGTGAGAACTTTATACAACTTGTGTTAAGAAATAATTTATATAAATACTGCTCTGCAAATATCTTATATTGTTTCATTACTTTAGTACTTTTGAGCTACGTTGAAAAAGAAGTTAAACTTTTTGAGTTTAGAGACCACTAAGTATTAGTGAAATACCAGGAAAAAGTACCCGATGTTTTTAATACTTACTGACACTTGTGGTAAAAAAAAGGTTTTATATTAAATTTAGTACCCTACAAAGATTTTAAGTGTTTAGCTCTTTCGAGCTAGGATTTCGAAGAATGTAGTCAAT
Organism: Dolomedes plantarius; assembly: GCA_907164885.2. Lineage (NCBI taxonomy): Eukaryota > Metazoa > Arthropoda > Arachnida > Araneae > Dolomedidae > Dolomedes > Dolomedes plantarius. The sequence goes on along the minus strand of OU015497.1, from coordinate 102,588,008 downwards.
TTCTCTCTTTAAGCTACTTCGTGGTTGTAATTTCCCCCAAAAAATTATAAATAAAGCCACATACTAATACACTCGATTATTATTAGGGTTATTTTATCAATTCGCAGGCGATTTTGGACGTTATCATACATATGCAACACAGAATTGCTGGCCACTTCACTATGGGAGCACCGTATAGGTGGACCAGCATTACCTCCTAAGGGCCGGTCCCGTAATTTTGAACCGAGTCAAGTGACGAGACCGGACCACTTGACCCCGCACCTCCAGAGGTATTTTTGAGAACTTGGAGGACATTGCAGTTACGACAGATTTTTTTCCGTGCAACAACCGCCATTAGTGTACACGTCGGTGGTTTTGTCGCAGACGGGCATCGAACCAACAACCTGCAGGTCACTGGCTCGACGCCTTTGTCAACTGGCGTCGAGCCCTTATTATTAGTTGTTGTTTTCCGGCCAGGGAACATTAGAAATAACAACAACATTATTATTAGTTGTTGTTTTTGTTAGTTCTAATGCTTCCTGGCCGGAATTTATTACAGACCAGGTCCATATAGGCTAGCAGGCTTATGGATGCGGATCCTGTTTATAATGGCACCACAAACGTTCAAAATCCACTTAGCCAGGTGCCACCTCAATTTCGACCGAGCATCCCCAGAAGCGGCATCTAGGGAGATCGACCCCTTTCCCACTCTTTCTGACCTCATAAAGGGACTTTCTGGTCTATGTATTTTACGTGCCCCATATCCAGGCTAGACATAAATTTAATGGCGATTGTCGGGTTTCGATCCGAGCACCGAAAGCCGATGAGCTAGCACTAGGCTACCTCGAACCCTTGATTATCAGTATGGGAATTGGTAGAAAATGCATGGTTTTAAATAAGAGAAACATTTCACTTTTTTCTGAGAATAAATTTTGTTCCATGCCATAAGTCTATACAGGGTGAGCCAAAAGTTGGTAAAAATTTTAAAATTTCATAAAAAAGGAAGAAATTATGATAAAGAAGTGCGGTTTGCAAGAAAGGGCTCAGAAAGAAGTCGGATTTTTTTTAGCACCAACAAAGAGAAATTCACCTGTAGATGGCGCTGACGTGCGAGAAATTCAGCAGAATTATGCAAATCAGTCTTGTAATAAATGACCGTGATAGACGAGGATTTATCATTCGTTTTCAGAATGTTATCATTACATGATCGAACGTTGTTGGTCAAGCTGTTAGGAGTCGTCTTAGTTGTGTCGCACAATATTCTGGAGGTCATGTTGAACAATTGTTATAGAAAGAATAAATGAATGGAACGTACTGTTGTCCTGTTCATTGTGTTTCGGGTCCTCAGCGCCTTCTACCGGTGACTTTTGTAACCAATTTTTATTTTGCTGCTAAAAAAATCTGACTTCCTTGTGAGCCCTTTCTTGCAATCCACCCTTCTGTATCCTAATTTCTTCCTTTTTTATGAATTTTTAAAGTTTTTATGAACTTTTGGCTCACACTTTATATTTGTGAATGTTTGTATGCAGTTAGTTATATGTCCTTTTCTAGTTTTAATTTATGTTTTCCTAATTATTTTTTCTTTCATATTAATACCTTTATTTTTCACGCAATTGGTGTCGGACAAACTAACATTAATACTTTTCTCGGAGCTATTTTTTTTTTTCAAAAACTGTGCTTGAGAAAATTTCTGTCTCTTTTTTTGAAGGAAAAAAGAGAAAAAAATAGTTCTGTTTGCTTATTGCACCAAAATAAGATAATGAGAAAAAAATAGACCATAGCTAGGAAACGTTTTACGAAATTGAGGAATAGTTGTCGAAATTGAGCAAATATCTACATAAACGACTCTAGCTCTACAAAAAAAAAGAAGTTATACATATATCATTCATTTCTCTTTATCATATGTACGAAAAACACTGGTGAGTGTAATGACCTAAAAGCTATTCGCTATTTTGAAATCAAAAAGAAATACGGGTAATTATATGCTATTACATATAAAATTTCTGCAATTTTTCACGAGTCTTTTTATAAATGCAGTTATATATCAACATATTTGTAAAAAAAGTGTGCTTTATATTTGTAAAAAGTGTAACAATGAGCAGGTAACTCCTGGTCACATCCTAACTTGCCTAAATTTTTCTAGCAAGGATGTTATCACCGATCTTCGCCATACGGGTAATTATATGGGAAAAAGAGAAAAAAATAGTTCTGTTTGCTTATTGCACCAAAATAAGATAATGAGAAAAAAATAGACCATAGCTAGGAAACGTTTTACGAAATTGAGGAATAGTTGTCGAAATTGAGCAAATATCTACATATACAAATATCTTGTGAGTCACTTTATAAATGCAGTTATATATCAATATATTTGTAAAACGTGTACATTATAATTGTAAAATGGGTAATAATGAGCAGGCTACTCCTGGTCACATCCTAACTTGCCTAAACTTATATAGGAACGATTTTATCACAGAGCCTCGCCAATTGATAACCCTACGGATTCATGGATCTAATCTAGCGCTTAGATCAGAAGGAATTAGTAATAACAACAAGAACACATATCAATAAATAAGAGAGCCAAATTTGTAGTTCATTACATTCTTAATATTATAAAAAACCTAACTGAAATATTTCATAGTGTGGGGTCAGTTATTTTGTTAATATAATTTTACATCTTAATGGACTGTAAAAAAATCCATTAACAAAAGTATTTAATGTTCTTGTTTAAATGCAACTAATCAATCTTCTAACTTTTATTAATAAAGGTAATTCTGGAACGGCTTAACTTTAACATCATCTGAATAGTACTTGAATAATAAGTCAACACTAAAAAATTTACTTCAATGCATGTATCCTTAAAATGCATTTAATACTGACTTCATTTTAACACATAACTGCTGAATCCGTGACATACTGAATAACCCTTCGGAATTAGGTTTTACAAAATGAATAATTGACTTCAAAATGTCAACAGCTTGAACAATGATCTGCACAGAATCTTTAACAAAAAAAAAATAAATAAATAAATAAAATAAATAAACGGAATCGCATCCGACATAGCGAATTTTGAATTCTTACATGACATTGTTTAGAATAGAATATACACCAAAGCAGAATAAACATTTCTTATCCATTTTCTTGGCATAACTCAGAATCGAATGTGCAACAACAGAATAAAAATCATTTTAGATTGAAGTAAAAAAAAGTTTCATAGTGATGCCATCTATTGACCAGAAATACAATTAGAATACAATTTACAAAAAATATGATGAATAAAAGGAAACAATTATTATAATGAATTATATAATGTACACGTATTTAATATTGTATTAATTGTATTATTGTATTAATATTGTTTGAATTATAATGTACACGTATTTAAAAATTAAAATAAAAATAGTAAGTTTTTTATTAAGACTGAACACATAGACATACCATGATTATATGTTGAGTTATAACAATAATCGTTTACATATTTAATGAAAAACAAGTTCTTCAGAAAACGTAATTTAAGTTTTCACTTGTCTTCTTTCAATCGATGTCTTTTCATTTCTATTGATAGTACAGAATAAATAAAAGTATATTTAGAAACAGAAATTTGCATTCTTTAAAAAAAGGAATAAAAAATTTCATAATTTTCATCAAAATCAGTGTCTTAAAGGTATTCGTATACCTTAAAATTTTCAGTCTCATTATATAGGGCATAAATAATGCATAAAATACATGTCATAAGATGACTCGTTGGGAATTGGGCGCATACTTTTTAGCAAAATAAATCATTTACAGACTATGTTTTATAACTTTTCATGTACGAAGAATTTCATGAATCTACGCGACTATTACAAATACAACTGATATTATCTACGGATTTTTAGACTATGCTTATTTAGTCATGCAAGTGCTAGAGATATAAAATTGCAACCTTTATATCGTATCAAATAAGTTTCGTAGTCAACATGTGTACTGGCTGTCTTCAACATATTATATTTTATAAATAAATTTTTGAAAATTCAAAAAAATAATTACAAGGAAAGTTTGTGTTAAATACAGCGTAAAGTATTAATTTCATTTATCTCTTTAATAATTATTACCTTTCACTACTTCATGCTATTCAAGTAATTAGTTCATACGAATCAATTGCATATTTACCTAAGCTGATATATATATATATATATATATATATATATATATATATATATATATATATATATATATATATATATATATATAGATAGATAGATATAGATATAGATATAGATATAGATATATTAACATTCTATTGTCAAAGCGACTCATTGCATTTTGCATCCAATTATAACTTTTTATTTGCCGTTATGGAATATCCAATGCGTAGATTTCTGGAGGAAATGAAAGGCATTTCTGCACATAAAAACTCAGAAGAAAGGGAAAAATATTTAATAATTAATGACAGAGATAAACCAAACGGTTCAGAAAAAAAATATCAAAAAATAGCGTGATACTGAATGATTCGTTAAAGAAAGCATTAAAAAAAACTGAATGCAGAATTTATGAACCATGCTTAATTGTACACTTCGTTTCTTTCTTAAGCATTGCCTTATGCGTGGTAAAAATCCATAGTTTTTTTAATCTTTAGCAGACTGAAGAGCAGGCCGAATTTAAACAAACATGAAAAAATACCGACTTTATTGGAGTTCTGAATTTATTGCATATAATCCAGTTATACCTCAAAATGCGTCTGGGCAAACATATTCTTAAAGGAAAAATATTCGTTCTCTCTTCTTAATAATAGGTTTCATAATAATTCATATGTCACTTTTTTTTTCTTTTTGATTAATAATATGTACTCTACTTTTAGAATTTTTCGAATAATTTATGAGCATTGAAAGAAAAAAAAGACAAATATTAAAAATACCAGAGCGGAATATTCAATTTAAATGTCTGATTTCAAATAGACACACTCAGTGTTAAAAAAATTAACATGTATAACATTTAAACGAACATGGTGTTTAAAAATTTGCGTCAAAGAATGTCTTTAAATAAATGCATTCTCCCTATTTATTTCGCTAAAATTTTAAATTCCTCTGAAATTTTCGACGCAATGTATAGGAGAAAATTCAATATAAATTCTATTTCTATTTTGAATGTAATATATGTTTATGATATATATAATTTGTTATGAAACCCAGTGTTAAATAAAGTAGCACATTACTTCCTTGAAAAATATATCTTTGTTTAGTAGAATTTCGAGGTATCCTTGGGTTTAATGAAATAAATTCAGCTCTCCGGTAAAGTCAAAATAGAGACTTATTCATTTAATTTTCCCAAAACATACTACGCATATTAGCAAAAGCCTATTATATTTATGAAAGTATATTTTTGAAATTTCGGTATTACACTCTACAGTATTGCAAAACTCGTAAATTGAATATTTGTATACGGATTAAATGACAATAATATTGCGATTGAGCAGAAAATTGTTTTGCGTGCATACTCTAAGCTTAAAAATTTTGCCATAGAGGAGTTTTATTTGCTTTTACAGACACAGGCTTACTAATGCGATAGATGTTTAAAATTTGTTGTAACTAAAATTCATGCATGTACACACATTAAAATATTCCTAAATAAACATCGTTATTTGGAGAAATATGGCTGTTTCCGAGGCATTATTTTAATTTTCGGTTTCTTATCTACTCATATCAATACTAGCTGAATACCCGTACTTCGCTACGGAGTACATTCAAATTAAATACAACGGTTAATGTATGCAATTAATGCCAATATATATATATATATATATATATATATATATATTGGCTCCGGTAAAATCAAAATAGAGACTTATTCATTTAAGTTTCCCAAAACATACTACGCATATTAGCAAAAGCCTATTTTATGTATGAAAGTATATTTTTGAAATTTCGGTATTACGCTCTACAGTATTGCAAAACTCGTGAATTGAATATTTGTATACGGATTAAATGACAATAATATTGCGATTGAGCAGAAAATTATGCAGAATATTATATATATATATATATATATATATATATATATATATATATATATATATATATATATATATATATATATATATATGTTTATATATATATTTATAAAAAAATCATAACGGATATTTTTATTATAATGTAGAAGAAAATATTCAATTTAAATCTGATAGAACATACTAAAGAATATAGTACAGTTAATATAGTATAGTGTGAGGAACATATCTTTTAATGCACTTTAATATTTTTCGCATAATGTCCAATCGTCTGCGCATTAGCAAGAAAAAATATTTTTTTTTGTCTATTTCGTTGTTATTCACGAGACGCAAAACTACTTTAAAGTATCACAAAAAGAAAAGAAACCACGTGATCAGCATTTAATAAATTAAATTATAAAAATTAATCTTTAAAAATTCGCCAAAAATCAGAAAAGGGAGGTAAAGATTCGAAAAAGTTTCATTTTAAAGGAATTATTATGATCTTTCTAGTGATATAAATTTTATAACCCTCATATTATTATTTTAAACTAGCTGAATACCCGTGCTTCGCTACGGGGTACATTTTAGGATAATTACAACGAAAAAGTAGTGAAATTGCTTTTTAGAGGATTTTCTTATAAACAATATATTTTGTTTCTTCATTGGGCGGAACTAATATTACCAGGTTCGTCTGCGAACATACGCGTGAGCAATCTACGTAAAACTGACCGTGCGAGAAACAATTTTCTCGTAAATGTACGCCAGCATATTTTAAAGTTTGGCCTTGGGACTTATTTATCATCATGGCCAAGCATATTTTGTGAGGAAATTACAGTTTTATATATAGATTTGATTTAATATCCATAAAACATACTAATTTGAACAAAATTTTTAAAAATTTCCATCTTAATTTGTCTAGTGGTAAAATTTTATCTTTTACTGTATTTTAATATTTTCTTTGTCAATTAATTTCGTTGTTATGCACGTGACGCAAAATTAATTTAAAGTATCACAAACAGAAAAGAAATCTCGTGATCAGCATTTAATAAATTAAATTCAAAACTTTCCAAACGATTACTGTTTTGGAAGCTAATGTTCTGCTAATTTCCAATAAAAGCTAAAATCATTTGAAAACCACACACCAGTGTTCCACTCACACGCCACACTATAAAACTGAATTACAGCACTCTACATTTATATGGGCATTGAAAATTGTGGTTAGTATAGGGCAATATGGGACAATCCACGCATTGTCTATAGACACTTGCTTTCTTTGGCTATTATTTGATCCGTAATATCTGCCTCATATGCCGTATGTTTCTAAACGCCATTCCCGAATGAAGAAATCGTGTAGAGGAGGCTTCTGAAACATGTGGACAGAGACAGTTGTTTTGTGACACTGAAGTGGTGTCATCTTTCGCTATTATTTGACCCGTAATATCTGCCTCATATGCCGTATGTTTCTAAACGCCATTCCCATATGAACCACAGCCTAATTCCTTTAAAATGGAACAAAATGAGTAACTCCAGTTAACCATGTAATCCACTACTGCTACAGGGGCATCAAAATGTAAGAATACAGAGTTTAAATCAGCCAAAACTGCAATTATGGTGTACATATGACACCTAACTTCTCCAAAAATCTTTGTCTGTGTGATGAGACTCATAAGGGATTTTTGTTTTTGATGAAACACTCTTGCTAACAAATCATGACGATCCTGTGGTTTTTGTCCAACTATTCCTTGCTGTTGTTGTCTGATGTCTTCCAGTCTCGCTTCTCTTTCCGGGGTAAAGATTCGGAAAAACCTTCGGGAACAGCTGAAAAGTAAACAATACCAAATCAATTTAAAAACTACATACAGTATAAATAACGTAGAAAAAATAACAGTATGAATAACACAGTATGAATAAAAAAGTACAGGCCAATAATACAAAAAAATTTTTTAAATCGTAGTAAGCAATGAAAAATATTTTACACACTTTAATAATAGCAAAAGAAAACATGTTGGTAAAATAGAAAGGAAAGTTAAAACAGAAGTAAGAAGTTAAATTCTAAAAATATAAATGAGGTATAAATCAGCTATTGATTCTAATTTATGAATCAGGACATGAAAAAATTACTGCATGTAAAAAAAATTAACCTTACCTCCATTAATTTCAACAATTCTTGACCTGTGGCTTGTCCAATCATGTGAAATATAATTCTTGACAATAATTCTTGTTAACCTAAACTGTTATTTGTGTTTTTTTTAATTTAAAAAAGTTATGTTCTCAAAATATGACAATTAAGAAAAAGATTTCATCGAGAAAAAATAAATCATGCTACTTAAGAAAGTCATACCACAAATTTCTATAAAATTAATGTGCAACTATATTTGACGTACAAAATAATGCATATTTAATACATTGTTAACATGTTTTAACATCAAAAATTTCCACAATCAAAAGCTAAAATTAGTTTAAAATATTAGCTTTAGGATTTTGTGCAGAATGATAGGTGTTTTAGCTAAATTTCATTAAAAATTACTTCAAATTGATCAATTTATAAAAAAGGTGTGCTATTTACAGGTAAGTTTTTGTTTCTTTTTTGTGATTTGTAAGTGCTATTTTAGCATAAAAGACCAAAAAAACCTTTACAAAATTATTTTTTCTCAAAGCTAAACACAAACATAATTAGCAGTTGTTTTAAAACACCCTTGGTAAACATTGTTAAGTTTCGAAGTATTAGAATGATAATAAAAAATATTCCAGAGTTTCAGACAGAAGCATAAAAAGAAAGAATATGCAAAAAAGTAACTAAATTAAAAAAAATTTGACAGAATACAGAAAAAGTGAACACCGGCAAAAGTAAATAAAACGTTTCCTTGTGCGCATGCGCATTTCTTATGAATGATTGATTTCAACGCCTAGAGTACCCCGTTGAAAGAACCACATAAAATTTGTGTTGAAATATCGTTCTTTAAAATTCAATTAAAAATCGAAATTTCAAGATAGAGACTTGAAATGAGGTTTATATGAATGAGAAAGCTTTCATCTTCCAGATGATGTAAATATTTTCTTTGTAAAATAAAACACGAAGAGCATCGACCATAGATGCTAAAAAGTGCATAAATTTATCGGAAAAGTGGATTTAATATTTTGATGAAAATATTAGTCTGTTTTAAATTATTTTTAAACAAATGAGGTCTTGTTTGAAGGAGAAATGTCTGTAGTCTTAGACTGTAAAAAGATCAAAATTCTACGATCATTTTTTGCCGAGATATCGTAATCTGAAGTTAAAAAAACATAAAATATCCCACAAAACATAAAATAAAAAATTTTCTAGAATAAAATTTAAAATTCGGGCTTCGAGGTGCACCTTTTCATAGTCTGCACTACCCGTGTGCCAAATTTGACGTCTGTAAGTATCACAGATTCGCCTGGGGGTCGCACACACACACACACACACACACGCAAACACTCTCTTTTATTAATAAGATGCAAACTTAAAAAAAGTTACAAAAGCAGCTTAAAAATTTAATTTTAAAAAATCTAAGAAGAATTTTTCAAAAATTTTTCCTAATGCACCCCTACACTATAAGAAAAATTGCCATGCAAAATTTCAACCCTTTAGGTCCAGCGGTTTGGTCTGTGCGTTATCTGTCAGTCAGTCAGTCAGTCAGTCAGTTACGGAACTGTTTTACATATATCGATTTCTTTTCAGAAGCAACTGCTAAAAGATCTTTCTGAACAACTCATGAAACATTCCCTCCCACGCAAAAAGAAGAAATCTTTTTGAGCGTAGTCATAAGCGTGTAAGACTACAATAATTTTGAAATTAAAGAATTCAGTCTCGGAAAGAAAATGCTGTGTTTTATGTAGGAAAAGTCTATTTAATCGAAGAAAACATCTGAAGTTCCTTACACATTCATTAGTAGTGGATCTAGATGGATAAGCTTTTAGAATTACAATATAGATTAAACATGGATGGGCGATTTTCCGAGTACGAACATATACAAAGAGATTTGTAAAAATCATGTTAATAAAATTCTTGAATTGTGATGTTGCTTTGTCTTTTTAGTTGGGTCTTTGCTTAAAAAATTCAATCTAACAATTCAACAGGTTCTATCTGTTTTGGATTGGGTTAAGTAGAATAAGATAACAAGTAGTAAATTTAATAAGACGCTTTGTATTTAGCTTTGACTTCATCCTATTTCTCCCCTACACCATGCTGAGGAACCCCTGACGAAGCTGAAACTAAAGGAAATGGCTGTTGAGAACACTTCAAACACTTTGCACAAGCAAATCCTTGAAATAAATTGTGTATTTGAAGATTTTTTTCGCTTTTTAATCTTCACAATTTGTAACCCAAAAAGTGGAAACGGCTTAGTTTCTTCCGACTCGAGTTGTTTGGCTGAAAATTGTTCGTTCCTAGATATAATAAAAAATAAATAAAAATAAAAATAGAGAGATCCCGTACACGGATTATGACGCTACCTCAGTGCTTGTAGCTACTGCCAGTCCTGAGGTTCCCAGATAACGGTGAAACAAATGCTAGCAGATTGTGCGTACATTTTTATCATTTCTCGTGCACTGTCAAAACGATATGCTTCTTCGGGTTAATAAAGCTACCTGTATGAAGTTGTAATGTTTATGGGTAGCGGGTTTATCCTTTTTGGGGTATCCCACTTGTGAATCTTACTCTTCTTACCCCACTTTTCTTACTCTTCTGGTAATAATTCCAATTTTGTAATTTCCCAAAGCAGCATTTCATTTTCACACAGTGTGATCGCCTATTACGTTAGGTTTCCATTCGCGGGGTTTTTTTCTGGATCATTCATTCGTTAGAACATAATAAAATCCCTTTAGAAACTGAACTATATCCATCTCTCTCTCTCTCTCTCTCTCTATATATATATATATATATATATATATATATATATATATATATATATATATATATATATATGTATGTATATTATATATAAGATATAAAGCCCCAAAACCCTTTCAAAATTCTAAATTCTTTTAAATTTCCTTGTGCGTAGATTAGTTACTTTGTTCGCTTTCATTTTAAGAACAAAGGAGTTAGTTTTTCGGCAGATACTATACGATCCCTGTAAATTTGGAGATAATCCCTCTTCATTATATAAGTTTTCAAGCCCGGAGACCAGGCTAAGCGAATCGCTGCTCGTTGCATGGTCACATGAAACGTCGTCTATGAAAAGTTATATAGTGGCCTGTGATCAGGTACAGGCGAGCTCTACACTTAAGCGAAGATGTGTCGTATACGTAATAAAATGTTTTAACGTAATTATTCTGTTGCCGCCATTGCCCCCGGTTCACGACTTGTCTTAATTTGTAGCATGTCGGGTCTTTAATTCGTCGTTCTTCCCGGGGTTGACCTGACATGTTATACATATACATATATATGTATATATACATATATATGTATATATACATATATATGTTTAATACTCGTAATTTTCTCACTGCATAACGGAAAATAATAAAAAAGATAAAGTGAATGGTATTGTAGCATAAAAAACAGGAATCAAAATAATAGCTCTTCTGTTTGCAAAATTGTTGTGTTTACCAAACTCTGGATCTGATTCACAATTTATTTTGCAAATTTCACACTCTACTTTAATGTTATCATTAGTGCGATGTGTATTAAAATTTCATTTGGAAGTTGAACTGTGAGCATAAAAAAACAGTTTAATTAACAAAGGAGAAAAAACATTGTTTATCATTCCACAACGAGTGTTAATCAATATTTCGCTTCCTTTGTCGACAAGAAAAGAAATAACATATCTCAGCATTAAAAAAAGTTGCTGACTTTAGAAAAAAGGTGGCATACTACATGTAAATAATTGCAAATAAAAAAAATTCCTCGTTGAAATGAAATAGGATCTGGAAACATAGTTATTGAACACAGAAATAGCGAAGAGGAATAGCGTGAGAAAACTAGATTATAATTAAAAGCAATAAAAAAATTACTCCTGGTAAACAGGCTGATGAAAAGACTTCCGACACGAGATGTGAATCAAAGAAAATTATGTTTTTGAGTAGCATATTGATCCCTCTTTAAAACAGTTTAATTGTTTCTCGCTTCGTATAAAAATATAAACTGTGGTTAAAAAACGCTTAAAATTGTATCGAAATGCGATTGTCATATTATGTTTCAAATTATAGCTGAAATTTTTATCGTTTTTGAGAAATGTTTATATTTAGAAAGTGGGCTTTAAAAATTTTAAGGTCAACCCAGGTCTTGTTTATAAAATGTTTTTAGAAAATGAGTGAAACTTTTGGGGAGGGAAAAAGAAAAAGTGTAAACACATCAATACACTCATGACAACGTTATACTCATTAATAAGCACCTTTTAGGTCATTTGCCTGGCACATCTCAGATTTATAAGGCTGTTGATACAGTTAGAGCTACAGATGATAGATTTCTTTACAACATTTCATATGCGGGAGGGATAAGTCTGAAAGAAAGAATTTTTTGCCCATACGTGGAGGGATGGAGGGAAGGGAACATCTCGCCCGGTGGGGGGGGGGGGGGGAAAGAATTTTTCTTCTACCTGCCTGCGACTGTTTCCAGGATGTGGGATGCGTAACCACAAAATTTAATACCTTTATTCGTTGTATTTACTGTTTCCATTCTCTGACAATAATTGCTAAAGGGAGCGGGTCTCTAAACCGACCGACTAGACCGGCGAAGCCCGGCTAGTATATATATATATATATATATATATATATATATATATATATATATATATATATATATATATAGATAGATAGATAGATAGATAGATAGATAGATAGAAAGATAGATAGATAGATAGATAGTAGATAGATGGATAGATAGATGTAGATATATGTCATGTCATGAAAATGAACTATGTCAAATTAAGTGAACTACTATGAAATAGTTAAAAAACAAGAATTGACGAGATAGTTCAAGATCGAGCCATTAGATGGCAGCACTAGATGAACGATCTCTCTAGGTTCAAGGAATATACGTGTTTCGGGCTACTCTGTTTCGACGGGGCGATTAAAAGTAAGACAGAATCCGGGATGAGCTCTTGCTAAGCAGACGTAGGATCGTAAGGGGCATCGAAACGGAATGGCGTACCACCATGTTGAATCTTTAAGATTGAGTAATGGTAAAACTTGATGAATAAAGTATTAAAATGTAAAGATGTATCTTCATTAGGCTACATTAATGGACTGCAACTCACCAACGGATTAAGTAGGAAATTTCTAAACTAGTACGCCTGTAAATATATATATATATATATATATATATATATATATATATATATATATATATATATACAGGGTGTCCATAATTAAAGTCCCACTTTCAAAAGGCTGCAAAAAAAGAACCACTGGTCAGAATGACTTCAAATTTGAACTGAATATACTGGAAGAAGGGGGAAACGATTTGGCATAATAAAAAAAGGTTCCAAAATGTATCAATAGATGGCGCTGTAACATTTTGGAAACTTTTTTTTATTATGCCAAATCGTTTCCCCCTTCTTCCAGTATATTCAGTTCAAATTTGAAGTCATTCTGACCAGTGGTTCTTCTTTTGCAACCTTTTGAAAGTGGGACTTTAATTATGGACACCCTGTATATATATATATATATATATATATATATATATATATATATATATATATATATATATATATATATATATATATATATATAGTATATGCTTGAGTATTCTGTAGTGACATATTTGGGAGGAAAATGTTTTTGTTTAGAAATATTAATAAAAGAGTATAGAAAATTTGCGTTTAGGTTTATTTGTGGCATTGAATCTTGTTTTTCAGATTATTTATACTAACAACAGTTAAAAATAGCACCAAAAACAATTTGTTTTGGTTTTATTGTTACAAAAATTTCAATTTAAACTTTATATTTAGAACTTATTAAATACATTAGTAATGTGTATCCTTCAAATAAAAAAAAAGGAGTTAATATTCAAACAGTTGCCCATACAGCTTTTCTGAAATAAAATTCTGCTCTGTGAACTAAACAGAATTCACAGAACATGCACTCCTCTCCATAAATATTCAAATGATCTTAAAATCAAGATTATAAAGTAGATGTTAACAGTGTGATGGTATAAAATAGATGTTAATAGTGTGATCGATTTTTTTTCTTGTTTCATTTCACTTTCAATTTTTATATTTGCACTCACTTCATATACAAAAAGTACAGTTTCCACAGGTTTTCTTTTCAAATGTGAAATAATTTTGAGGTTCTATAACAGCTGGGAAAGACATATGTTTGTCATAGTTTGGGCTCTTCTGGAATGAACATTAAATGATCTTACACAATTTTTCAGCCATGAATAATTTATGTTTCAGTTCAACCACCACTCTATTCCCCTAGGAAATGTGGCAGCTGTTCGGTTTGCTAAACAGGACAGTGAGATCAATACCAATCTAGTTGTCTAATTTAAATCCCTCTGATCATGCATTGTAGATTTTACAGTAAGCTCCTAGTCAATGTTTCCCACATCCAAAAGAAAGCTGTTAATCTATTTGCCTTAATTAGCTCTGAAATTCTTTCAGTTGAGATCCAATTTCTGAAAATTCTATTTTAATTTCATAGATAACACCATCAGGGCCTTTGAACACCTCCCTCTTTCAGATACGAGTCCAGCCGGAAGATGTTCGAATGGCTAGGGTGCTGGCATTCGGTACCAAAGTCAGTGGGTTCGAGTCCCACTCTTCGCATGTATGTTTGTAGCCTTTCGGAATCGGTTTTAAACAGTAGTTCCCGGTCTAATTAGCCCTCGTGTAGCAAAAAATTGACCATAGCGTTCCAAAGCCCATTCAATAAAAAATGAAAAAAGGAGTGAAAACTATAAATGTAGTTAGACAGGCTTAAAAAGCATTTTCTGATGTCCTGTAAAATTTTTGTCATTTTTTGCACGTTTACCAATCCAGCATGTTGCGGATACAAGCATGGTTTTGTTGAACTGTTCTGAGTGTGGCAAAATGTGAATTCTATTGAGTACATCCTGAAGGTAGTAACGGGCAGTAAATTGCTGCCAGTGCACATTATGACCACAAATCTTGGCTTCTTTTCTCTAAGCGCAGTCATGCCTTCTGTACATACTTTCGGCATTATGATAGCAAACAGTTTGATGTGGACGAAGAGTTATAATCGAGATTGGTCATACCGTCAGTCTCAATTGTTATGTACTAAGTACATCCTGAAGGTAGTAACGGGCACTGAATTTCAAACAGTGCCCATTATGACCTTCAGAACACAAATCTTAGCTTCTTTTGTCTAAGCGCAGTTACGCCTTCTGTATATACTTTCGGCATTATGATAGCGAAATGTTTGATGTGGACGAAGCGTTTTAATCGAGATTGGCCATATCGCCAGTCTCAATTGTTATCTACTAAGTGCATCCTGAAGGTAGTAACGGACACTGAATTTCGGCCAGTGGCCATTATGACCTTCAGAACACAAATCTTGGCTTCTTTTCTCTAAGCGCAGCCATGCCTTGTGTATATACTTTCGCCGTTATGATAGTGAACTGTTTAATGTGGGCGTTTAAAAGCGTTATAATCGAGATTGGTCATATTGCCAGTCTTAGATGCTACCTGCTAAGGTTGAGCATCATAGCGGAACCAATAACATAGTAATAAAAGTGTTAATGTGGTTGCCTTTTGTAAGATAAATTTGAACATTATACAACTATATGCGTAGATTTATTTTAAACAAAAGATCATTATTTAAAAGGAACCCAAGTTAAGAAAGAATTTTTAGATCTTTAAGAAAATTTTAAATAGCACATACTAGACCACAATTCAAAACATTCTCAATTTAATTTGAAAAAAAAATGCATCTCATCCGTTGAGTCAAACCTAAAGCTACAGTATGCATTACTAGAAACTAAAATACATTATCGACAAATTTGCCCTTTTTTTGAAAGCAAAATCTGATACCAAATCACGCAACTTTGTTTTTACATATTCTTTCATAACAAATAAAATAGATCTTCCCAGAAGCTGACGCAAAATGGCTCTTAGCATTCCTTTGTCGCGCCGATAAAAGGATGTATATCAAAACAAAGATCTAAATGGTTTTCTCTTTGAAGTTTGCAAATTCTCATTGACTTTTAGCCCTGCTCTGTATCCTTTCCTTTTTGCCGTTTTTCGTGCAATCACCGAGGAATGGTTTATCAGATTTCCCCTTATAAAGAACGGTATATTAAATTTGGGGATGAAACCTGGAAAAGGAAAGCAGCCTTTTTATTCAATCAACGCATCATCGCATAGTATGTCCCTTTGTATAAACAAAAGCATCCCGAAAAAGTGCGGTCGTAATGAGTAAAGTTTGGGATGTTAATGATGGAGGATAGTTAAGAAGTAAATTAAATTTTCAGTTCATAATATTGTTTAATTTATGAGTTTTATCAATGATGCATTTACATATATAAATATATCGGTCACACTATAACGAGAAATAACATCTGATATGTATCAGGGAAAGGTAATAGAACCCAGTATCACAATATTTCGAAAGTTTGTAAGGAAAGGGAATTCAAAAATTCCTCATAACTTTTTTGCAACCAAGTGAAACGATTGAAACCTTTGTTCTAGAAGACTAGGGGAGGGGGTGTCAATCCAGAATCTCTATTGAATAGTCGTTACAATGGACTCAGCTGTAAAGTATGAGAGTTCAATTTGAGGCAAACATATACAGGGTGTCCGGGCTAAATGTATCCAAAAGTCATGGCTTATTTTTACGGAACTATCCATTAGAATTAAAAAAATATATAAAAAGAAAGAATATCTCACAAAGTTTTAATATCAATCATAGATTTCAGTCATAGTACAATAGATTTTGACCTTTTGTAGCACGACAAACGTCTAAATGGTAATCCAGTTCTCTCCAAGTGTTTCGTAGCATATCAGGAGTTATTACACGAATTGCTTGAATAATACAAACCTTCAGCTCATCCAGTTTCAGTTTTTTGTTTATACACAACGGATTTAAATGAATCTCCAAGCAAAAAAGTCATATAACTCCTGATATGATACAAAACACTGGGGGAGAACTGGATTACCATTTAGACGTTAGTCGTGCTACAAAATGCTGTACACATCGAAATCTTTGATACTATGATCGAAATCTATGATTGATATTAATACTTGGTGAGATGTTATTTCTATTTAAATAAATATTTTAAAATTCTAATGGGTAGTTCCGTAAAAATAAGTCATAACTTTTGGATACATTTCTCCCGGACACCCTGTATATAAAATTCAGTGTTACAAAAATTCAGAACATAAAACACAGATTCAAAACATACAAACATAACAGTTGAAAAGTTATTAAAGATTATGTAAACCCAATAGCTTGTTACATTGAATTGAAAATGTTAGATAGAAAAATATATTTGAAATAATTGAAAAGAAGAAAAATCACAATTTGAACAAATTTCACACAGATTCAGACATTTGGCCACAATATATTAGAAATTACTGTCAGCACGTTTTTTGATACTGAAATTAGGAATCACTGACAAACATTTCCTGAATTTATCTCTTTTACAGTATAATACAGGGTGGTCATAAAAAAACTTAGAAAAATAAACCTAACTGGTGGTCTAAGAAAACTTAGAAAAAAAACTGAGAAACATAAACCTAAATAGAGGTCCATATACGCCGATATATGGACCTTTAGGGGCTGTTCCGTTTAACGGAGCGAGATAAGATTTCAGATATAGTTATTCAGAGGTATAAGCTCGGGATTCTGTGAACGGCAACCAAGTGGTGCTCACGGTTACGGTTATAGGTACAGAAACTGGAAATTTTCGAATGCAACGCCCACTTTTTCTCATCACAAAATTCTCAGTGCATGCGAAAGCCCTAAAGACCGTTGTAACGGTACTTGTTTCACAAAAATGGACGCGTTATGCACGCACAAAAAACAGCTCTGCGAACGGCCAACAAAAACACGATCGGGGCGCACGGTGGAAATTTGCATATGACAGAGGGAAGACGCCAATCACTGATGACAACACAGATCGGACAAAAGAAAACTTTTATTTAGATTCATATTTCCCACATGGGGGCTATCACAGGCCGTTAGCAGAGCTGTTTTTTGTTCGTGCATAACGCGTCCGTTTTTTGTGTTACTCGTACCGGTTCAACGCTCTTTAGGGTTTTCGCATGCCCTAAGCATTTTGCGACGGGAAAAAGTGGGCGTTGCCATTCGAAAATTTCGAGTTTCTGTACCTATAACTGTAACCGTGAACACCACTTGGTTGCCGTTCACAGAATCCCGAGCTCATACTTCTGAATAACTATACCTGAAATCTCATCTTGATCGGTTGAACGGAACAGCCGCTAGAGGTCAATATATAGGCAAAGTTTTTTTATGACCACCCTGTACTTAAGAAGCACGGCTTGATTTTTGAGTAGGCTTCTTTCTAGTTTTCAGAACATGGTTCTAGTTTTCAGAAATACGTATGCATTTAAGTAAGTTATTGAAATTAAAGAACTGTTCACTCCACGCAAAATATAACTACAGGAAATTTCAAAACAATTATGAATTCCCAACATACTGATTAATAATAATAGACCTTCAGTTTTACCTCCATTATCAATTCTTCAGCATAATGTAGTCCGAAAACATACTCCATTCTATCCTATTTCATCGTCAGGACGACGCTGTGCGTTCTAGTGCACAACTGAAAATATCGAATCTTCTGTAAACAGTAATAAAATGCATATAAAAGAAATGGAGAAAAATCAAAAATCCGTTCCTCGTTAGTACGAAAAAAACAATAGTATTCCAGAGAGATCTGAGTTTTCTAGATTTCTCCCTTAGTAACAACATCTTCACGTAACATAGCCGGTGGATATATGAAAACAATGCATTTCTATATAAAAATATAAGACTCTGTTAGCAATGTAGTTTAAAAAAGTCTTAAATTCGAATCATCTGTGAGAAAGAACATGCAACATAAAGACAATCTGACAGTTTGAATACATATAACAAAAAGATAACTTTCACTAAAAATAAAAATAAAATTTATGGTTAATAATGTAGGTTTGACGGAATGTATTTAGAAAAGAACTTATTTTATGAATACTGAATAGCTAAATCACAATGTCTGCCGAAAAAATGTCTAGCTAGCTATTTTTTTAGTGTAGTAGGGGAGTAAAAAATAATTCAAATCTATTATTATAATTTTAGGCAACTTTTAATCACACGACCATAGGCAAGAATAGCGTATAGCGGATTATGTGAAAAATAGCGTATAGCGGATTATGTGAAGCATATGCTTCTAACTTCTCTGTAAAGGATGAACTGACTCTTTACGTCCGCGTACATTTGATAATCTTGCGTCTAAGTTCCACCTAAAAAGCAGTCTTCCTCTTGCTGAGAATTGAATTTGTACAGGCTCCATAAATGTTTGCGAGTTGAGCAGTTTTATGTATACAAGCAGTTTTATGTTTCCTTATGAATAATATTTCCTTGGTATGTTTTAAAGTTAAACTGCCTGGTTGTATGACTAATTCAATAATAGCGTTTACTCTAACAAATAATGTGAATAGTAATGTGATGCATCCATTAAAATACCGATGTTGTTCTAACTATAAAAGTAACTTTTTTATGATTTTAATATAAACATTTCCCTCATAAGATTCCAAACAAAATGCAATTGTTACACTGAAGAAAAGAACTAATATTCCGTTTCAAAGTTTTGACAGAACAATTTCAAAAGAATTATACTTTAGCTGAAATCGGGTGCTTTGATAGATCAGTACATCATATTTCCCGATCTTAAATTTTTAAGTACGCGTTGAAATTCACTCTTATATCTTATCTGTGACATGGACCTAGATAATATATAACTAAAATAACAAACAAATATTTTTAAAGAAATGGTCAATTACATTCGAAAAGCCTCCCATTGCAAGATAAATGAAATCATTGATCAATGCCTACATAAACTAGTCCCGTACTGTATCCGTCTTTTATTTGTGAAGATAAATCGTTTTCACCTGAATAAGGATTAATGACCCCAGTCATGATTGCCAATCCGTAAATAAGTAAGAATGTGCCCCAGCTACGATTATTCATACTAATCCTTAAATCCTGGAGTAGAGGTTAGTAAGAGAAAATAAAGCGAGAGTACAATAATATTTCCTTGAGATGTTTTAAAGTTAAACTGCCTGGTTGTATGACAATACAATAGTAGCGTTTACTCTAACGAATAATTTGTGAATACGTTAAAGAAAAAATGTTTTTTTTTAAACTGCATTTAGAGTAACTGGGTAATCGTTGACTGTAACTGTTATGAGTAATTATGATAATAATTTATTAAGATTATGGAGAGGATCGAGGAAAAGACAGCGGCTTACCTTTTTTAATAACTATCATTTGGAAATAAAGCATTTTTGACGAAACTTCAACGCAAATTGATTTTGAAACCTTTAAGACCAAGAGCGTTCTGAAAAGAAGATTTGCTCTCTCCTTAAAGTATTTTCTGTTTTTTTTTTATCTTAACACAATATTTATTTTGGAAGACGAAATTAGATATTTGTGATAATTGTCAAGTCATGTGTGTTCTTTCACTTAAACAGGCGAACATGGACTGGTATATTCGTTGATACTATTTCGGAAAGACTTCTACAGTACTATGCAGATACGAATGGAAGAGTTTAACTTATGTTACTCTCTGGAGTTTCTGTTCGATTATTTTATGTTTATTTGCCTTGATTACTTATTGAGTGATATTAATTGCCTTTTATGTTGTCATATCCAGTAACAATACGTAGGTTCTGTTCCTCCTTCTGTGTGTACTGTTTTACAAATAATGCATTAGCAGGACGCAAAGGGAGACTAAAACCAACTGGTGCGATTCATGGAGGAACATGGTCAGAGGCACCTTTTTAATTTCCTGAAAGAACCTAATAACCTTTTGTATTTTGAGAGAGTTCCCAGGTGGATTGCCATTTCCGCTGCTAAAGCTAGAATTGACCATCTTGTCACGGAATCCTACTTGCACCTCTTCAACCTTGCAGATACTGATATTTGCCCAGCATGCTATCAAGATCGTGAGATTCTGGAACATATTCTGCTTTTCGATAACGGAAAAAATCTGTTTTGATAATTTACCGACTGGACTCAGTGACTCTAAATCTATTTTGAATATTTTTTAGATCATTTTTATATGCTTGTTACTTTTAATGTTTACAGAAGACATTGTGAAATCGGCGCTCTTGCGCCGGACTCGTGAGATAAGTTATATTGTTTATCAGTAACAATAAAAAGTAAGTTGCAGGTGTAAAGAGAAATAATACGTTTTGCCCATAATAGTGTGACACTTTCTGTAAACTTTTTGGAAGAGTTTATAAGAGTCAGTAGTGGGATAACTTAATTGAAATGGAAAGAACGTAAGATATTTTCCAAAGCTCTTGTTTAAACACTAATTGTGAAGGTAATATGCAGAAATAGAAAAAATAAGCAAACGGTTGTAATTTTGTACTGTCATTTCTGTCCATCGTTTAGGTCGGAACGAAAAAAAAATTGAGCAAGATTTTTTGAAAGTATCTAAGACTCTAGAAACCTTTGTTTTATTTCAGCCAATAGACTTGGCCTGTTATTGGAGGGAGCAAACTATGCACAGGTTAAATTTCTACATTATACCAACTATATAATATAGCTTCTTTCATCTCATTACTTGTGTTATATTGCATTACTATTACCGCTTATGATTGTCTCCTCTGGAACTAAACCTTTAGCTATTTGTGCTCGTAGATCAGTGCTTAATTTTGCTGAAAAATCCCTGTCTTCTTTTAATTGTTTTAAGTTAGGTTTCAAATAAAGGCATTATGTTTCTTAATACTTGACTGAATCCATACATATTGCTTAAATTCTTTCCAAAGCTGAATTTACCAACAGAAATTAAAGTCACCTCATGAAGGTTTCTACTTGCCGAGGCTGTCCTAAATTGTCAACGTCTTAACTTGTCCTAACTTGCTCCTAACTTGCCAACGTCCGTTGTTTTTGTTTACTGAGTTATGTACAGCTTTATGATTCCTGATTTGCCTCTGCCTATATTAGGATTTGATTGTTTAAAAGTAACTTCAAAAAAGTTCTATGATGTCCTGCGTATGGATGACTTAACGTCGTATTTGGTGGCTGTGCAAGCAAGTTGATTCTTGTTGCAAGAGTGAATACTGAATGTTTGTATAATGTTTCCCTGCTAGGCTCTTATGCGTGACATTTGACTTTGGGTTGTTTTTCTTTTTAATTTGTAAGATGTTTATAATGTGTGATATGTGACTAACAATGTTTATCTTTTCATAGCATAATAATAGTAAGTTGGAAACTTTATTATAATGGCTAATGCAGAAAAAAATAGATTACCATAACTCCAATTATTTCCTTTATGTGTTCAAGTTGCTCCATAGTTGAAATTAGGCTAACAACTGTAGAATGAAACAAGCACTGGAGAAAACTAAACAAAATTGCTAAACGGACATTAAAGTCAAATAGGCTTTCACTATAGGATAAAATAAGAACTTTTTCAGAGATTCCTAATAGAATAAATTCGAATAGTTAGTAATTACCGGTCTTTGAAATAAATAGAATTTTGAAGAAGTATGCTAAGAAGAATGCACTGGGCTACAATACTACAGTGCAACGACAGCAGTTACAACCGATTTCTATCGATACACACTATTACTTTTCTTTATGTGCACAAAAACGTATCTTTAAAACGAATCGTTAAAATTAAAAATATTTTATTACAATGTCAAATACTAGAATTTATTTTCCCAGAAAAACAATATCCGATAATGAAATTTAACGTAAGACAAAAAATCGTTTTATGAATGAGTCTGGACTTGCAAGGAAATAGCTTCGTATAGCATTTAAATGGCTTCCCTTGTCGGGAAAATTACGTTCACTTTTGCTGAAAACTTTCATTATAACATATGAGGCCTCATTTATCTCTATAAAGTACTGAACCATTAAGATGTACTAAACTGGGCTGAATTTTATTCATTTAATGGAATAAAATTAAGAGTGATTGATATTTTATTAATTTAATCAAGGAATTTTAGGATATTTCAAGGTTCTTAGGAAACGCTAATTTAAAAAAATTTCGACTGATTGGTTCCTCATGAAGAATTTATGCTGATAAGGATGACTCGACGTGTAATTTTCGCTGTTAAATAAGAGAAATAAGAAACGGAGCATACTTATTTTGGCGTTTTTCGTTAGTCGATAATTGTGAATGACACCTCCAAAAAACAGAGACACAAATTTACTTCCTTTGTAAACGTGCACAGGTCATAAATATTACAAACAGTCACTTACGACTACAGCGAAGCTGAGAAATAACATCATATTTAACACAATACATACACAGGCTTAATAACAAGCCTACAATTCACATAAAGATTAGCCGAACTCAAACTGAGAAATGAAATCGAGATCCAAGCCCCCTACGTGAAATACGATTGGCTATCCAGGCACCCAAACAGTCGCCAAATGTATTACCAATATTGCCAAAAATGTTTCCAAGCACGCCAAAATTCTTAAATATATCACCAAAGGGTCTCAAACTGAAATATATCTCTAAAAGACGGTAAAAAACAGTTTTTAACATAAAATAAATATAAATTGTGGAGATAAAGAATATTGACAGATGTATAGAAATATTTAAAATGATTTAAACATTATTATTTATAAGATGAACGAATGCATTTTATATATTTTTCTTAACCAAAACTATGAGCCAAAAACTATGTATATTATCCTTGTAGTATGATTAACTATATGAAAAGATAAAATCACATTTTTTCTAAGCCTCTTAAATTCAATATACTT
Organism: Dolomedes plantarius; assembly: GCA_907164885.2. Classification (NCBI taxonomy): domain Eukaryota; kingdom Metazoa; phylum Arthropoda; class Arachnida; order Araneae; family Dolomedidae; genus Dolomedes; species Dolomedes plantarius. The sequence goes on along the minus strand of OU015497.1, from coordinate 102,564,193 downwards.
TCAATTCTTCAATAGATTTTTACATTTGCAATGACCGTATCGTCAAATAAATATGCTTTTACTGAGACTTTATATTCGGAGTTAAATACTTACGACTATATAAAAGGGATATAGATGCATTAAAACTCACTAAATAACGTTTCCCATAATGTTAGATTTAATTTATACCCAAGTTAAGCCAATGACAGGATGAATGCGAATTAGCTTGTTAGTTTACTTTCTTCCTTTACAAATTTAACACTTTCCAACGGCTTGATATGAATTATCCGGTATATTAGAAACATGATATCGATATAATGGTTTCCTTAGAAATCATAAACATTTCAAATGGTTATCGAATGATCTCATTTATATGTCTAATGGACTCAAACTAAATGGCCTGAAGTAAAAATCCTCTCGAAAGACAAATCATTATCTCTATTATCGACATCTGTATCCTCCTGAAAATGGATTTATTTTCGCTCAACTTCCTGTGAGTAGAAAATAATACTTCGTTTTATTTCCTATGTTCGCTTCAGAAAACGAGTAAAACATTTTTGAAAAAAGGAATCATGTGCTTCAGTAACATGTATCTGAGAAAATTCGTTCAATGAATATCACACAGTCACAATTTTGTGCTCACTCTTTCATATATATATATATATATATATATATATATATATATATATATATATATATATATATATATATATATATATGTGTGTGTGTGTGTGTGTGTGCGTGTGTCTGTGTGCGTCTGTGTATATATATATATATATATATATGTATATATATATATATATATATATATATATATATATATATATATATATATATATATATATATATATATATATATATATATCACATACAAAATAAAAAAACCTTTTCTAATTTCCAAATTCTTTTCATTTTCCTTTAAAATTACTTGCGCAAAAACAAACTAATTTCGTTTTCGCTTTTCATTTTATTGTGAGTAATCTAAAAGCAATAGTAGACAATTACTATATCATACCTTTAAACTCCAGTCTCGTGGGCGCCAAAACTTATATAAAAGGCCACGGGACTCAATCCAGAAAACAGGCTTAGAGGCCTCTGTCCAATGGGTGCAGAGTGCAAGGGTCATGTGACAAGGACTTCATGAAATTTATTTAGACCACAGCAAGGATTTTGAGGGCGCCCTTTTCTCTCTGTCTTCGTGCTTGCAATGCTGCGTCCGTCCTACGTTTGTTTATGTCACCCTCGTGAAGTATTCGTTCATTCAATAGAAAAGTTCGGCTGTTCAACGTGTGGACTATGTTTTTCTGTAGTGTGTTTTCGTGTTCTCCACTCTGGCCATTTCTGCGTTAAAGTGATATTATACCCGGTAGAACTTCGCCTGTGGCATTCTATCTCGTATGGCTGCAGTGTGTCCGGTGTTCCGGATTCTGTGATGTGCAAGATGTTACATATATATATATATATATATATATATAAGAATATATATATATATATATATATATATATATATAGGAGAAGGTGGGATTATGGACCCCCTTAATATCTGCCCTATGCGCAGGTGCAGCCGCTAATTATAGCTGTGATCTAGAGCCCCTAGGTGACTGCAATGGATAGTCAAGGTCATTGATCCCAGTTCACTCGCGAATGACGTCCTGTTGCCAATTGTTTGTTTTACGAGTTTTCAAACTTTTTCTGAGGAAAGTAAAAGTGAATAATTTACATATCTACTACTATGTTTTGTAAAAACTGATTCCTGTGCCTTATTCTACACGACATGAAGTTCCTTTTAAGCTAGTTTGAATTTAAATTCGACGTAACTCATAATGTGAAAAACGAGTTTATTTCCAAGATGGCGTTGTTTGAAATATGGACCCCATGGGTGCTGGTATTATGGACCAGGGTCCATTTTGCCCACAACCGGTTTCGATGATGTAATAATAATGTTTCCGTGAGAAAATGCGATTCCACAGATGATTTCATTATGATACATTTTATTTTCATGTTTTGTAATCCTTTTCGGTTATTCGGGAAGCTAAGCATGCAAGTTGAGAAGATATCTACCGCTAGCAAGGAAGCTGTAGTACACAGAAGAAGTTGGTATAGGGTGAAGATGGTTGAGGCTATCCAGAAGCTCAGATGTGGAGAACTGAGACTAAAGGAGGCTGCTAGAGTGTTTGGTGTATCAAGAATAACTTTGAGATTATTGGCTTCGCAAGTGGATAATTCAGCAGCAGATTTGGTTATACAAAAACTAGGGTTTGGTTTTGACTAAGAGCGCTATGGTCAACTTTTGTTATACAAGGGCTAATTAGACCAGGAACTACAGTTTAAAGCCGATTCCGAACGGCTAAAAACGTCCATGCCATCCGTGGGACTCGAACCCACAGGATCTGAACCAAATGCTATCTGTTTCCATTCTGGAACCAGATCTGGTGCCATTTGGCCATCACCTGGCACAAAAACTAGGGATGAAACATGTTTTACCAGATTATACTGAAAAGGAGTTAGTGGCCTATCTGCTAGATATGGAGTCAGTATTTCACGGTCCCACTCGACAAGATGTGAGGAAATTGGCGTTCCAATTGGCTGAACGCAATATCTCCCACACTTTCATAAACGAAGCACCATGGAGAGACTGGCTAAACCAATTGCTCACTCGTCAGACAAATTTCGATCAGAAAACCTACAGGGACGTCATATGCACGTGCAGAAGGATTCTCACGTGAGCAGGTGGCAGGGTTATTTTTAGTTCCTGGAAGGTTTGTGTTCTGGGAATCATTTCCTGAATCTTCAATGTAAATGAGACAGGTTTAAGTGTGGTTCAGTCAAATGTTTCCCAAGTCATCGGATTGAAGAGAAAACGTCAGGTAGGAGCTTTGAGTACAGCTGAACTTGGTTCTCTAGTAACTGTGGTTTGCTGCATGAGTGCTGGCGGAACATATTTTCCTCCAATGATGATATTTCCTCGTAAAATCTTAACGGATCAGCTTATGAATGGAGCCCCACCCGGAGCAATTGGAAAAGCACATCCTTTTGGGTGGATACAAGATTATATGTTTACAGAGATGGCCCAGACAAGGAAGAAGCATCGTGCATCTTCTGTGAAGGTGCATTCAAAAATGACACATGAGAACTTTGGATTCGTTGTGTGATGAGCGTACACTGGACTCATTCTGTGTCCACCGGAGCCGAAGCTGAGTTTTATATTTGCGACTTTTGTCGACAAAATTTAAGTTCTTTTTTATATAGATAATATTTGATGATCCAACTGTTTAATAACATATTATTTTTCTTTCACTTTTTCATTTGAAAACTTTTTTTTTTGTTTCCAGCTGTTTAATAAATAGATAAATGATTTTTTGGGTAAAAAAGGTGGGGGTCCATATTACACTCCACTTTGGGTCACCTGCAAATTTTGACTTTTTTCACTTATGTGATTGTATACATCTTAAAATTTGATTAAACGGCAAATCCACTTAAGGATGTTTAGATGATGAGTTATAGAAGAGGTTAGAGCCCCAAAATAAGAAAATCAGTCTTTGGTATGACCACAGTGAGCCACAAACAAAAGGAGGGTCCATAATCCCACGTTCTCCTCTATAAAATTGTAATTAATAATTGTTGATTTGTTGATTTCCAATACATAAATAATTCTGAAATGTAGACTATCTTTGCCATTGAGGTAAAAAATTGGCTATTTTAAGTGGTATATTGATAGGTTGATATCTGAAGCATAATCAAAAGTCAAAATTTTTTGCTTATAAAAAATTTAAACAAAACTTACAAGAAGAGATTTTTGAAGATTTCATTAGGAATGCTGAATCTTATTTAGTTTTGGTAGTTTTTTATTTCTGTTTCAGCTTTGAGAGATATATGAGAATTTTATTCACTCGAAAATACTGATTGCGAAATTGATTCTCAAGTTTCTTTCACGGATATGAAAAATGTTATATGAATCTCCCTTCTCTTATAAACAGCGTCAAAGGTATATTGTACCTTTAAAAGTATATCGATTGTAAGAACAAGAGACCGAGTTGACTTCAATGAAGACATAGCCAATTTTATCATTCTTCTTCATGAAGTAATGCATGAACTATATGTATACATATATATATATATATATATATATATATATATATATATATATATATATATATATATATATATATATATATAATTTAAGAATTTCAGTAACTCTAGGTTAAGTTAGCTAAGATTAATATATTACTTCAGCTGTTAGACTTCATAGGATTAAAAGGAACACACCCTATATACATACGAGAAAAAAAATTTCTTCTATGCCAATATCCATGTATAAATTATGCTTCTTCATGGGTGTGTTAACGACTATTTAATGATGTTTAAAGTGCTGAAATTATACGCCGTAGCTTTTCATTGATACTTGGTACATTTTGCTGTTTATTGGAAAGAATAGAGTTTGGTAGGCACTATAAACATTTTAGAGAAATTTTGATACCGTCCATGAACTCTTTCGCTGAGACATGTCGAAATAAAGCATCCTGGTTTGTTGATATCGACAGTATAGTACGTTCGTCTGTGACCTTGAAGAGTAAATATTGGTAATATGTACCCAGAGGCCTATTGGCTTCATTGGCTTTGCCTATCATTGCATAAGTGTTCCAAAACACTCTGATGCGAAATTCGAGATGTTATTACCTTGATGTTCTCCTAACTTATGTTTTGAACAGAAATCGTAGAAATCACGATGTAGCAAAATATATTCATTTTCGTAGTGAGTTGGACTGATCTGTTTCTGTCTTTACTACAGTTAGTCATTCAAACACCTAGTCTCTAATAAAATTTTTGACAAAATTTGCTCTTAAATTTTGGGGTATCACATACATCTATCTACTATATCAGCCATGGACTCTGAGTACCTCAGAGTCCATGGCTGCTAGGTATTTTGGAGGCGACTGTCCGTGCACAGGTCTTGCTTGGTGATCACTGTCTTTTATGGAATTATATTAAAAATTGAATGGATTAATATGAGCTACAGGTTTCCGTGAAAGTGAAGTTTGCGTTAGGCATATTTATACTGGAGGGAAAAGAACATTCTGTCTGGTTCGAGCCAGCAGATTCCATACAGGTATGCAATTTACTGAAATTCTTATCAATCTCGTTTTCTATTTTACAATATCAAAGTCAGGACAACGGGAAAGTTTTGCCTGATTTAGATTTTCTTAAAGAAGTTTTAGAGTACATACAAAGTGAAATAGGAACTTATAGCAAATTGTCTAGAAAGTAAAATTAATGTAATGTCACAATTTTATCATGAAATATTTCATATGAATGTCACTTTAATTTAAATTTTAAGGATTCATTTTTTGCGATATTATAAAACACATTTATTTTTACAATCTAAAATAATTTTTGTTGAATGGATTTTTCTATTCTATTTTAATTGATAAAGACTCGTTTAAATGTACTTTATATGAAAGCATTTCTTATCTTTGATTATAATTTATATTCTACAAAGAATATTCTTTAATATACAGGAGTGTCTATAAAAATAACTTCCTTAAAATAACTGACTATTTAATTAATATTATTTTTTAACTATTCATAATGTTATATTTATGTCCCTTTTGGTGCATTGAAAAATTAGTTAAATTTACAAATTTATATCCTTGTAAATACAGTCCGCGCATTTTCTATTCACAAAATACACCAGACAACTATTTATCATTCTCTTTCGTAAGCATGTGAAAATCATTAAATATAACTGCAGTTCTTTATAATAAAATACGGACGTAACCTAAACATTTTCATTGTATATTAGCTTTTTTGATAAATATTTAGCCATCCATTTTGCGTATTCAGACTTTACAACGTGTGGGGGGGGGGGAAACAAAACAAAATACATTTCTGATAAATAACTTTGAAAGTCAAACTTTTGTAGTGGCAGTAAAAATTGCAACATGTTAAAGGACATAACGTTTAAATGCGCAGAGAATTTATTTAAAATCTGTACACACAATATATAACCAAACATGTTAAAAGCAAACCGAAGTGCCGTATCCGCTACGAATTCTTAGTTTATCTGCATGGAGATACTATTTTTTATCTAGTAGTGGTAAATGTGTTTTATTTTTATAACCTTTGTCGGAAAAGTTCTAGGACTCATTTTTTTAAAATTCTTTGACTTTGATATTCAAACACTGCAAAAGGGTGTTATTCAGTCACCTGATATATGTTCTGAATAGACAGGGATTTGGAAGTGTTTTTCTAAGTAAACTCACTAGGTGGCAGGGGTAATGCCTAGCACCGGATTATTCGGTTTGTTGTCACATTTATTTGGAAGTTATACAAATGTATATATATATATATATACAGTCGGACCTCTATTTAACGAAGTCGCTAAATCCCGAAAAAAAGTTCGTTATATGGAAATTTCGTTACATAGAGATTCACCTTTTAAAATATTTTAACCTACTTTAAATACTTTAAATACTTTAATTTGTCTTCAATTTTATTATTTTGCTACTTCGATTTTTCAATTTTAATACTCTAATTTGCTTTTAATGGCTCTTCAATTTGCGAAGGCAAATTGAAGAGCCTTTTTTAATTATGAAAGACCCAGAGATCAGAACATTTTTATCTCACATTATGTGTATCCACTTCAAAACTGCCTCATCCACATCTTCATAGACACATGTTTTTAAACGTTTTGAACAAGAATTCGATTAATCATAATCTTATCACGATTTTTTATGATGGTTGATAAGCTGATTGGAAGAATACCAAATTTTAAAGCAATATCCTTTATCTTAACGCCTTCATCCACCTCATGAAGAATTAAAATTTTTTCTTTGATGCTCAAGCACTTTCGCTTTGACATTTTCCAGCTACAAGAACCGAAATAACCAGAACGACTCTGATCAACAATCTAGAAAACGGGAGACTAGTTTAAGGACATGGTAAAACCCTGTCAAGGTCATTGATCACCATAAAATGTGTTAAAAGAAATAATAAGTTTGAAACGTTCAGAAATATTTTGAGAAATCTGGAGAAAAAAATATTGGATCACAAGAAAAAGTTCGTTAAATAGAGAATGCACTTCGTTATTTGGAGGTTATTTTACGAAGAAATTTGCAAAATGTTCTTGGTTCCAAGGAAAATTTCGCTAAATAGAGAAATTCGCAAAATAGAGGTTCGTTAAATGGAGGTTCGACTGTATATATATATATTTGACGTGGATTCCAAGTAAAGAGTTAACATGAAGTTCAGCGTAAAGCTAGGGAGAACCGCAAGTGTGTCCGTGCTCTACCACAACCTCCGTATTCGCGAACTGAAAATATTGCAGCAATCTATACGACTGTGACAGGTGTCCTGAGGAGCATCCTAGAGGAAGTTTTCTCAGCTTGCTTTCATGACCTCTAGACAAGAGGCAACAGTGCATAGATAGCCGATGCGACTACTTTGACATGACCTGGGACAATTTGTTGTTAAGTTGAATAATTTTTTTCAAGTTCAGCCCTCTAACTGTCTGATCAAAGGTTATAATGTTTAAAGTACCATTTTTCATACACAATCATATGGGCATAAAATTGGAGATTTACTTCGTAATTTATGTTTATAAACCTTTCATCGGACACACACACTTTAGATCATACAATAACTATGTTCATAAACTTAGCAAAATGTCGAAGGTGTTTTTCAAGCCTCATAATTATAGCTATTATTTATGGATCGCAGGTCGTTCACTCGTCGTTAGGGCTATGCAGTTCTTTTTTAAAGTGTGATAAAAGGTGGGAGGGTGTCATTGGCCATGTTGAAAGAAGCTGATCGCCATCCTGTGACAGGAAAAATCTGAAACTATCTTCGATTCTGTGCAGAGAGTAGTGCCCCGTCTTTCGTCCATTCTCATGAATGACTGCCGTCACTTTGAAAATTTGCAATCGTAGCTGTGTTGTCTGAAGCGCCACCTGTTGGTGACAAATGTAACTATTCTGGCAAAAAAATTTGTGGTTATACATAAATAAAACATATCTTTCTGTGCATTTCTGGGAAACCGCATAGTGCTACTGTCTATACTTTTCGAATTATTGGATTTTTACTTTTTTGTTACTTTTTGGTCACCCTCTGTATATATTTGCACTATGTTAATTTAATACACTGAATAACACATTTTTATGGATAAAGCAATTAAATCAACCAATAAAATTAAGAAATTAAACATTAATGTTATGCAACTATATATTTTCCTTTATTTTTGTTTTCGTTTTTTAATACAAACTACGCCATTTTCTATTTAGCAGCAATAAAATCCCCTTACTATAAATATCTAATATATAAAATGAAATTCCCTCTACATTTATATTCCTTGATAATCATGCAACATTTCTAGACTTTCTAAAGAATGTATTTTTACACAGTTTTAATATTTCTTTTTATTTTAATGAGATTTATTTACTTTTACTACTGGCGGTAAGAGTGGGTGGATGTGATTAATACAGCTATGCTATCTATATAAGCAGCAAACTAAACTCACTTAGAAGCGTGACGTTTATTGCCGTGAACTGTTACGGTATTAGTTCTGTTAAATTATATGTCATTATCCCAGGAGACAAAGTATGCAGACACTCAAATTAACGTTGTAATCTGAATTTTGTGTTTTAAATAGCAGAATTTGGGATTTCGATTAATTTATACTGATTGGGTTCAAAAATAAAAAGGTTTCATTATAAAGGTATAAAACATCGCATCTCATTGAGATTCAATCTGAATCACGCCATTTTACGAAGTAATAATTTTTCTTACCACCGTCCCAGGCTGCACGTCATATCAACTCGAAAGCAATAATTAGCGTCATTCCAGGCAGTATGAGATACGGGGGAGAGATTGTCTCTCCGTTAATGTTCTTAATATTTCTTAGCGGGGTGCACAGAGTTGGAGGAAGTTTCAGGGAGGAAGGAAAAAGAAAATGCTTGAAGCGAATTCATATCAATATTAATTCCGATATTTCATCCAGTGATGAATGTTTTTAGTTTGTGCCGATAAGCTTACTGTCGAAAACGTCTTTCTAATTTCTAATTTTAAAACACAAACAGATCAAGTAGGAAATATTGCTTGGTTCGAGAGCAAAAGCTTGGAAATAAAGTAGATGATTTTGATCATATTGAAAAGGTTCATATTGTAAGGTAAAATGGATTGATATTTCAATGTTGATTTATAATACAGTTTTATTTCAATATTTTACTGTGTTAGAGAGAAGAAATGATTCATCACAAATTGAATCGGTGAAAAGGAGTCATCTCCATATTTTAAAATCTTTCATGAGAAGCAAAAAACTATAACTCGCCTTCATGCATTATTAGTTAGACTAAATTTAGTTAGAATAAATTTAGTATTTATTAAGGTTATAAGGCATCAATCCTGATGTAAAAATATAATTTGTTAATATTTTTTAAACTTGGGGGGAGGGGGGTAGAAAAGTTGGAGTAAATTGGAGATGAGTTTTCGAAAAGTGGAGATGACTCCTTTTCAAAATGACCGATTCAATTTTTGGAAGAACCTAAATAGATGAGTTATTTTAATATATCTCATGTACTTGCATCAATATACTTGCGACCATATACTTTCAGCTTCTTTCAGTTTCATATATTTGCGTCAATATACTTACATCTGAAAACGTCTTGCTAATCTTTAATTTTCAAATACAGAAAGCTGAAAGAGGAAATATTATTTGTTTCGACAAAGTAAAATCTTGGAAATGAAGTAGATGATTTTGTCCATATTGAAAAGATCCACATTGTAAGGTAAAATGGATTGATATTTTAATGTTGATTTATAATATAGTTTTATTTGAATATTTTCCTGTGTATTATAGAAGAAAATGATTTATCACAAATTTTTGGAATAACCTAAATAGATGAGTTATTTTAATATCTCTCATGTACTTGCGCCAATATACTTTCAGATTCTTTCAGTTTCATATATTTGCGTCAATATACTTACATCTGAAAACGTCTTGCTAATTTCTAATTTTCAAATACAAAAAGCTGAAGGAGGAAATATTATTCGGTTCGGCAAAGTAAAATCTTGGAAATGAGGTAGATGATTTTGCCCATATTGAAAAGGTTTACATTGTAAGGTAAAATGGATTGATATTTTAAAGTTGATTTAGAATATAGTTTAATTTGAACATTTTCCTGTGTATTAAGAAGAAAATGATTTATCACAAATTTTTGGAAGAACCTAAATAGATGAGTTATTTTAATATCTCTCATATACTTGCGCCAATATACTTTCAGCTTCTTTCAGTTTCATATATTTGCGTAAATACACTTACATCTGAAAACGTCTTGCTAATTTCTAATTTTCAAATACAAACAGCTGAGAGAGGAAATATTTTTTGGTTCGGGAGTAAAAGCATGAAAATGAAGTAGATGATTTTGTTCATATTGCAAATGTGCACGGTGTAATGGAAAAAGGAATTAATACTCTTACGTTGATTTGAAATATAGTTTTATTTGAATATTTTTCCTGTGTATGATAGAGAAACAAATTATTTAGCACACATTTTTTGAATAGCTTACATAGATGAGTTATTTAAATATCTCCTATACACTTGCGTCAATATTCTTTCAGCTTCTTACAGTCTCATATATTTGCTTCAATCTACTTACAGCTGAAATCGTATTTCTAATCTTTTATTTTAAAGCACAAACAGCTGAAGTAAGAATTATTATATGGTTCGAGATTAAAAGCTCGAAATAAAGTTAATGATTTTGTTCATCATAAGTGAGGAGGATCACAGTGTAATGGAAACAGGAATAAATATTCTAATGTTGATTTAAAATATAGCTTCATTTAAATATTTTCCTGTGTATTATAGAAGAAAAAGGATTTACTAGAAATTTTTGGAAGACCATAAATAGATGAGTAGTTTAAATACTTCTCGTATACTTGCGTCAATATACTTTCAGCTTCATACAGTCTCATTCATTTGCGTCAATGTATTTACAGCCGAAATAGGAAATATTATTTGGTTCGAGAGCAAAAACTTGAAAATACAGTAGAGGATTTTGTTCACATTGTAATGGAAAAAGGGATTAATATTATAATGTTGATTTAAAATATAGTTTTATTTGAGTATTATCCTGTGTATTCTATAAAAAATATGCTTTTCCTTAATTTTCTGGCAAAACCCAAAAAGATGAAATACTTAAATATTTCTCATGTTCAATTTCAAACAGTAATCTCTTGTCATATATCGAAGTTATAGTGTCAGATATTGAGAGATATGACTTTTTAAGTGCGCACATTCGTTTCCAGCTGTGAAGGATTTGCGTAGTTTTGTAATGAACTGGGGCTCACTGACAGAACAGCGTTATGTTTCCCTTGTTAAATTGGGGGGAAAATACCGCTTGCTTTCTTCCAAACATAAAGGTCCATTGTTTTAGCACTTGCTTATTACACAGTCAACTATGATTCAGCGAGAGGTGTAGTGATTAGCGTTCTGAGTTGCCACGCAGTGGGCTTAGATTCCAATCATGAATAAGGTTTGGTCCTTCCCATGTCCTCACCTCATACGAATCAATGGTAGCTCACCTAAATGGTGGTTTTATAAAGTATCCAGCAAGTTAGCCGTGAATAACAAAATCCGAATGCCTCACGACAAAATGCCCCCACATTAGACAAAAAAATATCATTCAGTGAGATACGAGCAAGTGTTACCCAAAGAATTTCCTAACTGACAGTGAGATTTTCAGAATGCCAGGGCGCTCTTATCTACAGCTCGAAATACCATGCAAGATAAATAGCAAATTTTTTCATGAGGTCTAAGGAAATATTTCCAATCGCTTTTCTATAGAGTAATGTACTCATTAACATAGCAAATGCCAGTGTTTTGTAGCGCATTATCATTATTTTTCTTGAATTCATTTAACTATCCATTTTACCTGTCTTTGAGTCGTGTTAAATATTAAGGGTCATTTTCGAGCCAGTTCTTGGCAACGTTTTACGACTTCGGGGAAAGGGTGAATTTATCCACTTTCTATCTGTTGAGCGGTTTAAATTCTTATGTTCAACGCTGCGCAAAGGCAGATTCGAGTGAGATTACAAGTTGTATTCGGAAACGGTATACCAACCTTATGTTAATTAAAAGCTTAACAGAATCGTTGTTTTTATCCTTTACTTGCATGTAAATCCTCCTATGAAATTGCTATCGTTAACGTAGTAATTATAGTGGTTTCCCTCTAGAATTTAAGCAAATGACTTTATAACTAATCATTTAAGTGTAATTTATTCTCCTCATCTTAGCGAAAAAGTGGTTTTGATATTTATAAAACTATAATATTTAACTTTAATTTATAAAAAGAATAGTAAAGCAGCAAATGTAAGTCTTATAGAAATAATACATTCACTGGCTATGATAAACTAATTTTTCTTTTCACCTCATCCTAAACTTTTTTACACCAACGGCATTAGCTTATATTACAGAGAGGGCGTTTTCTCAAGTTAAAATATTCTTCAATAACACGCAAATGTAGATCACAGCAAAGAAAAAAATTAAAATGCTATAACTGAAGTACGTTAGTTGTGAATGATTTATTAAAATTCTTCTATTATATTTTCCTTCATAAAAATATTTTACAAGTATTTGTGTTACATCCATCAAATACTCTTTATAGTACTCTTACAGAGAGAGCGTTTTCTCAAGTTAAAATATTCTTCAACAACACGCAAATGCAGATCACAGCAACAAAAAAAAACATAAATGAGAATGCTATAACTGAAGTACGTTAGTTGTGAATGATTTGTTAAAATTCTTCTATTATATTTTCCTTCATAAAAAGACTTTACAAATATTTGTGTTACATGCATCAAATACTCTTTACAGTACTCTTACAGAGAGGGCGTTTTCTCAAATTAAAATATTCTTCAACAACACGCAAATGCAGATCACAGCAACAAAAAAAAAACATAAATGAGAATGCTATAACTGAAGTACGTTAGTTGTGAATGATTTGTTAAAATTCTTCTATTATATTTTCCTTTCTAAAAGGACTTTACAATTTTTTGTGCTACCTGTATCAGATACTCTTTCTAGAGCAACATGTTAAAAAAACAACTAGAGGCTGTGGGTCTAGGGGAATTTAGTATCTCTACCACTGGATCATTTGCAAATGATATTTTTGAAATCTGACTATTCTTTAAATCAGTCTTTCCCAAAAATTTTCGTGTCGGAACCCCCTACAATGGTTTCAACCCACCCTCCTTCCCAACCTGCATATTTCCATTAAAAATGATTTTTAAAACGTAAAGAAAAATCATTACAATGCAATTTCCATAATTTAATTTCACCTAAATGCTTAATTTAATAAGAATGAAATTTATAAGATTTTTTTTAGAAATGGAGACAATTCAGAAACATTCATCCCTCTGTCACAGACGTGTAAAGGCAAGAACAGAACAGTACAGAGCTTCAGGGAAAAGTATGCTCCAACCGTATTGATTAAAAAATTATATATTTATATACGGATAGAAAAACCTTAAGGAAATAAAATTGCTTTATTTCTTTGGAGAAACTTCAACAGTAAGACCAAAAATGACAGCCCAGACTTATGATATACAAACGGACGTTTAGCATTTGTGCAGTGTACGCCATAAGTAAGCGCGATTTCCATTTACCACCAAATAAATGAAGTTGATTTCTAAGTAACTGAGCTCGCCCTTCGTATGAGACTTTCTCCTATAAAAAAACACCATACCCCTACAGTTTATCGACAAATAAATATTGACAACTTTTTTCGGTTAAATTTGATAAAAAGTTACTTTATTTGAATAAAACCACGGCGACACCCCTGAAAAGACTTCGTGACCCTTCGTGACTTCGAAACCATTGCTTTAAGTGATCATGAATATTTTTCTTTAGGCTCCATACGAGAAGAAATTTATGTTGCTTATTACATTATTTGTTATATTCCTATTTTATTGCATCCCAAATAATGTTTGTTTAGTTACTCGAAATATATGAGAAAGAAACATTTTCCGAATGACACATATTGTTTAATTTCTCCATCTTAGAAAATGATATGATGATTCTAAATGAATCACGAAATAGAAAAGACTCGAATCACCTAATGCAGGCTTTTCATTGTCAACTAAGATCACTGCGAATTCTATGCAAACAAGAATTACGCAGTGAATAAACATGTTCGTAAATAATGGCGTCATAATAGACATTATATTTTCATATCTGTGCTCATTGTTCTGGCTTGTTAACTCCAATATTTTTGACATATTCAAGAAAAATCGAACTTAACTGTATTTTTCAATTCTTTATATAGAAATTTTGTTAAATTAAAATCCAATCTGCAAATATTTTAGATGATGCAAAACTTTTATATCTCTTGGTCTTTCCCATATATATATATATATATATATATATATATATATATATACAGGGTGTTTCATATTGAATGGGACAAAAAGAAGAGAATAGTACAAATTCTATAATTTATTTATTTGGCCGAAACAAATTAATTCTAAGACTACAACTATACAAGTTTTATCTGGCAACAGCGAAAAATCTTCCGGTTACGAAATCGCCACTAGAGGCACTGTTAATCGAAATGGCGCCACCCATGCAGGAGATTGTGTTTTGGAATACACCAAAACATCTTCGTTTATCGCTCCCTCAGTTGGAGGAAGTGGTTCCCGGCTTCGTTCTCAGCAAGACGGTGCTGCACCACATTGGCATAAAAACTTATGTCAGTACCTGAACGATAGTCTACCTCATTGGTGGATTGGCCGTGCTGGGTCAAACGATATGCCATTGCTTTGTTGGCCACCGACATCCCCAGTTCTAACCCCTTGTGGTTTTTTCCTATGGGGTTTTGTTAAAGACAAAGTGTTCGGGCCCCCATTTCCCAAGGACTTACAGCAACTGAAGCAGCGGGTAACTGAAGGCTCGAATCATTAACAAAGGATATTCTATCACGAGAGTGGCAGGAACTAGAATACCGCATAGATATTTGTCGTGTCACCGGAGGGGCACACATAGAAAATCTATAGAAACTTGAATAACTATAGTTTCACTGTAAATTTGATTTATCAAAATAAAGTAATTACAGTGTTCACAGGTATGCTTTTTTTTTGTCCCATTCAATACGAAACACCCAATCTCTCTCTCTCTCTCTCTCTCTCTATATATATATATATATATATATATATATATATATATATATATATATATAATTCTATCCCAACAGAAGCCTTCAATCATAGGAAAATTAATTTACTTAAGCTAGTACATTCTAAACTACCTAATAATAGTAATTTCTTTAATAATTCCTATAAACACTTAAAAGAAGCTATAAAAAACTTACAAGAATATTTTATAATAACTTATGTAGATAAAGCAGCGAACAATTATGCAATTATTTGTAAAAAATATTTTGCCATTTTTTTAAAAAAATAGCTATACAATAGTGATCTTTTTCAGCCTTTAACAGAAACTACCTGTGTCTCTCTATTCTAAAAAAAAGTAACTGCCGCCGCCGCCGCTGTCAAAAGCTTGTCACGCTATCTCCTCCGAAACCGCTGGGGGTATGGGGTCGAGACCGATACCAATCGATGCAGAACAATGTGGGGAAGAAAGTAAGACATGTCTCATATTCGTCGGACTTTAAGTTTTTTTAATTTTATGTTTTGTGGGAAAATATTGACTTTTTCATGTTCAGATTACGATAACTCACCAAAAAAGGATCGTAGAATTTTTTTTCTACAGTCTAAGACTACAGACATTTTCCCTTCAAACAAGACCTCATTTGTTTAAAAATAATTTAAGACAGACTGATATTTTTATTAAAATTGAAAACCCACTTTTTGGAAAAATTTATGCGTTTCGAGATATATAAATTCGATGCTCTCAGACTTATTATGTTACAAAGAAAATATTTATATCAACTGGAAGATGAAAGCTTTCTCATTCATATAAACTTCATTTCAAGTCTCTATCTTAAAATTTCGATTTTTAATTGAATTTTAAATAACGATACTTCAACAGAAATTGGAATGAAGAATCGCGTCATTTCTTGGTTTTTCTCCTCTTGGATTTTATACAACGATTGAGTCATTCATTCACTTGATTCATTCATCGCCCTTAATGTAAGAACTTGAATTGATTAAATCTTTTTCACAGTAAAACAGTTTTTCACAATATTATTTTTTAAATTTCGTTTGTTTACGTTAAAAATGTAAACAAACAGACCTTTTGACCAAGTTTTTTTCGGATATATAACGTTAAAAAGGTGGGCTTCATCCACTTTGCATAAGGGTGACTGACAACAGTAAATGGCTGTTACATTGCCCGAGAATCACCCCTATGTATCTCGCTATTAGCCATAACAGAGGAGCGAGCGTAGCGAGCCTAGGGGCAAAGCCCCTAGTTATTATTAAGAAAATTATTGCAAAATATAAACTTCTAGGTATAGCAGCAGATAACTATCTCTTACCTTATATCACTTTAGTACCTAAGTGTCATAAAACATCTATTGCTTTTACAGCAGTAACCTGTGGTCCCAACACTTATGCTACTAAATCAAGTGTTTTTTTATTAAATTACCTTAAATTAATCTATAAAATAATAACTTCTGGTGTTTGTGGTATAATTGAAACTAGCTTGAGTCTAATTAGAAAACTACAAACATTAGATAATTGTAAATCAATTGTAACTTTTGATTTTAAAGATTCATTCAATAATATCAATATAAATGATTTAAACAGAGTAATTATAAAGTTAGTACAAAATAATGTTCAATTCTTAAGCATAGATATTAATCTTACTCATTTCAATAGGCTCTTAGATTTGTTACTAAACATAATTATATTATACACAATAATAGTATATACTTACAGACTAAAGGTGTACCACAAGGTGGAAATGCTTCTAGTATGCTAGCCAATTTATACTTACATTATTTTGAAGTTGATAATATTAATAATATTGATAATAGCAATTACAAAAGATTTAGATATATTGATGATATAATTGTAATTATTAAAAGTAATAATCATATAGCCTTAATTTTTACCCTCATAATCTGGAACTAATACAAAGTAGCGAAAATAATATTAATGTAAACTTTTTAGATATTAACATTAAATTAAATTCTCATTGCAATTTTACTTTTGATTTATATGATAAAAGATCAGATTATGATTTTAATATTGTTAAATTTCTGTTTTTAATAGCTGTTTTTAATAAATAATTTAATAAATTCTGTTTTTAATAAAAATCTGTTTTTAATAATATTATTGTAAATCATCTAGTACGTATAAATAGGCTTTGTTCTAAAGACAATAGGAATAAGCATATTTTAGACTTGTAGGTTGTGCTAAAACGTAGTTATTACCGCGATAGTCTTTCCAAGCACATAATTGGTTGTTATAGAATTAATGAATAGCTTGTTCTGTTGCAATTAATTAGTAATACAAATAATAAAATTAATTAGTGAAAATAACTACTAAAAATTAAAATTAATTAATAATAATTAAATTCTTAAGTAAAAATAATATTAAATAATAAATAATTATATATTACTCTTAGTAATAATAAAAAAACTAATTTAATTTAGGTTTAATTATCCTATAACAGAGTCTCCATAGTAAGTGTGCTTCTGTGTTTCCATTTGCTCCATGGTTGCAAGTTTTGTGACGTCAGTCTTCTTGCGGTTTCCTATTCTTAACTTCCACTCTCTCTAGTGCCAGGCTTGGAGTTATTTGATTAAGTAACTATTTATTCAATTCTTCTGTTTCTAATGCATTGTACGGTGTCTAAATATGTTTATTGTTTAGATCATACTTATCAGAAACAATCCATTGGTTTTTAGATAGTATCGGCACCACTGATGAAGAGATGCTGTCTAATATCTATTGAATACTTATCTTTTCATGTTTTTAGTTCCTGGCTGCAAGTAGTTTTAGAGCTCATACAGGTTTTTCACTTTCAACTTTGTCTTATATATATATATATATATATATATATATATATATATATATATATATATATATATATTATATGTATGTATATGTGTGTGTGACGGGTTTATTTTAAACTTAAAAACTATTTTTGAATTAACAATGAAAGTTTTGTAAATGCAAGCATATTTTAAGTAGTCCATCCAAAGTTCAAATGATGAATAATAATCTTTTCTTTTTTTCTTGTTATTTATAAAGCTAAATTTATAAATTTGTGCATAGCATACAAAAGTCACGGTAGTTTCCTTTACAACAAATTTCGTCGGTCTTTCAGTGAACCAGAAAATTTCAAAAAATACCACATTTTTGTTATTTGTAGGCTACATGTACTAGTTAAAGATGTACCAGTTCTCAAGCATTTGTTGAGAAGGTGATAACGATTCTGTTTCATAAAGAGCATTTTTGAACAGCTTTATTATCAACCCTGAACAGTCTTGCTTATCAAAGATGTAACTTATCTATTTAAGCCGCAATTTGATACAAAATTGCTTTTAAATTCTGCATCTAAACTTTAAATCACAATTATTAACTTATCCAAAATTCAATTGATAAATAATAATTATTTCTTTATCTCTTATTATCTGTAAATCTAAATTTTTAAATTTGTAAACAATTGACAGTAGTTTCTTAAGCTAGAGTCTTGTGCTACATATTTCACAGCTCTTTCAGAAAATCAGCAGATTTTAAGATTATCATATTTTATGATATACTGCAAGTTACAAATGCCAGCCAATTCTCATACGTTTATTGAAATTTTGATAAAGGTTCTGTTTCTCAAAAACGTTATTAAAACAATTTTCTTAAGAACCAAGTACGGTCATGCTTTTGAAAGATATAATTTATGAATTTAAGTTGTATTTTGATACAAAACTTCCTGTAAATTCTGCATCTAAACTTTACATCATTGTTTTTAACTCGCCATAAAGTTCAATAGGGCATGCATCTGCTGATAAAGAATTTTAATCGAGTTTAATGCAGGCTACCCCTAAACACTTCATTCCCGTCCTGTTATCCAGCGAAGAATCTATTTGTTACTATGGTTACGTAATAAATAGAACAATTAAGTGTTCCGAGTAACGATACCTGAGTTTAAAGCAAGATTATATAATACTGCTTTTGAATAGATAATATTTCGACGTTGTTGAAAGTACACTGAAAATTTAATGTGTTCAAGGAAAATACTTTAGATAAATGCTTGAGGTAGATATAGATATTAATATTAACATAAACATAGATTTCAATGTATTTCTCCACATATATTAAAAATAAAGAATACATAGGAAGTGTCTCATTTTGCATAGCATTTTATATAACATTTGTGGAATGGAAAAAGTTTTCGAGCAATAGTTATTCAATTCAATGCATTAAGGTTTTCAAATTATTCTAAACTCTTTGTGAATATCCCCCTCAGTTTCGGAAAATTATGGTACAATTTAAAGATACATTTTTGTTACGTATGTAGTGCGGGTCCTTCTATGAGGTCAGTGGGAGGGAAGGTGTGATGCCACCCCCCCAGATGTGGGTCTTAGAGGTTCTCGGTCAAAATTGTCGTGGCACCTAGCCAAATTGGACTCCGACCCTTGGGGTGCTATTATAAACCAGAGCAGCACTATTCAGCCTGAAGCCTATGTAGATCTAGTCTGGCACTTTCAGCCAGGGAGCATTAGACACAACAACAACAACAACAACAACACAGCATGTAGTATGTTCTATGCGGTTAATATGAAGAACATGATACAGTCACCAAACTGTGGCGATATGGCGCCAATGTGACATTATAAATCGAAGAACCATGCGGTGTAAATTAACACTGCTCTTTCTGGCAAACCCACAAAACACGCCAAATATTTTGAGCAAAAGCGGCTTGGCTGGAAACCGTATCATGTTCTTCATATTTAATACATATGCTGACGCCTCTGACATATACTGAACTGTATTCTAAACATAACTGTCTTGTACGTACAACAACAACAACACATGCAGTACGTACATAATTTCAATCAATGATTTATTTCCGTATTATGTACCAAAACTGTAAGAGTAAAGGGTTTAATTTAGGACTTTTTACAAATATCTATCTCCAGAATTATACAATTTATACATGTGAGTTAAATATTTTACCCTACAGTTATAAAACTAAAACAATATTAATATACTCCATAAACAATGTTACTTGAAAATTAAAAGTATTATTAGAAACTCATTAAATATGGTATGTCCATAAAACAATGGTAACAGCCATAAGTTAAAACTCTGTCCTGAGTATTATATACGTATTTAACAACTTGCGTCTCTAGCAAAAAGTTTTCAAGATAACCTCTTTTCGATACCTTAAAAATTATGAATTTCAACTCGGCATATTGTAAAATTCAGATACATTTCTTACTCACATTCGTCAGTAAATTAAGATGTTGATTATAAAACCCCTTTTCAAGTTTCGAAATATCGAGGACAACGTAAATGCAAATAAATATCACCATCAAAATTATTTTAAACACTACAATAAAAACCTTTTGCATGTCCTATCATTTACATAGAGTAAATGCATAAAAATACTCAGCTTTTTTTTCCAAATCCGCATAACTGCTTTTAAAAACTTGAATCCCCTTCTCTGCGCATTTTTCTCGACGTTTGTAAACATTTAACTCCCCCGATGGAGGTTTCATAAAAGCAAAATCGTGCTTTACATGTCATTCTAGCTAATGACTGGCATTAAAGTCCGCAGATCATAAATGATGAAATATCTAAATTTCCGATCCGTATTCAGTTGAGTTTGTTTAAAAAGGGAATCTTTAAATAAAATGCAAATGATATCTCCCCATTCCTTTCATTGAATAAGAAGCTTACTTTGAACTATCCTTTCATCGAAAATATTACAAATGAGATAAGATATTGTATGTATAAACTTAAGATGGGTAGATTACTTAGAGAGGAGTTAATATTCGTTCTCTGTCAAAAGGAACTTGGGAGAGAAAATAAAATGAAACTGCCTTGCTCTTTAAAGAGGCAAAAATAGCGATCCATTCCATAAAGCTTTTGATAAACTTCATAGACTCAGAAAATATTAATATTCGATTCTTTTATGGTAAAGAAATAACCATATGGAAAGTAATCTACTATAAGTTAAATTAACATACTGCTGTACTGGTGGTATGAGAATAATGTTAATTTTTTTTCTCAGTCTGTTTAATTTATTCGCCCGAAATATGAATACAAAACATCTAATATGATACATTGCTTCTTTCGGAGTCTAAAGGTCTTATATTAAACTATATGTCTCGGCAAAATATAAAATTTAATAAACTGGCATAAAAGTTCATGTATTGAGTTTGGGGACTTCAATATCTGCTGTTAACTAGAACTGTAGCGTACAATTTAACTCATATTACATGATTACGAAAAGTTTTGTGAAATAAACTCTACGTAGTTCAAACGAATCCATAGGGAACAAACATTTCTCACTACCATATTAAGCTCTTAATCTCAAAAGACTTAGCGCGTAACACGGAGTAACACATATGCTCAGATATATCATAAAATTCTGATATTCCAAATATATATTACGAAATTTCCGAGTAAGGATGATCAGTGACATGGCATAGTTTTAAAAGGACTTAAATTTAGGCTTAGGATGGCGAAAATAGTGGACTGGATTGCTGGTACGGAAGTTCCATTTTTCCTTTTATGCAGAGGATACATACGAATTTGAGCAATGGAATATTAGTGGTTGTTGCTTTCACTTTAATGAGTTATTCATTACAATGACTTAACTAATATTTACGTCAAATGGCATCACCTGTTTACTTGTATTATGCAACTAGAAGTAACAAGGTCTTGTTTCCATCTTTGAAAATTCTCATTTTTTATTATAAGGACGATATATAGTATATAGTTTGTACTCTCATGTACCATTATTCCCTATATAGAACAATTTAGTCACATTACTAAGTGATATAATTTCATATTATTTATTTCTTTATTTGAGCATTGTTAAATATGTACAACATCTCTTGTACGCAGCTGTTCCGCAGCTGTTGTCTCTATGTATGCAGCTCTTAACCAGCCTGCACTGGTTTTTAATAGAATTTTATTCTTGAATGAACGATCTCAAATAAAGGTGAATGAGAAAAGAGAAGAAAACCAAAACATTAGGCTTCTAAAATATACACTATTATTTAAATAAAGGATTGTCTCCGAATGTTGAAAATCACTACTTGAGGTCCTACATCAGTGCTTTGGAGGATCTAACGGGAGTTTCGTTTCACACTGAATATTTGGTCTATTTTAAAATTCTTACATGATTGCCTTTAGTCAAATGGCCTAAGATGTCGTAAACAACATCCGGGTCTATATAGATGGAAGTAAAAACAAAATCGGTTGCAGCTCTAGTGGAACCTTCATCGAGACAAAGTATGCAGGAGCTTTTATCAAAACAAGCAACAATCCTAGCAGCATGTTTTGAATAAAAAAAGGAGAAATCCGAATTTCTGTTTTCAGATCCGAGCCGATAGCCATTGATGAAGGGCTATAATGCTGAATATAAGCAAATAACTTTAACGATATATGGATCCTACAAATAGTTCCATTTCCATTCCACATTTACAAAATTGGCATAAAATAGGTTATAAAACTGTAACTTCTAGGGCAGCCGTCTGGATCTCGTAACATGTATTTGAAGAGGAATCCTTCTTATGTGGATTTAAGCTGTAATAACATTGCGGAGGGATTTGAAAGGGAGAATACAGCTGAAACAACTAACATCTGTATTAAATGCTGACTTCTGGTGTACTGAATTATTATTAGTGACAACTAATCATATAGAACTAGACAGAATAATTACTACACACTATATTCTTATATGGTCTTTCCATTACTTTTCGCATTCAGTTTACAAATATAGTTTGGTTTCATTCA
Source organism: Dolomedes plantarius (assembly GCA_907164885.2). Classification (NCBI taxonomy): domain Eukaryota; kingdom Metazoa; phylum Arthropoda; class Arachnida; order Araneae; family Dolomedidae; genus Dolomedes; species Dolomedes plantarius. The sequence goes on along the minus strand of OU015497.1, from coordinate 102,541,291 downwards.
TGAGAGCAGTTAGAAAGATGTAGATACAATCTAATTTAATATAGGATTAAGTCACACATTTTTTTAGTCACAAATTTTTATTTTTTCTTGATAGCATATTCTTTGAAGTTATATTGCAACAAGAAAAATACTATTTCTTTCACAGGATAGTCAGCTATTTTATATCTGGAAATGTACATATATAAATTACACCAACATATGCATGGAGCATTTATAATGTGAACCTTGAAACCTGGAATTTTTAATACATATACATACAGATTTTAAAAGTAAAAGTTACCTTTATGCCTTACATAACAATTTTGTGTATCGAAATGCAAGAATACATAAAAATCATAAAAGTTCCCACAAGAATAATTTATTACCTGGTCTCTGAACACTACAGTTCCAGAACCACTAGGAAGTATTGTAAGAAGAAAAACACAATTCGCATTAAACGATAGAATGCTCTTTAAAAACAAAAGTAACTTTGTAACATTTAATTTTGTTTTTAAAGAGCATTCGTTTTGTTTTTAGGGAGCTTTGAGCAGTGTGTCGCATTAAACTATACTGCTCTTTAAACACAAAAGTATAGTAACTTTTTTTACCATAAATTATAACAGGGCATTTAAGTCCCGTTTATGGTTCGGTATGGAATGTGCGGTAGTCGGTGCCTGAAGCTGTAGATCTGCCAAGTAATGTTGTATCAAGAAAAATGTAATTCCGTTACGCGCTAGGAAGCAATTTCATATTTTAAAATGCAAATTAATCATACTAATGTATACGATGTGCATTCATAACCCAGGTCACCGAGATGCAAAATAGCTACGTTATATGATATATACAATTCCCACGTTAAACATAAAGGCTGTTGATGAGGTTCTCTACATTGTCTAGTGGTTAGGACATTGGCCTCTATACAAAGGCGAGAGCTCAATTGTTCCTGTTAAGGCGGCGTCTGACTTGTGACGTAACGTTGTAATGTAATGCTCATGGCGAGTTTTATTGCACCCATACTTCTTCCAAAATGCTCATTTGTATACTAAGTTCACATGGTGCTTCAGCCAGTTCAGTGTGACCTGCAATGACTTCTAATGCAATGATAAAAGAGATTCAGTAAAGCAACTAATAGTCCGGTAGATCGCGATTGCTCTACAGGAGCAGCTCCCGGCTCATCGCTCGCCTTCAGGCACTGACTTCCGAATATTCCTGTTCCATTACATTACATTATAGCATTTTATTAACGCAGCGAATAACTTGCAACGAAACTTCGTAACATAATGTAATGTAACACGAGCATTCGGCAGTCAGTGCCTGAAAGCGAACTACCAGATGGGACGCTTAAGTCGAACAAACGTGCTCCACTAGACGGTCAGTTTTTTCCCCTTATTCATTTGATCGTTATATTACAAGACAGTGCATGTCCAATTGAACTGAATGGAGCACCTTTTAAGCTGAGTATTCAAAATGAGCATTCGAAAAGAAACATTGGTACACTTGTAATGTAATATTCGCCATGAGCAATAATTTACAAAGTTATGGTACAATGGAGTTGGTGCCTTTAATCGGACATGCTATTGGTGTCGCCCAGTGGCTAAGTGGCTTAAGTGGTCCCGCTTAAGTGGCTTAAGTGGTCCCGCATAAGGCTTGGTTGTATTCTGGGGAACTCGTCAGCCTTCCGCCTGGAAAAGGAGCCCGTCTAGATAGGGGAGCTGCAATCCATCGTGCATCGCCGGTGTCATCGTTTGTTAATAAAATATTCTTCTGTGTTTGTGTGATTTATGTTCCTATTTCCACCCCAGTCCAGTGTGCATATGAATACAAGGTGTGCATATGTTCGAGGGACCTTAGCCACACACATACATACACACACACACATGATATTGGTGCTCGGAGTTTAGAAAATTACCTTAGTGGTTGGTTAAGACTCATTGCACAGATATTCATTTGGCAATAAGGGACGGAATTTTATAAAAAAAAAATACTAACAAGTAGTAAAATGTGGGTGGCTGACACCTTGCTTTGGGGGATAGAAACGACGCCTTGTGCCCTTACCTTACATGGTTGCTCAGAACGATAATTTCATTATCCAGGGGTAACCGCTCGATTCCCACAACTTGCAAACGGTTCTTTCAAATTATTCCTTATAGTTTTTAAAGCAGAAATTGATATAAATTATATAAAAAAAACTTATGAATAAGGCATTTATTAACTACAATCTAATTATAGAATTGCTTGGTAATGGTTTAACAAGAAAAATAACAAGAATTTTACCTTACACGTTAAAAAGGTAAAAATACAAATAGTTGTAACTAAGTATGCAGGGAGCTATTATATTTACGTTAAATTTTGTATTAGTTTTGAAGCATCCATCATAGAACAATCTACTACTGGATTGTGCTAATATGGGATTTTACAACATCTTTTCCCGTGAATTTTATAACCGTAAATTCATATTTAAGTGATTTTTGATGGATTTTTGATTTGAATGTTTACAACGTGCTGCGTAAAAAAAATACGCTCTAACAAAAGCATTTAGCTGCCATTTGCTGCCTTTTTACAATATTTCTTTAACATAATGACCCTGAAAAAAATTGAAAACGGATGTTTACTTAAATATTTGCTTACGGGGGGAAATTTAAGTACTGTCAACATAATGTTTCCCACATTTTTCATGCGCTTCCATTATTTACGGAAAAATTAATTTCATATTTCCGTTGATTTAGTTTATTTATAAGAATGTGATTAATTAAAGGTTCAGGGGGAAATGAAGTTAGGAAGAATATATATTTACATATAGAATAACTACAAATTTGCATAATGAAATATTATTTAATGTTTTGTTTTAAATATTGAAAAGAAAAATACTAAAAATGCCCCGGAGAATAGAATTATTCAAATGTCAAATATTTTATTTCTATACGATTCTTTTTAGTACTAGAGAATTGAAAAAATGTATTATAATAGATAACATTGTGAACAGAAAGGTAAAGGTCTCTTGGATATAATATTAAAATTTGAAATTGGGTTGAGAAATTTGCTTACATACCATGATTCTTAGAAATTAAAATTTTCAGTAATTCGAACAAATAAAACGCATTACAATAAATACATACACACAAATATATATATATATGTATATATATATATATATATATATATATATATATATATATATATATATATATATATATATATATATATATATATATATATATGCATCGGGTGCTTCATAAATTCGCGCAAAGTTCAAAGATTCGTAATAAAAGAAGTAATGCTCGAAAAATTTTTCTGTTTGCAACAATAGGATCAGAGGGACATTGGATTTTTTTTCATGTAAAAAAAAAATGTTTCCAAAAGTTACCGAAAGAGGGCGCTCACACGTCATACTGAGACGTTTTATTGAAATCAGGCTATCAATAAAACAACTGGCTGGAAATGGATATGTCATTCGAAACCGGCAGCATGCTTTCTTTACCAGATCGAGCGTGAGTGGTTAAAATTTTCTACCAGAATTGTGAAACCACAACTGTTGCATTGCGAAAGTTTCGCACGGAGAATGGCCTGAAGACGCAAAAAAGCCCTATTTCATTGAATGAGATACTGAATTTAGTACAACATTTTGAGGAAAAGAGAATTTGGAGGATCGTGCACAAAGGGACAGACCATCCTTGAGCGCGGACAGCGTCCATGTTGTACAAAGTGTCATGGAAGATTTGGCAGCCGAGACCTCAACGGGAAGTAGCAGTGCTCGTGAAGATGGGAGAAGAATGGGGATTCCGGAACCGTCGATTCGACGTATTCTGCAAGGAATGTTGAATCTGTATCCATATAAAATCCAGGCACTTCACCAGTTATTACCGGCAGATACAGATGTAAAACAAAACCTTTCTACATGGACTCCGGCACAAATGGAACGCAATACACAATGGTTGTTACAATATGGTTGCAATACACAACGTCATGTCCACGGAGGAAGTCCACTTTTAAACGCATGGTGACGTTAATGCGCAAAACAGTCGTATCTGGGCAACGTCGGTCGTCAAACCCTCGTGAGTACCTCAGCCAGCCACTGCATTCTCCTCATGTGACTGTTTGGTGTGGTTTCATCACGTCTGCGGGACCACATAAAGCCTGCAATGCAGGAAAGACATGCGTTACCTGTTGTCATTTTCATTCAGGATGGTGCCCCGCCCCACAATTAACGCAATGTCAAGATATTCCTGTTGAAATATTTCACTGATGACCGAGTGATAAGTCAGTGTTGTAAGGTTCAGTGGCCCTAACGATCACCAGAGTTGACCACGGCAGATTTTTGGTTATGGGGATACTTAAAGTCTCGTGTGTTGCGGGTGCTCCCAATCACTTTGGTGGAACTGAAAATGCCGTTCGACAGACAGTCGCTGCCATCGATGGCGACATGCTACACTCCGCTGTAATGGGAGTAGTGACGTGCCACACTTGCCTATTACCTTGTGCTGGTGGTAATGTTGAAAATCTGTTACTTTAAAATAAATGCAAAGCCTTATGTTATCGTGATCTGTTTGATTTTCTGTTTGTGTTTATTTGATTTGCATAAAACGTCTCAGTACGACGTATGAGCGCCCTCTTTCGGCTACTTTTTGAAATTTTTTTTTTCCATGGAAAAAAATCCAATGTCCCTCTGATCCTATTGGCGAAAACAAAACAATTTTCAGAGTATTACTTCTTTTAATACGAATTTTTGAACTTTGCACGAATTTATGACGCACCCGGTATATATATATATATATATATATATATATATATATATGTGTGTGTGTGTGTGGGCTCGGGAGCCTGCCTCAGTCCTTTTTATTAATTATCAGTGTTCTGTGTGATGCCAGCACCTACCGCCGCTCATCGGAAGGAGAGGTGCGCGGGGGAGTGAATCTCCAGCCGACGAGAGTTCAGGCAGACGAGAGATGGACGTCAATAAGCGATGACGCGTTTATCTGTTAGCAGCAGACGGCTGTTTTTTCATTAGTCTATAATGTTAATTAACGACGTTCTTTTTGTAAATATATTGTAAATAAGTTTTCATTAAATGTTAGTATAGATATCCTAGTATTCGTTTATAATAGTTTAAGTATTTGTTTTAAATTACCCGCTCGAATAGCCTGTCCCATATATATATATATATATATATATATATATATATATATATATATATATATATATATATATATATATATATATATATATATATATATATATATATATATATATATATATATATATATATGTATATATATTTACATATATATATATAATATTAAAAACTAGTAATTTCTTAATTCAACAATCTTAACATTTAAAAACTATTAATTCCTCACTTTACTATTCCAAATTACAAACCCTTTTTTAATTCCTTGAAATAGGTAATTTCCCTTGGGCATTCGTGTTAAAATCCAAGAGATATTCTAAATTTTAGCATTGTCATCCCAGTAAAACTTATATAGAAATCCCATAGTAATAGCCTTTGTAACCCCAGGCAATATTATTAAAGATGGCTGACTTTTTACCGAAATTAAGCTCGACGCGGCGTGGCTACCGAATTAGATCAGATCAGAGCATCAACAAATAACTTTTATCCAATCAAAATGTAAGTCACACCTCTGTGTCACGTGATGGAATGACTTTATAAAACTATCTGGTGTCTAAAATTAGACACACTCTGTAAGAATCGGTCTGTCATATAATCCCGGGCGGACGACTTGGAAAACTTAATAAAATGCTTTAGATTCAATTACGTATCTGTGGTTCCTGCGTTGTGGTGTCTGCGTTGGGAGTCTTTGCGGTAAAATGCTCGGTTTGTCATCATGTGTGTCGGCGACGTCATCCACTCTGGCCTGTTATTTGTTCCTCCACGTCGCCTATATTTCATATATATATATATATATATATATATATATATATATATATATATATATATATATATATATATATATATATATATATATATTTACATATATATATATATATATATATATATATATATATGTATATATATTTACATATATATATATATATTATATATATATATATATATATATATATATATATATATATATGTATATATATATATATATATATATATATACATATTTATATATATATATATATATATATATATATATATATATATATATATATATATATATACATATTTATATATATATATATATATATATATATATATATATACATATATATATATATATATATATATATATATATATATATATATACATATTATATATATATATATATATATATATATATATATATATATATATATTTATATATATATATATATATATATATATATATATATATATATATATATATATATATATATATATATATATATATACATATTTATATATATATATACTATCTACCAATAAGCATTAGGACACATGTGATGGAAAAAAAAAATTCATATTAAATAGTTGGTGGAGCCTCCACGAGAGGCAATTGCAGCCTAAACCTTCAAGGGTAGGCTTTCCACAAGCCCTTGCATTATGGCTAGTGATATTTTCTTCCACTCGGCTTGGAGAAGACATAAGTTCCTTCACCGATTTTGGACGGTTTTTGCACCCCTTAATTTGGCGATCCAACTCATACCAGAGGTTCTCGATAGGGTTCAGGTCTGAGATCTGGGCAGTCCAGACTATCTAGTTAACCCCATAGCAATCATACCAGTCCATGGTGGATCTCGCAACATGACAGCTGGTGTTGTCGTCCGGGAAGTAACATGGGTCGAACCCGTAAAATTGCCACAACGAAGGAAGCACACTGTCATCCAAAATGATGCAGTATGTGTCGGTGTTGCACTTACAATGAATTGGGACCAATGGTTCTAGTCTATACCTGGAGAAACACCACCACACCATAATTCCACTTCTGCCGAAATTTATTGTGGGCACAAGGCATTCTGGCAGGAGGCGTCCTCCAGGCAGACGCTAGACCTAGACCCTGTCTTCCGAACGGAATTAAGGGAACCTTGATTCCTCGCTCAAGAGAAGCCGTTTCCATTGATCTACGGTCCACTTTCGACGTGCTTTGCACCCCATTAACAGAGCAGCACGGTTGGACTTCGTGATCAAAGGCTTATGGGCGGCATCACGACCATGAAAACAAAGCGTGTGTCCTTACGGATGGTATTCATCGAAACGACACTCCCGGATGCCTGTTGAAAATCCTGGAGTATGTGGACCATCGGTTGTGGCGATTCTTCCGAATTTCTCTGGATAGCACCCGCCGATCCTTATCGCCCAGTTTCGTGGGTCTGTCGACTCGGGACACATTCTGACAATCACCACTCAACTTCTACTTCTGAATCACATAAGCCGGTGTTGAGTATGGGTAATTCAGGTCGCTAGATATGTCCCTTAAGGATCCGCCATTTCTGAGATACCCGATGATTACACCTTTCTCGAAATTAGATAAATCTGAAATTCGTGCTATCTTCATGCGAGTAATGCCAATGTGATTTCTTACGCGATATTTAAGGGTGGAAGGCGTGACGTGCATCAGGACCGCAGATATCATCCTTTGCATGGGTGTCCAAATACTTATTGGTAGGTTATATATATATATATATATATATATGTGTGTGTGTGTGTGTGTGTGTGTGTGTATAATAAAAATGCCCCATTGCTTAAATTCTATACCTTTAGGGCTGGTCCCACAGATAAGTCAACAAGGCTATCATTTTATGTACCGAATTGAAATAGGTGCCAAATAAGGCAGTAAAAAATGAAATTTGCGACGACAAAAAAAAATATGGCAAAATTCATAAAAATTTACAAATATAAACGTTTATTTTGGCAATTTAAAAAAATTGTTGAATTTTAGATAATGAGAAATAAATATTGAATGTATATCTCTAAACGTTGCTGTTGGTCTAAGAATTCTACTAACACTGCCTGCAATTGTACCAGCAGCTGAACGGAGTTTTTCTAAACTGAAAATTAAAAAAAATTATCTACGAAAAAGAACAACTCATGAGCGACTAAATGATCTAGCAATAAATTATACAGAAAAGACGGAATGATAACCAATAAGTTATAAAGATACAATCAAACGATTTGCTTTAATAAAGGCTCGAAGAAAGATTTGGAAATTTATTTTTATTACATAAAAATAGTAATTAAATTTATTTAATTTTTCTGCAATTTTTTAAGTTTTGTAATATTTAATATTTTTGAATTCTTTAAAAGTAAATACATATTTTCCCCAACATTTCAGTTATTCTATTAAGTAGACTAACTCTAATAGAGATACCAATTATTACAAAATTTAAATAGGCCCCATTTTTAAAAATTGCCTCACGCGCTACAATTTATCGTCCCGGATTTGTATTCCATTCATTCTCTACTTTTAAACTTGTCTTTCCCGTTATTTAATTAACTTTTGTTTACGCCTTGTCTCAGTCGTTGTGAACATATTATACCACCGATATCACGTGAACAACCGTTCACGTGAACATTTCCTATATAATGGTATGTGTCGAACTGCGTACTTAAGAGTTTGGATGCGCCTTGAAACCAACTGTACGTCGCTATCCCTGTTCCTCAGTCTTTGTAAATATGGAAATAGCTTCCAGTCTTTTGTATTTATTGTGATATGTTGACTTTCTAAATAACTACATATAATGTGGGCAAGTAATAAAAGTATTATTCCGTTTAATTGGATAATTTGATTTCAATTTGATGCAGCTCAAGCACGACTACAAACCTGTTTACCCAAGGGGCCACATCAAGTCGAATGGCCATTCTACTATTTCCGTATATCGTCAAGTGTCATCTATGGTTTCTGCCATTTCAAATATATATATATATATATATATATATATATATATATATATATATATATATATATATATATATATATATATATATATATATATATACTTATACAGGGTGTCCGGACTAAATTTATTCAAAAGTTATGGCTTATTTTTACGGGACCACCCATTGGGATTGAAAAAATAATATTTAAACAGAAAGAACATGTCACCGAGTTTTAATATCAATCATAGATTTCGATGTGTGTAACTTTTGTACCACGACAAATGTTTAAATGGTAATCCAGTTCTCTTCAAGAGATTCGTAGCACATCATGCGTTATTACACGTATTGCTTGAATGATACGCTTCTTCAATATATATATATATATATATATATATATATATATATATATATATATATATATATATCTGTGTGTGTGTGTGTATTAATTATTCATTAAAAATTTCATTGCGGCACTCTATAGCATTAAACATGTATTTTTTTACAGAAAAACTCCTATTTTCCTAAAAACGACGATTCTATTACAAAAAAGTAAAATTTTAAAATAAAAATTTTTTAACCCCTGTAAGTTTTACACAAGATTCGATTCACAATAATCGAACTTTTAGGTGAATAAAGTTAAAGAAGCCGCTTAAGATATGCTAATTGCGGCATACGCGGTTGGTATATATACCAAGCAGCTAGATTAAAGAAACGAAGTGTTGAGGACGGAGCTAGGGAGTGCGTTCGACGAAGCAAAAGGAAGTGAGAGGAAGTGAAAGAAGTAGTAGAGCTGACGAAACTAAGTATCTAGCTGGAGCTACGCTTAGAGTCTGGTTTAATAATAGTTGCGTTTTGCGAGCAGCCGCTCGAGGCATAGCTAGGTTGCTTCAAACGTACGCGAGGTCTTGCTAGGCCCAAAGTTTACATGGCAGCACTGCTGGTTGACTTTCAAAGTATCTGTGAGTATTGCAAAGTGTATTTTTCTTGAATGAGTAGTTATACAAGTGAATATATTGATATGTATTTACCTTGCATGAAAGCTATATATATATCGTACTAGTAGTAGGCATCACTTACGTTGGAAAGAAAATATATAAGTGCAAATATTTAAATAAACATTGTTGTTATGTAAGAACTGTGTTTAAATGAAATTATTTAAAGTGCCACTTGAAGATATAGATACCCAAATTTAGTTCTGAAGCGCAAGATTTTCTACATCCCTCTTTATCAAAAAGTGTTAATTTCCAAAACGATAAGAAATATTCAATTTAATTCTGGGATATGTATAAATAACACAAATAAACAGATGTGTTCTATTTGATGAAATAAGAAAAAAATATTCATTTACTGGCCTTGTTTGAGATAGTTTGCATTCTCATAAACTTGGTCTCAATCGGTCACTTATATATATATATTTTCAATTTGTCTTGCGAATTCAAATAGGAGTTGTCTGTACAGTATACTTCTTCTATTAATTTAAATACGTTGCCATTTTATTTATATTTTAATAAAAACTTTTTATAAAGCTCTTTTTTAATTTCTATCGTGAATTGGTTTAAGTGAAATTACCATTTTCAATGGAAAGTATTGCAAATATGAATAAACTTATTCACATTAAATTTTCTACTTTCTTTATAGTAGCATTTATTTCTTTAATTAAATTAAATGAATATTGAACAAAAGAATTTCTTGAAATATTTAGCTGTCTTTTGTTTAATATCAACTATTGAAATTTTGCTTAATTAAAAGATAGGAAGTTTGGAGAATTTTTTCCCCTTGAAAAAGAGCCCAAAAATATTTAATTATGCAACTCTAATCTTAATATCAAGGTCTTTTCGTTAAAAAGCTTTTTGTGAATATGCAATCGTAAAATCCTGATTATTTAGTTTTTTAAACTTCAAACTAAATACATCGCCATTAAAAACTTTGTTAGTGATGCTAACTTTAAAAATTATTAGTTTAGAATTAATGATAAATACTTCCCTACTAACTCTAAGGTATGTTTTCTTTTCTGTAGAAAATATCGAGTCAGTATGGCTAGAAATGCTCTCTAACTGCCTTAAAGAATAGTAATCAGGAAAGAAGAAGAAAAGACTTTAAGACTATATATATATATATATATATATATATATATATATATATATATATTTGAAGGATTTGTGTAATATCTCTTTATACACATTCTGATGTTCTGAATACTTAAAAATTGTGATAAAACTATTAAAAATGCAGTTTAGAATCAGAATTCTATATCACGTACCATTCTAAAAGCTTTTTTCGCTTGGGCATAGCTAAAGAAATTTTACATAAATATTAGGTGCTTTTAGATCTCATACAAAATATGTAAATATTTGTTTTATTCTTAAAATTGCAAATCGAGATTTACAAGTGGAACAAAACGTGTTTTCTTTTGAAAAATATCCATATAGACTATGATTTTACAAACGAAAGATAAATATTTCCAACTTAATGATTTGGTGGAGCATCTGGGAACGTCAGCGATTAATTAGGTCCCATGCGGCGACAAACTAGATGTCAAATTCACCGAATTTTAGTAGCTTCCAATTTTCCATATTTTGACAGTGCCTGCAAATTCTTGCAAATTAGGACTTGTCACGGTAGATTTTAAGCCAAACTGGTAATATTCATTAGAAATTAAAAGTTCGATTTTAGTTCCAATAGGGCTAATTCAACAGTTAATTGATAATGTACTAGAAGTTTTATAGATATAATATTTGTCTGCCTTTGTACAGAGCTTAATTTTACAAAGGATAGGTAAATATATCTCTGAATAAATGAAGCATCTATATATGTGCGAACGAATAATTAGTAGGATTACTTACACACACACACACACACATATATATATATATATATATATATATATATATATATGAGGTGTGTTCAAAAAGTATTGAACCTTATTTTTTCCCGACTAAACCAATGAAACGCGGGAGACATTCTTCAGGGTAGATGTAGAGGGGACACTCATGGTCAACCTTGAATTTTTTCCAGCTCGCAGAAAGCGTCTGTCGCTGGCAGTCGGTCTACGAATGAAGACGAGTAATGAGCGGTCGTCGGATTTTAGTTTTTGTAAAATGACAGAAAAATTTGAGCAGCGATATTGCATCAAAATTTGCCAAAGGATTTGATTCAGGCTTTTCTCGCCAAACACAACATTCTTGTGTGTCGTCAGGCTCCATACTCTCTTGACATAGATCTTTGTGACTTTTTTGGCTATTTCCCACGCTGAAAATGCCGCTAAAAGGGCCCCGATTTGAGTAAAGAGAAGACATCGTGTGGAATGCGACGGCACGGTTGCTCAGCATTCCAAAAAGTGCGTCCGTGAAATGCTTCCAACACTGGCGGGAGAGCTGGGAAAAGTGTGAACATTAACACGGAGACTACTTTGAACGGGATAAATGTTTATATATATATTTATATATATATATATATATATATATATATATATATATATATATATATATCAAGAGCCGATTGGACCGTTTCTCGGGAGTGGTGATTCTCTCGGATTCAAGAGCAGCTCTTCAGGCTATTGACTCCCCATGTTTCTCTCGATCCAAAGATATTGATGACTGTGTTAACCTTCTGGAACGGTTGTCGAACAATAATAAAACAGTTGTCCTACAGATCCCGGCTCACTGCGGAATCGAGGGGAACGAGGTTGCTGACTTCCTAGCGAAAAAGGGGGCTTCTGTTTTACAGTTAAACAACCAGGACTTGGTCTACCATTCCATCAAGACAATAGTAAAAAAGACCCTCAGGTGTTCCTTCTCACAGGTTGTTGCTGCTAGAAGCGATCACAAGCCCTGGTATGCCCATGTCCATGATATCCCTGAGTGGCCTAGAGGTAAATCTGTGGCAATGCTGCGGCTTTTTTCTGGCCATGATTGCCTTCGCAAACACCTCCACAGAATTAACTTGGCTCCCGACCCTCTTTGTGTATTGTGTAACAACCAGAAAGAAATGGACATGCTTCACCTTGCTTCTTGCCCTGCTCTACCTCCCGTTTCTTAATGGGAGCGATGTTGGATTGCCAGACATAAGTTGATGGATTAACGGATGTCATTTTTCTATCTTGTTCTTGTAATTTTCTAATTTTGTCTTTTTGATATCTGTTGTCCTGTAATACTTGCCGTTTGAAATAAAAAAAATAAAAATAAATATTTATATATCAGGGGTGAACAATTGTTTCGGCTCGAGGGACGTGCTGTGAAAACAGAGGTTAGTGGAGGGACGCATCTTTTATAATTATTGCATTTACAGTTAACTTTGCATTTGAGAGAAGGTATAAATTGTATAAGAAAAATAAATGGATATAAATTAAATAAACTGTTGGCAGTTTTTCTGGCTATCTTGAAGATTTTGGCTGTCTTGGCGGGCCACAAATAAATCTGTAGCAGGCCGCAATTTGCCCACCCCTGTTATATATATATATATATATATATATATATATATATATATATATATATATATATATATATATATATATATATATATATATATATATATGCATATATATTTATGTATGCATGCATGGTTTGGATTGCTTTGGAGCGCTACGGTCAACTTTTTGCTACAAGAGGGCTAATTACACCGGTACCTACTGCTTAAAGCCGATTCCGAACGACAACGAATGTCCATGCCAAGAGTGGGATTCAAACCGAATGCCAGTGCCCTTACCATTCAGCTATCGTCAGGCCTATATGAATGTATGTATGCATATGTGCGTATGTCCATACGTGTGGTATACATTCACAGTGCAATAAAGTACAGCAAAGCTGTACTTTGAATCATTTGGACAATTTATTTGCCTTACTGGGATTTGCCCAGATTCAGGTTGTAGACTTACTGTCGTTCCAGTAATAAAACTGAGAGAGAGACATTATCATCCTCTTCCCGTTACATTAAGAGATCAATATTGAGGTGGTTCTTTATTAGTAAAAAATTAAACTAGCACTCCAAAACGTTTTCCGATATACTGTTTACTTCTAAAAGGTGAAAAGTAGAAACATTGAAACTCTATGATGTTTTGAGGTTTCATAGTCTACAGTGCACATTCATAGACAATAATTCGTGTTTTAACTGCTGGTCGATGATTTTCATAAGAGTCAACTTATCCACCAAGGGGAATGTCCATGAAACTTTCTGGATTTGAATCCCATTACGCAGGCATAAGAGGAAGGATTGTATACTTGCTGATATAAACCTCATTGTGAGCTTAGAATTTTATCGTAAGACATGTATGGTTCGAAGAGATCACAATTCCTCAATAATTTATCAGTTTCCGTAGTATCAGAAAGATTTATTTCTTTTGAATATTTATTCAAAATAAATATTTCATTCAAAAGGAGAATTTCATGATTCTTTAATTTTTCAATGGCCATAACTCCAGGGTTATATATTTTTCCCTCCTTTTTTCTGACATTGTTCATAATTTATCTTATTCCAATAACATACCATTTCTTGATGCAGTTTGAATTTCGTGTCTCCCAGACGAAATAAATAAAAAAAGAAAAATCACAGTTTATGCTTATCTCTCTGTGGCAAAGTTCAGTAAAGAGGAAATGTATTGAAATGTGCTGAGAGGGAGAGGTATTTTAGTCACGAGCAATTAAAAATACAAAAGCAAGAGAAAAAGTAAAAATTGTGAAAATTTAGCCTATTCTAGATAACAAGTTAAAGAAACTCGCAAAATATCTCATTTTTAGAATTTATACTAATGGCGCGGTGGCCCAGTAGGCAAGAGCAGCGAGCCAGTGATCCGAACGTTCCTGGTTCGATGCTCGTAGCTGCAAATCCACCACCGTGTTCATTAATGGTGGCCGGGGCATGTAAAATAGGGAGTGGATGTAACGTCCTCCAAGTTCTTAAATTTACCTCTGGAGGTGCGGGGTCAAGTGTTCCGATCACGTCACTTGACTCGGTTCAAAATTACGGGACCACTCATTTAGCCAAGTAGGACTCCGACCCCTGTGGTGCTAATTCAAAATAGGAGCCGCACATTCATCGTCCTTAACCTCCAGGACTTGATCTGATGTTTCTGTTGGTCAAGTGGCATAAGCAACAACAAAAACAAGATGATTTATACTAATGCAGTATGGTTGATGAGTCAAAGTATACAGGGTGCGGCAGAAATGATTCCCAGATTTCAAAGGGAATAAAAAACGAATGAAATGATTTACAGAAAAACCTTTATATAGTCCAAAAGTACTTATAATCTTAAGTTTTTCCATTAGTTTTTTAAAATAATAACACTCAGATGGCGCTCATTATTTGAGATGAACTGCCAAAGCCGCTCTCTAAAGTACCCCATCACTGTGTTGGTCATCTCTGGGGGAATGGTGGAAACTTCCTCCGGAACAGAAAACTCAAAGACTCGTTGTACATTTTCATGTGGTCTAATGTTCTGATGACGACCCTTGATTTCATCTGGAATGTAGACCCACTTACCTTCACGTTTGAAAACCATTGCAGCATTGGCTATCGATCAAGAACGGCATCAGTTGCATAGAGTCCAAAGACTTGTTGTACATTGTCAGGTGATCTAATGTTCTGATGACGACCCTTGATTTCATCTGGAATGTAGACCCACTTACCTTCACGTTTGAAAACCATTGCAGCATTGGCTATCGATCAAGAACGGCATCAGTTGCATAGAGTCCAAAGACTTGTTGTACATTGTCAGGTGATCTAATGTTCTGATGACGACCCTTGATTTCATCTGGAATGTAGACCCACTTACCTTCACGTTTGAAAACCATTGCAGCATTGGCTTTCGATCAAGAACGGCATCAGTTGCATAGAGTCCAAAGACTCGTTGTACATTTTAAGGTGATATAATGTTCCGATTACGACCCCCCTTGGTTTCCTTGGTAATGTAGACTCACTTTCATTCACGTTAGAAACCCATGACAGCATTAGTTTTCGATCAAGAACGGCATCAGTTGCATAGAGTCCAAAGAAGACTCGTTGGATATTTTTTGGGGATCTAATGTTCCGATTGACGATTTTTGGTTCCCTTGGTAATGTAGACCCACTTTCATTCACTTTTGAAACCCATTGCAGCATTGGTTTCGATCAAGAGCGGCATCACTTGCATAGAGTCCAAATCGCGTTCTGGTAAATGCCCCCGTGATGAGGTTACAGAATCTGTGTTTCTAAAGAATGCCTTGACAACGAGACCACTATATTAACCTTATCAACTCGTTGGGTCTGATGACAACTTGAAAATCCACCCTAACTGTAGCCACCTCCAGCACCACCTAACGACCCATTACTCCCTTAAGCTTTATCTTGCGGGGCACATTTTTTCCGATTCCCTCTTTAGAAAGAGAAATTTCATACCTCCTTTGTAAGAACGACCATTAAGGGGGTTACACACACACACACACACACACACACACACATATATATATATAAGAGCTCGTCTGTTTGTTTGTCCGCTATAGAATCATAGACTGTTTCACCCACAAGGACCAAATTCGGCACAGTTAATGTTTAGGACCCGAGAAACTTAAATCAGGAAAAACGAAATTTGGGGCTCAATTAGTTTTTTAATTAATTTTTTAATGATTTTGGTGCCCCTAAGCGCACCTCTTAAATGTGGATACAGCCCCTTTACCACAATCAGTCAAATTCGATACGCGGGTTTAAAGAGGTTTGCTCTGAGGGGTGGTTTGAGAGTTGGTCTGGGGGTGACGGGGGGAGGGAGGGCGAAGTGTTTATTTTATTTTTCTTGCGTTTAGTGGAGTCGTAAGTCTAAAAAGGTTGAGAACCGCTGCTTTAGACAATTTTAGACAATGGCGTTCAAACTAATAGAACTTAATAAAATTTGGAAAAAAAAGAAAGAAAAAGAAAGAAAAATTGAGTTTGTCTCATGGCCAGTTTTTGGAAGCCTTCTGTTGATCTAAATATATTAATTGTATGATGATCATAAAATAGGAAGAAGTTTAAGAATTCTACAGGTTTTTTCCCCTAAGTTCGCCAAACAGAGTTAACATACGATATGTATTTGAATTACTTATTCCGTGAAATCATATAAGATAAATCTTTTAGAGTTTTGGGGTTTTTTAAGCAGTGGGAGCTCTTTAAACAGAGAAACATAACGACACATAACTTTCATTCCGAACTATTAGTCCATTAATTGTATTAAGGCATAAGAAAATTAATGAAATTATTTTTAAAGAATGATTGCCCGGGTTATATATAGATTTAAAATTTTTCATGCTTTCCATCAAAAAAATACTGGGTATATCATTTCAGATTCTGTCTGGCCATATGAACATGAAGAGCGGAGGGTGCAGCCCAGTATATTTTTGATGGAATGCATGAAAAATTTTATATCTATATATCTACCCGGGCAACGCTGGGCAATAATGCTAGTATATATATATATATATATATATATATATATATATATATATATATATATATATATATATATATATATATATATATATATAAACAACAGTGGTTACAGTGACCATCAGAAAAAATTTGGAAGTATATTGTGCCGGACAATGTACATATAGTTATCATAGGATCAACCATTTCCAAATTTTAAAATTATTTTCAATGTCAGGAATTTCTCTAACTGTTATCGAAAATAATTCATCAGCAAACAACCTCTAGAAACTCGAACCACCAAAATTTGCCTTCTAAAGAAAAAATACACAGTTCGTATTACTATTATTTCCATTACGTGAAACTGTTACCCATGCAGTGCTGAAAATAAAACAAGGGATACTAGAGAGAAATTCAATTCACGGGGGTTTTCAGAGCAGAAATATAAAAGAATGAAACATGAGAAACCTATATTTTACCTTTTGAAATATTCTATTTTATTCAATACTGGTATTCGTTTCACGGACGAAATTTGTTCGATATCTAGCAGGTTTTTTTTTCGGCGTAGAAAAATCTGTGGCCGCTCTTAAAAGAGACTATTCTTGAAAGACAAAGGGAACGGAGTTTTATTTTAGGATCATGTGGAACAAAGAAAGTTCTTACAATGAATTTCGTTTCGATTGATCACAGTTTATGAATTATTGTGTTTCATAAGCCTTAAGGTCCTTCTTATTTCTCCTTAATGCTATTTTAGTTTCTGAAATGTTTGTTAAATTTTGAAAACTTTTGTGTACTCTAATGCTTTGAAATCAGATGTTTCGTAAAATACCTTTACAAATAGTTGCCCTGTAATTTTCAAGTACTGAAAGAATTTGGCGGTTGAAATCTACTTTTTTAAAAGAAGATAAAATAAATTTTCTGCCTGTTATATCGGATTAACAAAAAAGTATGTGGGAAAAGTTAGGTTTAAATCATATTGTGTATCACATAAAAATATATATTTCATATGAAAAGCATTAGCGTCAAATATCTTTAAATTTTCTAAAGAAAAACTGATGAGTCAGATGAAAATGTTGTTGTTGTTGTTGTTAATTACGTCCCATCGCCGAAAGTTTGGAAAAAATATAGGCTTAGGGGATGAGGGGTGTGGCCCCGATTTACAATGGCACCACAACAGTTGGAATCCAACTTAGCCAGGTGCCACCTCAATTTTGACCAAGCACCTTCAAGGTCAAAAGCTTCGGGGATCGTACATTCTCCCACCATCTCTGACATCATAGAGATACTTTCCGGACTACTGATTATGCCCATATCGGACGACGAGATACACGAAGATATTTAATGACGTCGAACCAAGCACCCCATTTCGAAGCCCAACTCGCCACCACTAGGCTACCTCGGACCCTGATGAAAATGTTGAATTAGTTATGAATCAGCATAAGATGACCCATACCCTATGAAAATTAAAACTGCGTTGAAACTGTGATATATAACCTTTCTTTTTGTATGATATTAATTATTAGAAAATGCATGCTGAATATTTAAGCACATCCGATAAACATACTCATTTAAATTAAATTTACTCATTTAAAATCATACCGTATGGATATGAAATATATCTAAAATTATGCTCAAATTAATAGTCAAATCATGTGATTTTCAGCACAATTTTCTCCTTTCTACTGAATATTTTAATTAATTCTTTTGTTTTTTGCTTTAGCTGTACAGGATATATATATATATATATATATATATATATATATATATATATATATATATATATATATAATATATATATATATACCTTTGCAGACTCAAATATTGCTAGAATTAATATCAAAATTCATAATACAATTTCTATAGAGTCAAAAATTAATACATTAAAATATATCTCATAAAATATGAGATTTATATATGATTGTAACTGTATCAATAATGCTAAAGTGCTAGTTTTTGCATCTACTTTAAAATAAATATAGATTTTGAAGTAGTGAAGTATCATATTTATAAATATCGAGCAAAAGATAACAATAACACTTTTTATCTGAATATTTTATGAAAATTATGCTTTCGCTAACTTATTAAAGATACATTTTGTGAGAGAAATTTAAGTTTCAAATCCTTGTTAGAAATCAAAGCCATTTTCTATACTTTCTAGTCAGGTAGACATGCTTCCTTCTCATAGAATACATTTTACCCAGAAAGAAAAAGTTTGCTAAAAAGCAACATCAGTCTTGATCGTGGATCAGCATTTGTAACATTTCTGTAAGAGCCGTATGATACCAATAATATAGCAAAGCTTTGAAAACAACAATATATTAAATCATCAATAATAAATATTAGTTTATTTTTTTACTTTTACCTTTACCCTCAGACTGATGACTTATATTATCAAACTCAATGATAAGCTATTCTATGTTATTCTACTTTATCAGCATTTGTAACATTTCTTTAAAAGCTGCATGATGCTAGTAACATCAATGTTTCTAAAATAATAGTACACCCAGTCATCAATAGTAAATTTTTATCTTTCTTCTTTCACCGTTACTTTCATACTGATAAGTGCTGATGTTATCAAACTCAATGATTAGACATTCTATGTTACCAGCATATGTAAAATTTCTTTTAAAACTGTATGATGCTAGTAATTACATAGCAATGCTTTGAAAATAATAGTACGCTCAATCCTGAATAGTAAATTTTCATCTTTTTTCTTTCACCTTTTCTTTCAGACTGATAACACTGATCTTATCAAACTCAATACGATGTTATAAGATATTCTATTGATCTATAATATTATTCTTATTCATCAGCATTTGTAAAGTTTCTAAAAAGCTATATGATGCCAGTATCATCAATGTTTCCAAAATAATAGCACACTCAGTCATCAATAGTAAATTTTCATCTTTCTTCTTTCACCGTTACTTTGAGACTGATAAGTGCTGATGTTATAAAACTCAATGATTAGACATTCTATGCTACCAGCATTTGTAAAATTTCTTTAAAGGCTTTATGATGCTAGTAATTACATGGCAATGCTTTGAAAATAATAGTACGCTCAATCATCAAAAGTAAATTTTCATCTTTTTTCTTTCACCTTTTCTTTCAGACTGATAGCACTGATCTTATCAAACTCAATGATAAGATATTATAAGTTATTCTATTGATCTATAATATTATTTTTATTCGTCAGTATTTGTAAAATTTCTGTAAATATTGTATGATGCCAGTAGTTACACAGCATTGCTTTGAAAATATTAGAACACTCAGAATCAATAGTAAATTTTCATCTTTCTTCTTTCACTTTTACTTTCAGACTGATAACGCTGATGTTGTGAAACTCAATAATACAATATTCTGTGTTATCAGCATTTGTAAAATGTCTGTATGATGCCAGTAATTATACAACATTGCTTTGAAAATACTAGTACACTCAATTATCAGTAGTAAACTTTCATCTATTTTCATTCACCTTCACTTCCAGACTGATAAAACTGATGTTATCAAACAATGATAAGATATTCTATATTAAATAAAATCTAAACACAAATATCATTGGGTAAAAAGTTTTCTAAAACACAAACTTCATTTAATCATTGTACTATGCCGAAACCCATGAGGTTCTAAGCACACAAGAAAAAGTAGTGAAATCATAATACACTTATTTTGATCTATGGGAAGAAACGTTCAGGTTCTAAATTTGAAAGCATACGTCAAGTCAAGTGAAATGCAATCATAAGTTGTTTGCTCATTTATCTAATAATACTATAATTTAATGAGAAGAAGGTGTTCAAAGATAAACATTATCCGTAATTTTGACACACATTAAATAGTTAGGACGTTATTTAGCATTTTCATTACACTTAAGAACACAATTTCATAATGAAAGTTAATGGAAGTTTAATATTAGCATTTAAAGTTGTTACCTAAACAATAAGTTGATTTTTTATTAAAAAAATTTAGGGATTAATTATAAAATGATAAGGATTTTCTAAATTTCTCAGAAACTGTAAGGTCCTCTGATTTGATGAAGATATATTGATTTAATAAGACATTATTTTGTTCAAATACAAAAAAATTTGATATTATACAGCCTGAAAGAAACAGTGATTTTAAGCCTTGTTGAAAGCATACGAGTTTTTATTTGTAATTAGAAAATCTGGTAATTTATAGATAAGAATCTTAAAAGAATATTTAAAAAAATTTTTCATTATAACTCTTAACTCGTTTCGTTATCATAATTAAATTTTTTATCAGTAGAAAGATAAGTAAACAATGTGCAATTTTAGAACATTTAACGCAATTTAAAGTTTGCTTTCAAAGACGTAAAGAACCGGTAAAATGGTTATGATTAACAATAAATTAACGATTTATTTAAAATACGAAAATTTATTAGAAACTGTCAAACGAAAACCGTACTTTCTGATTCGCAAAGGGAAAAAATGTGTTTTATCTGAGTTATTTCATTATTTTAAACAAAAAACGCTACTGAAAAATGGAAAAAATATAATCAATTGAAAAAAGGAACCCTCTTTTTTTAGAACGCCTTTGAACTTACACGAGAATGTATATATACATATATGTAATTTTTAATTTAATTCTCGCTTTGAATATTCTAAAATATTTAGCATAGCTTTTCTTGTTTTTTTCATTTTTCTTTTTACCACCTATAAAATTCCTCTGCATATGTAGAAAGAATTTTTGGTTTTTCGTGCATGTCATGAGAAGCAGGATTCTGATCACGCCATTTTACGATCATCGTTCCTCTTACATGTTATTTCTGAAGTTTGGCAGAAAAGGAGAATCTCAGACATACCCTTTAGGAATATCCTTGTGTTACATTTTTTAACAATGAGCAGGACCCGAGAGATTTCTTTCACGTTAAATTCTCGCGCAGTAGCGGGGTTTTCTGGAGATATTTTAGCCCTTATTCTTATTGTTATGAATATTTGAATATTTATATAATTTTTTCTAAATATATATCTCTAAATTAATTTTTATTAAATAGGCAATTACTATATGTGTTTTTTATTAATATTATATTTGAGCTATAACCTTTAGGAATATTTTTGTGATGCATTCTTTAACAATGAGCAATTTTTTTTGCGCTTTAAACAATAGCAGGATTTGTAAGGTATACACAAGATTCGATTCACAAGAATCGAACTTTTGAGTGAATTAAAGAAGCTGCTTTAGATATGCTAATTTCGGCATACGCGCTTAGTATAAATACCATGCAGCGTCATTAATGAAAAAAGAGGTTGTTAAGGTTGAAAAGGTGTTATCCTGCGCTAGTGCTTAGCGGGCCAGAAGTTTACGTGGCAGTACTGCTGGTTTGACTTACTGTTCGTGAGTATAGAAAATATATTGTTCTTGAAAGCTGTATTTATATTCCGTACAAGTAGTACGTATGCTTATTGCTGTAAAAGCCAATTATATGTGCGACGAATTCAATAAACATTGTTTCATGTATAAACTGTGTTTGTTTCAAATTCAAATAGAGTGCCACTTCAAATTATATACACCCAAGTCTGGGTAGAAGTGAGTATAAAGAAACTCTATAGATTTTCTAAAGATATTTGAGAGATTATTCTTATTATTAGGAAAATTTACATAATTATTTATAGTTATTTATAATTGAATAATTATTTATAATTCTTGTGTTATATTCTTTATCAATGAGGAAAACCTGAGAGATTTCTTTCGCTTTAAACTCTATCTCAATATCAAGGTTTTCAGATGATATTTTAGCCTCCATTCTTATTTTCATGAATATTTGAATAAATATTTATATTTTGCCAAATATATTTTTGTAAGTTTATTTTTATGAAATAATTTATTTCTTAGCGCATATTTTTAGTTAAGATCATAGTTGAAGTGTACCGTTTAGAAATATTCTTGTGTTACATTCTTTAAGAATGAGCAAGACCTGAGAGATAGATGTCTTTCGCTAAGGTAACTGCCAAATAAAAAAAAAAAAAAAAAAAAAAAAAATTAAGGATTTTTTTGTCTTTTATGGTAAAATAGCACTTAAACATTAAAAAATAAACAAAAACTTACCTGTAAATACCATGGTTTTTTAAAAATTGGAAATTTGAAGTAATTTTTAATGAAATTTAGCTAAAACGTCTATCACTCTGCACAAAATTCTAATGCTACTATTTTAATTTACTTCTTACACATGATAAATATGACAGTTGTCTTCAAAATGACCCATGGTCTAAGAGAAACTTTAAAATTCAAAAATAATACTGACAATTTTATGTTCCACTATGAATATTTTCCCCGAATCGTCATTCCTTTCCGTATAAAAACAGCCCCAAATAAAAAAAAACTATTTATTATACATCAATTATTGTGCGTCATTTCATTTACAATAGCATGAAAACACTTCCTAGAAGTTTTACTAAATTATATGCATTATTAGGGGAAATATCATGATAACGGTAGAGATTTGTGTTAAAAACATAATTCCGAGAAAAACGCGTTTAAAGTTTTTTGTTACTTCAATTTTGTAACAGACGATGTTTTTTAAAATAACTATAACTCTGCTTCTAATTGATGTAGAATGAAAATCAAAATGGTTTTGAAAAGAAGAAAGATTGAATTACGCGATTCTTTCAAAAAATAAAATTGACCAAAATAGTTTAAAAAATGACATTTTCAACGTAGGCAGTCACCTTAAGCTCTCGTGCAATAGCGGGGTTTTTTCTGGAGCTATTTTAACCTTCATTCTTATTATTATGAATACTTAAATAATTATTCGTATCTTACTAAATCTATACCTGTAAATTTATTTGTATTCAACAGGTAATTACCCTATGCGTGTTTCAATTAATTATAGTTGAGAAATACCCTTTAGGAATATTCATGTGTTATCTACATATATAAAACAGTTCCGTAACTGACTGACTAACTGACTGACTGACTGACTGACTGACATACTACTCACAACAAAGCAGCTGGACCTAAAGGGCTGAAATTTTGCATGGCGATTCTTCTTATAATGTAGGGGTGCACTAGAAAGATTTTTTAAACATTCTTCTTAGATTTTTTAAAAATTAAATTTTTAAGCTGTTTTAGTAACTTTTTTTAAGTTTGTGTTTAAAATAATAATTTGAGGGTTATGAACTTTATATCACGAGAAAGATCATAAAGAGTGCTGTAAAATGACATATTTTTCGAATCTTTACCTCCATTTTCTGATTTTTGGGGAATTTTTAAAGATTAAATTTTAGAATTTAATTTTTTAAATGCTGATCACTTGATTTCTTTTTCTGGTACTTTAAATAAATTTATCGTCACATCCATAGCAATGAAATAGACAAAAAATATTTTCCCCTTGCTAATGCTTCAGACGATTGGGCATTATCCAAAATAATATTAAAATACAGTAAAATATATGTTCCTCAAACTGTACTATATTAACTGTACTATATTCTTTAGTATGTCCTATTAGATTTTATTTGAATATTTTCTTCTACATTATTTTGTCTATAAAAATATCTCTTACGATTTTTTTATAAATTTATTTTTTGTTTTTTTTACATTGATCATCGTATTTATTATATATATATATATATATATATATATATATATATATATATATATATATATATATATATATATATATATGAAATGTCCGGATGGACATCTCATAAAATAGTAGTTTACATCGTGGCCGGAAAAAATAAAGTCAGCTTCAGGAACAAACTAATTTATTAAACAGTAAAACAACACATCTTACTCGCTTCGAGCCAGTCCAGCGTCTCTCGCAAAGAGCGCCAAAATAGAATTAGGTCAGAGAGGTTGCCAGAATTGGCAGAGGAAGTTAGTATGTGGGAAGGCGAAGCGTTTACTCCAAGTCATGAAAGATGGGTTACCAGGAGAGAGATGAAGAACAGAATGGGCGATTATAGGTAGTTAGTAATATTATCATATATATATATATATATATATATATATATATATATATATATATATATATATATATATATATATATATAATTAATTTGTTAAAAATATTTTTTTTCAATGAACGTAATATTTTGTTCAAAAATATTACGTTCATTTTTGTAAAATAATTAATTATTACATACGGTTTTATTTAAAGAAAGATCATAATTGAGACATACTGTTTAGAAATAGTCTTGAGTTATGCTCTTTAACAATAAAAAGATCTGAGAAAATTTCTTCGCTTTAATGTCTCTTGGAATAGCGGGGTTTTCTAAGGGTATTTTATCATCCATTGTTATTATTATGAATATTTGAATAATTATTTATAGTCTGCTAAAATTAATCTGTAAACTTACTTTTATCAAATAGGTAATTACACAATGCTTTATTTATTTATATTTTTAAAATTAAGATTATAATTCATTTCAATTGTTTTAGTTTGCATAAACTTGCATACATATAATTATGCAAAAAACACTGATCTGAAAGTATACATTTAGAAATATTAAGAAGAAATACGTAAGAAAATATCCATTGATACTCCAACCTATCAAAATTTATAAAAAAATATGTAAAATATAATTTATATTACTCATGTTAATATCATTTTGATAATTCTGTTATCGAAAATGACACTGGGGGAAAAGATGCTTTTATTCTTTTTATTACAAGTGATGAATACTTATAAAATTGAGTAACATTTCTTTACTCTGCAATTACAAACAAATTCACTAGGATTTCATGAATTAATTGCTTACTACAGTCAGTAAAAAAAAAATCATAACAATCTAGTTTGTATAGGATAAACTGATGTATATTACTAACAGAGTATACAAACGACATAATTTCTTTGTTGCCATTATATTCGTTCGTGTAATTGAAACGTAAAATCAGGAATTTCGCTTCTATATTCAATAAAATTTTTTCTATCAGTTTTATCTTTGTATTCCGTGAACATAAAAGGTAGAAACGTTTGGTTGAAATATATACAACAGTATGCATTGAAAATCTTTTAGTTCAATCACAATCGGGGTTTCATCTTTGTTATAATGTAAAATTGAGCCGCATTATATTTAATTCAAACATGTGGTAAAGGAATCAAATTATACAATCAATGTGTAGTAAGTTTTAATAAATTAAGGGCAAAAGAGATGAATGAACGTCACTGAAAAAAAACTTAATTTTGAACTAAATAACGCCACAAAATACAAGAAAAATCTAAGATTCATTACCTTTTTCTTATTAAGTGTGAGCTTTGTCATAATATATGCTCAACATTCTTTATTAGCATTTACACCGTTTTATCTTTTCACAATCTTGGTATAATTACACTTGGTTTAGACATCTATGCTTCTCACACATTACTAGCTCTACAAACACGTCTCTTTTATTTGTTTTATGTATGAACAATGTAACTCATATGTTTGAACAAAGCATAACACAATTTAAACAGTAACAGTTAATAAAATACATACATACAATTACATAAAGTATCTCATGTTTTATTAAAATAGTGCATATATTATTTTTTAGAAATTTGTTTTTGTTACACTAGTTTAACACTAGAATGACCAAAACTTTAGTAAAACCAAGTACAATTTAATATATTCTTTTGTAAATGAAATGTTTAGACTCATTTTTCTCAGATCGTGATTTTTCATATTTTCTATGTAATCAAAATTCTAAGGCTTCCACAATAATTGAGAAAATTGTTTGAATTTTTTTAATTCATCTTTAGATTCTATTAATGATAACTAAGCATCGATTTCTTTATATCTTTGAAATGTTTTTTAAAATATAAACTTAAATATATGCTATTTTGAAAGGTATATTCCACATACATACGATTATCAATCTTTTACATTTATTTTTAATCTTTGTATCAAAAATTCGATACTTATGTTTGTAGAACAGAGTAACCTGAGTATTAAATCTTAAAAATGCAGTTCGAAACATAAAATATTAGAAAAGAAGATCTTTAAAATTGCTAATTTTTTATATATTAATTTAAAAAAAAGTTAGTGATGTGATATCAGTTTTATTATCTGTCCTTTATTATAAGTCCTTTTATTATCTGCTTTGATTATGCTTTGTTGAAACATGATCGAAAAACTTAAATATAGGTGTTATTTAGACAATAAATTTCTTTGGTACCGAGTTCCTCAACAAAATTGGAAATATATATAATTTTAGTGTTGATAGTTCTAATGTTAAAGCATACTACAACTTTGGCGTGTATAGTAGTGATACTTATTACAAAGTTATACAGTACAAAGTTGTCTTATGGCATAGATTATGCACTTATATGTATGAAACGAGTATTGCAATAAATATGTACTACCTGTAGAGCATTATCAGTCAAAAGGACAAATACAAGATGTAAAATTGGGTTCTAATGATTGTTTGTTTTTGTACAATTATATTTATTATGCGTTGGAGCAACTCAAATCCACGAATTTTTTAACAAAATAAATTTTCATGTATGCTGTGAGTAAATATAAAATTTAGTTTTTAAATTTTACATAATCCTACATAATGACACAAATATTTATTCACAAAAAATCTAATGTACATGCAAATTTACTCCTAATCACACAAATAATTGAATATTTGTATTAAATGCTAGATTTTTATGAAATTTTACCTTTACTAGATGCATTGTTCAAACAGTGCATAAATATTTAAACAATGTTACGCAACTGTCATCAGTAAACTTTGTAATGTAAATGTTGTACGTTTATTGAGTTATTTTTTAATGTTCATATTTGATCCTTAGATCATTTTTACAACTGGCAAAAAGTAATTTCTATATCGTGATGCAAATGTCGTTACAAGGCCCATAATAAAAGAAATTTTAGAAACTTTAGTTGAAATAAAGGAATTATTCGCCTGAAAAGATTCGATTAAAAGGTTCGCTGTTTACAGTAAATTTAATTTATCCCCCATGTTTTCCACATTTGAAAAAAAGAAAATCTTCTTTTCCTATTCCCTCCTCAGTTTCTAATGTTACATTCTCTAGTTTTTCTTGCACGTCCTGAGAAGGAAATACCCTATCACACCATTTCATCATTCGTTTGAAAATATCCGATGACGCTCTTGCACAATCCATGCTTTTTGCTTCCTATTCTAGTGAGAAGCAAAAGCTTTCGCCTTCTTATCTATTAAATTTTCTTAACTCCTAGCAACAACAATAACACAAAGTCTTAGTTTAACTCAATAAAGTTTGTTGGGAATAGAATGAAGTAGAATTCCATTATCCTTAGTTAATTTATAAAAGAGTATCTTAAATTAGGTGCTGATAAATAAACTAATAAAAATTAAGTTTATAACACTATCACTGGCTCATATTTTTTTAAAAGCATTGCATCAGAGCTCAATTTATACGAATGAATCTAACAAAGATGACTAATTTTCGGAATATTTAAACTATAAACACAATCACTCTCTGTGTAACAGAACTAAACATATAATTACTGATAGTATTCTCTGGAAAATAAGATTTATGAATGTATGTTGTAAATGTAATATATTAATGAAGAGAGAGAGTGAATAATTGGACTACCGTTTTTAGAGGAATCTGTCAAAAAATAACAATAAAATACTTTAATATTCTCTAAGTGACAACTCTTCAAATAATCTTACAACACTTTTTAATTATTTTCAGTAATTTTGAACATTAATAAAAAACTATTTTACTATAGTAATTTGTTATTTTTTTTATTAAATTTTGTCATAAATACACATAAAACGTAACATATTATTTACATTTTTTAAAGAATAAAGTAAAAGAATTTCCAAAATATTCAACTATCTAAAAGTTTTAAAGTGAGTTTTAAAGAAATAAACTTTAACTTCTAAACCTTTTAATTAAAATTATTTTTAAATTGTTCCAAAAAAATAATGTACGTATAAATAAATAAATAAATAAATAGTAAATCTTATTGATATATCTAAATCTATATATACACACACACACACACACACACACATATATATATATATATATATATATATATATGTATATATATATATATACACTCATGGACAAAAAATTAGTGCACCAAGAAGGAGTCGTCAAAATGAAACGAAATTTTGCATACGTAATGACTACTTTGATATAAGTAAATGATAAGAAAATCAAAGAAAAAGGATAATTTATTTCAGAGAAAAAGGCAAAAGAACGGAGGAGTTAATACTCCGTTGGACCCCCTCTAGCGCGAAAGCACGATGCGATACGATCGGGCATTGAGTCATACAAGTTCTGTATGATGTCTTGAGACATTTCGTTCCATATTTGCTGTAACCTTGCCTCTACTTCGTTCAAACTCGTGGGATGCCCAACTCGTCGTCCCAAATGTTCCCAGATATGCTCGATTCGAGACAAATCTGGGGATCGGGCAGGCCAAGGAAGGGCAGTAACAGTGCGGAGACAGACTTGTGATACCCTTGTCGTATGAGGTCGAGCATTGTCTTGTTGAAAATGGCTCCTGGGAGCCGTTGTATGAGTGGCAACACATGTGGTTGCAGGATTTCATGAACATACCGCTGGGCTGTCATTGTGCCACGGAACAATACTAGGGGTGACCATGCATTGTAGGCAATGGCACCCCATACCATCACACCAGCTGTGGAAGCGATGTGTCGCTGTACAGCAAAGGCAGGATTGAAGCGTTCACCACGGGCTCTCCACACACTAACACGATTGTCATGCCGAGATTGAATCTGGATTCGTCGCTAAAGACGACCTGGTTCCATTCCGCTGCAGTCCAGTTTCCTCGTGCGCGGCAAAACTCCAAACGGAGACGTCGATGGGTGGGCGTCAAAGGCAGCACACGTAATGGGCGCCGCGATACCAAATGTCCTTCAGCCAGGCGCCTTCGTTTGGTTCGAGAAGACACAAAGGCCCCTAGTGAAGGTGCTACCTGTGCCTGGATGGCGGCCGATGAAGCAGTTGGCTATACGCGTGCATTTCTTACGATGTGGCGGTCTTCTCGACGACTGGTCTGTCGAGGGCGGCCTGAGCCTGGTCTTCGTGTACATGACATCTCTCGGGTCCACTGGTCCCAACACCTCCTCACAACACAATCAGAGCGGCATAATTGACGAGCTATTCGCCTAGCTGACCACCCAGCTTCCATCATCCCGACGATTCTCCCCCTCTCAAACTGCGACAACTGCTTATATTGTCTTCGAACACGGCGTAATGGGATGTCTATCTCAGCTCTTCCTTTGTAAATGATTCAGCACACTCAAACAAGCTTTGGTTACCTGTTTAATACTCCACAGAATAGGATGTTCAACGCCCTCTACCGGCTATACGTAATGCGCAATCACGCTGCATTTCTAATCATTTGCATATCTCCCCGACATGTACCTTCATTGCAAGTTTCGTTACGATCCCGCAATTATTTCTTGGTGCGCTAATTTTTTTGTCCATGAGTGTATATATATATATGTGTGTGTGTGTGTGTGTGTGTATATATATATGTATGTGTGTGTATATATATATATGTGTGTGTGTATATATATATATATTTATGTATATGTGTATATATATATATCTATGTATGTGTGTGTATATATATATATATATATATATATATATATATATATAATGATTTTTTCAATCATTTTTAGAAATCATTGGCAGTTAATAAACAGTTAATAACAACTGCCCGCTTAATTATGCTTGTAAATTTTAGTGATTCTTAGAATATTGAAATTCCGAATGAGAGAATTTACAAGATTAGCTCTAAGTAGCGAAAAGCTTTGTCATTTTTCATAGAAAACTGACACCAGCAACTTTCAAAATTTCTAATACAAATTTTTAAGTTCTATCTTTATTAGCTCAGAGGGAGTTCACATTATCATCGTTGGATACATTGAGTGATATGAGACCGTATAAGCTCTACGAACGTCGAAACATGCACCGATAGTGAAACTTATTCTCTGGTTTCTGGAAGATGATGATAAAGTCATTGTTTTTTACGAAATGCTGACAAAAGTCAATAAATAAACAGGCTTATCGAATTGAAAGTAAAATTACATAAGGTGGGGCAAAATGAACTCCGATATTTCTGAGAACCGCTGATAAGGGTGTGGTGGGGATAAGATGGCGCTGGAGGTCACAAAAAATTCTGACGAATTTTCTAACTGTCAGTACAGGCCATGAGTGGGTCTGGTGAACATCGCGGTTTCGTTATCGAGGCGTTTTTTAAAGAAAAACTATTCTATAACAGCAACTCAAAGGACATTTTGGACGAGATTTGGGCTTTGGGCAACTGATGCCATCCCTGGTCGGTAAACAACCTTGAGTTGTGTTACAGAAGTGATAACAAGCGGATCTACATTACCAGAGAAACAAAGTTGTACTCGGAACACTAGAAGACTCAAAAAAGTTCAACGAGTTTCCGCTATTCGTGAGGAAGTTGCTGACATTCTCCAAGAGATGACCCACAGAATGATGGCAAACTTCACAGAACGGTTTTGGCAGCGCATCGCAAGTAATAGCTGCCACCAGAGTGATGTTATTTCCAAAACCTAGTGAGGAAAAACTAGATTGTTAGTTCATACCGAAAATATAAAGCGTTTTTCTTGAAAATTACAGAAGGGTCCTATTCTTATGTTTCTGTGTCTGCGGGTACGAGAGTCTACTCGAATATCTTCTCTTTCTATGCCTCGGCTGGAAAAACCAAAATTCATTTGATGGAGAGGTGGAGGTCCTCAAATTTGCCTTAAAACAACAATTGTCCCTACGTCATAAATTTGAGAGAGTTGTTCTGCTATCGGATTCAAGGGCAGCAATTCAAGTCATTAGCTCTTTGGAGACCCCTATATCTACAGAATTTCTCCAGTGGCGAGAGTTTATCCGAGGCCTACTTCGGAAAAACAAGGAAATTAATCTGCAATGGATCCCTGAACACAGTAGCATCCATGGAAATGAACAAACAGATTTCCCCGCCCGAAAAGGTTCGACGTTATTGCAATCAAAAAATTCAAATATGTCATATAGCTATGTAAAATTATACATAATACAATCCATGAGATATAGATACCAGTTGAAATTGCTGGATAGAACTAAGACGAAACGTTGGAGGTTTGAAGATCTCGCTTACTTACCAGATAGCTCACGACGAGACGCAGTGGCCTCGTTTCGGCCATTGACAGGCCATGACTGTCTGGGTGAGCATCTTTATCGGATTCATGTATTTGCTCAGCCTTTATGTTCACTTTGTGATCTTTTGAAACCCATGAACAGAGCTCATCTGCGTTGCTGGGGAGCACTTCTTAGTTGACTCTGAGAACGTCCGATATTGGTGTGCCAGAGACTGTCTAAGAAAATGACTCCGATTATTTGCTTTCATGTTACTTATGTGTAATTGTTTGTATTTTCTTTTTTTCCTTGCCTTTCCTTTAGAAATAAAAAAAAAATTCTGAAAAGTGTTTCGTTTGTTTTATAGTGCTTTTTGAAATGTGAGGATCCATTCTGCCGCACCCTGTATCATAGTTATGGAGTATTTCTAGGAATTACTATACATATATCGAATTTCGAGATATATTTTCTGAAATGGAGTTTATAATGCCGAAATCATACCTATAAGAGCATAAAACGTTATTTTAAATTTTTAATTTTAGAAAAATAGTTATGATAATTACAAGAACCTTTCATAATGACTGTTGATAGATGAATAACGTGAGATTTTTATGGAACAAAACAACTATCTCATTTCTATCTTGACAAACGTTAGTTAAGTTCTGAGAATGCCTTCGAAAGAGAATTACATTTGTCTTTGCACTGTTACATGAGTTTTGAGGTATATTTCATTGCACCTATAGACAGTTCTTGTAAAGTCCTCCAACTTATCCCTAAAGTGTATACAATTATCAACAATAATAATAGCAATAATAATATAGACTAATTACTACCTGGTGTCCCATATCTCGATTATTAAGTTCCCATTTTAATTTTTATGAATGAATGGCATGAGTTGATCCCCTTAAAGCAAAAATAAAAATAATAATCAGAATCAAAGCAACTTTCCCCTAAGGATAGAAAAAAGCCTTAAAAAATTTCGAAGGCAACGAAAAAAAATAGATCTATTAAAACTAACTGAAACAGATGACTATGTGTTTCTAGTGAATATCCTTTAGTGCGAAATATTTTTTTTTTTTAAATTTCTAAAATTTTTAAGCTCTATGTATTCCTATAAGATCTGATTATTATATACCCTAACTACCTTTTTAAAAGTAAAAGATTTACATTCTTATGAAGCAACACACATTTTTTTGTTAAAGTAACAATACTTTTTAATAACATTTTTTATGTGTTTACTATGCAATTTAATTAAAGAAAGATGCTAAAGAATGCAACATTACTTTCACATTGTTGGCTGAAATGCTTCCATAAGTCATTTTTGACATGCTATTTCACTTAATTTCAAACTGAAAAAAAAAGAAATTTTTAAGAACTGTTATTACTTGTATCTATTGTCTTTTATAATAAATATGTTGCATTCCTTTTACAACTATTAATAAACGGAATATGTCAAATAACTCTAGAAATAGAATTGCAGTCGTGAAACACATCTGCGTTAACATAAAATCTTTTAACGAACGTATGGAAACATAATATAATCATGCTTTATGTTTTCGCTGTAGTTATATTTCGTAATAATTTTCATTCTTTATTATGCAGTGCTGAAATTTCTTTCCCAGGTCGAAATTTTCAGTAGCTGATATTTAACAAGTGCGTGTATTAAAGAAAGTCACCAAATTTAGAATTTGAATATTAGATTTAATTAATTTAATGTATAAACTTTGTCAGGAAATGTCCATGACTGATTTTAAATTTTACACTTATGATATTCAAGCAAAGAAATGGGTGTTCTTCAGTTACCTGATTGTTCTGAATAGAATTGTTCTTGGAAGGGTTTCCATGTAAACTCACAAGGTCGAAGGGCCTCTGCACTCAACTATCCGGTTTGTTGGCACATTTATTTCGAAATTACACGACTCAGCGGTTGAAGCGGATTCCAAGTAATGAGTTGACATTAATTTATGCGTTAAGCTAGGGAAAAATCCCTAGTGTACCTCTGCTCTACCACAACCCCCATAATCACCCGACCTGTCGTCGTCGAAAAGAGAGGAGTCCTGAAAATATTTTAGCAATCAAATGGAGAATAAATTTAATTTTTCAAGCATAAACTTGATAAATAAAATTTATAAAGTGCTTAAAAATTTTCTTAGTGTTATTTTCATAGTTAAATATCTTTATACACTCCCTGAAAATAATATCATTTAACATCACTTCTGATGATTGTTGTATGTCAAGCATATATGTCCCTGATTAGTGTAAAATGTACCAAATAAATTATTTTTAGGTCTCGTACAACTATATACAGTGGTATCCCGATCTACTTTTTTTCAAGGGACCGACTGATCTGAACGATAAATGCAAGAAAACGACGACAGATGCGGGAACATAACCAAGTAATATGATCGTCAGGACTGGGTAAAATAAAGGATACATACG
The DNA here is from genome assembly GCA_907164885.2 of Dolomedes plantarius. Classification (NCBI taxonomy): domain Eukaryota; kingdom Metazoa; phylum Arthropoda; class Arachnida; order Araneae; family Dolomedidae; genus Dolomedes; species Dolomedes plantarius. Next base: position 102,506,638 of record OU015497.1, on the reverse strand, counting down.
GGAAAACGATGATTCGGGAAATGATCGATCGAAATTCCACTGTATATATATATATATATATATATATATGTGTGTGTGTGTGTGTGTGTATGTATACATATAGTGGAATCTCGATATATATATATATATATATATATATATATATATATATATATATATATATATATATATATATATATATAACTTTTTAAAAATTTCCGAAAAATGGTATAATCTACTGTCACTTTTAATACACGCTCTTGATACATTCCAAGCATAAATTTTTGTATTATTAATGGACTGATTATAAAATAAATCAAATGCATAAAACAGTTAATATTCGTTGATTAAACTCGTTCCTGGTATATAGCGGAAACTGATGTTAGACATATCTTTCAATCTGATTTATAGGCCTGTCTCAGATACTCTGCAACTATGAATAATCAGTTTAAAATGATTAAAAAACGCATTAAGACAATTTAAATTAGGAATACTATAGTTGAAAAACCGAAGACAAATCCTCTTTTTTTTCAATTATGTCAGATATAAACATGACAAAAGAGAAATACTTAGAGTGGTACGGGTATTAATTTGAATGCTCATCTTTTCTATGTAATGTGTAAGTAAGTGTCTGTATCAAAATCTCACAGTGAAAGATATTTGACATCATGGAAATATCTTTGACATAATCAAGATTTTTGGTTTTTTATATTATAGAATTACATTTTCAGACACAAACAGATGTGATAATAAAGACATTTTGCGAAGGGAATTTAAATTAACATCATAGTATGAATCCTACTACGTAAATAGCTATCTTGAAGAAAATGAAATACCAACAATTCAAAGTTAATTTAACTATGACACACAAAATGTTTTCCCTAAATACTTCAACTACATATGAAAACATACAAAACTAGGGAAAAGTAAACAGACATTTACATATTTTTCCCCAAAACTCATTGATGCAAATAGAAAACGATAATAATTCATTGAAATAAGAATAATGAATAGCGTTTCAAAAATATTTATAGTTTCACGGGAGAGCAAAAAACGATTAGCTTTATTAATTCCATTTCATGGTTCTTCAGGGATACCATCTACGTATTTTAGTAACTTCCATAATTCTTTTTTCTTCTTCTTTTTCGCTCTTCCCTTATGAAATTTCACCTAATACGTGCTTTGGAACCCAAGGTTTTCGTGCATGTCATGAGAAGGAAGAATCCGATCACGCCATTTTACGATCATCGTCCCTCTTACATGTTATTTCTGAGATTTGGTGGAACGATGCAATATGAGATTTCCCCTCCAGGAATATTTTCTACCCTTATTGCGTCTTAAATTTCTTACAATTCAGCAAGAAATATATTTGATGAATATTTTTTTTTCGAAAACAAGAGGGGTTTTTTCCGGTGAATATAGGTAAAATTGATATAAAATTAGTATTGTAACTAAAGAAGTTAAGTAAATTATGTCGAAGTAGTGAGGTGAATAATGCTATATAATTTATGTAATTACAATCTCTTGTCAATAGAAGCCACTTTTCACAGAAGAGGTTCCGTTAAAATGCATTGGTATTGCACGTCTGCCATAACAGCATGCAAGTGATGCACTCGATGTAATTCTCCTTTTGAGCGTGAACGCAAATATACAAATATAGCAATGGTTCTGTCCAATAACTTCTGAACTCAAATCATTATAAATTAAAGACATACATACTCATTTTTACCATAATATAGGTACGAATTTTACGAGTGTACGGTAATCTAGCCAAATATGAAAGTTATCGCAAAATTGGCGATGGATTTGGTGACTTATTTTGGTCGCCAAATTTGGCGATATGCCCCAAATGGTCGACAACGCTCTGGACCTTTCTAGAATCTTCTACTGATATCTAGCTGGATGACCGATAGAGGGCGCTTTGGAAGTCTATAAATATACCTGACATTGGCAATGAAACTCAGTGTTATTTTCTGTTGAGAATTGAATGTATTGAAAGTGCGTTTGGCGTATATTGTATTGAAGACTCTGTTATCCTGACTTGTGTTTTTAGAGTTTTCTGCTGTATAGAAGACAGTTGTTACGTTTTTATTTTGTCTGAATTTGTGTATGCGCCTGCAGAATTTGCAGAATAATAAATTGCATTTTGCGTGCACATCCTGAAGAGATTTTATTTAATCCTATCGAGCCCATGAAAACGGAACAATATCAAATGTCCCACTAAGTTTTAGTGAGTTTGAATTAACCCTCTTTTTCTCCTTTTTTACTCCACCTTTGACATTTTGTACAAAAATTATAGACCTTGGAGTTTTTTCCTTTCAAAATTCCTTCAATTAATTGCAGCTGAAAATAAACATTGCAGGTTCTTTCTAACGCTTATTGAATATCCGATGTTATTAGATTATCTTAAAAATAACTAAAAAAGAGAGATTTTTAAAATTCGATCATACTGCTTTATTAGCTCGTTAAAACATTTCTCTTGAATTGTATAAAAATTGTATAAAAATATATTTTCATTGTTGCACAATACTTATGATAATAAATCTAATGAAAAAATATGTACGTCATGAATCCACAATTTGTTTTAAAAAATTTCACAAAATAACCCATAAGAATTATAAGACGAGTATTAGAGGTATAATAATAGTGAGCTATCGCATATCACTATATAATAATAGTGAGCTATCGCATAAAAACAGCCTTAATTTCTAATAAAAAAATTTTCTTGATATAAATGGCTAATTTCGTTGTTTTTTGACATATAGCTTTGTTACAATATGTAGACATCATATATTGAGAAAAATGTTTGAGGATTCGGAGTTCAGTTTTCAAACTGGTTCTTTAGATGCAGCGGAAACTTTTTAGTAAAAACTTTACAATGAATCATTTTCTACCAAGTAACTGGAATTCAGGGCCCCTTTATTGTAGTTATGTTTCTCAAAATCGGCCATTTTTGTGTCTTAAGTCATTCTTATCCTACGCTCTAGATCGTATAAGACGCATTGCTTTTGTTTAAGGTAACTACTTTGGGAAACAAGCAATATTTAAAATGTTGACAAATGTTTGTTCACTTTTAACCTCAGGTGTAAACTAACGCTATTTTTTACATTTGATACATCAGAAACGCATTGTAAACCACCATGGAAAATCAACGTGCAAGAAGTTTCGTAAATAGGAAATTACATATTCAAAGCTATTTGGGAAGAATCTGAGCAATATTCCCAGCTTATTAAACAAAAGTGGTTAAAATCCAGATTCATGCACCACTTAGTAATCTCACATGGACAGCGAAGTTTTAGAGAAAGCTAAAATATTGGTTATTTACTACCCAAAATGTCCTTTAGAAAGCGTTTACTCCAATTCTTAAATCACTTTCAGTAAATTAAATACATGGGATGTAAGAAATATGTATTTACCCACATATGCTACACGAGGGGAACATTTTGCATAATGAGGATAGATTTTACGTTTTTAATTCAGTTAGGATCCAGTAGACAAGTGTAATGTTCAATATACTAGAGTAAAAAGAAAAAAAAATCTGAGAGAATGCAACGCAATTTCTTTAATTAGATTCAAATTTTATTATTTTTAATCCTTTGTATTTCAAAATGCTAAAATTAGTCTTTAATTTCATTATTAAGTCCAATTAAGTAAGTACAGGTGTGTATACCCTTTCATAAATTTTCCTCGGAATATAGGTCCTATGTAGCATTCATATATAATTTGTTTCACTCTACCAATGTAATATATAAATGGCCGGGAAAACACGAGAATGTGGTTTTCATGCATAATATTTATTGGTTGTTATCTTTAAAGTAACTAATTAACTTTCACATTCCATTTTAAGAGACGAATTTATTCCAACAAAAGTACAAAGTTTGGCAGAAAAATATTTTTTATGTCGTATTTGCAAGATTAATAACTTTTGGCAGTTTTTACTTGATTAAATATTTACGTGAAATAATTTGGTATGTTTTACTGAATAAATAGGGCAAAGATAAAGTAAAACAGAAAATTTAGACCCCTTTTGGAAACAAAATATGTCACAACTCTTAAGGCATACATGACGTATGGTATAAGTGATAAAACATTTTATAATGTAAACTAAAGACTCTAGAAAAAAAAAATTCGCGAAAGGAAATCAACCAAACTAAGGCTCAAAGCAAAATCAAACAAGGAAGTTATTACATAGTCGACTATGAAATCATGTTTTCTTTTTAGTACTCTTAAATTATATTATCGTTTGCGTTAGGGAAAGAAAGAATGCTGGTATTCTTCGAGAGAATTTCATTTGCCTTGAATTTTAGAACTATACGTATTTGCTCAGTTCTGTAAATAGATCTCCTAACTTTATATTTTAGAGCCGCAGTTAACTATTAGCTTAAAGTCGACTATAAACTGGAGTAAGCCAAAATCTGCAGCAGGAAAAATGTGACCCGATTGTATGGAGAAATTCCCTTAGAGAAGGTAGTCACCCCTCTTAGATATCCTTACCTGCATTATTTAAAGATCGTGAGTGATACATGGAAAACCTTTCAATATTTTTTGTAGATATTCTATGAATCTGATATTCTCTTTTATATAAACTGTATTTGATACATATCCTTTAATGCTGCCATCTTTTGATAGTAAAGTCTTTATTCCTACACATACTATGAAGAACAGTTGTTACAAAGTTGTATATATATATATATATATATATATATATATATATATATATATATATATATATATATATATATATATATATATATATATATATATATATATATATATATATACTAGCTGAAGTACCCGGCGATGCCCGCGATTTTAAGAATGTTTGTTAACCAAAATCAATTTAAAAATTAACACAGTATAAATGACATAGAAAAAATATATGTGAAATATTATACACATCTCAGAATTTCAGCCTTTCATCATTGTAGCACTAAAATCTGAAAAGTAAAAATGTCAAATTTACTTGGCCGTGCTTCGACCGTCTAACCGGTCGGTTTAGGGACCCGCTCCCATCATACGATTGCGTGAAGTTCGTCACGGTAGAAAAAATACCTAGAATTCTTAGAAAAGAGGTTTTAAATTAATAAATTGCTGATTTCCACACCACGCTAGGCGTACAGCAAAGGCGCCTTATCCTCCTTTTCCGAAATATGCAAGGCGAGGATTCCCCAGTAGGGATATGTTTCCTTGTTTAATTTTGTAGAATTTATGCAGACTCGTTAACTTAAGGCAATTAGGTCTGACAAACGAAAAAATTAATAGAAATCTGCTATTAAGGGCTCCACGCACCATAAATGCAAGATTCTGTAGCAATAAATATCTGCATAATAAAAATCTCCATAATAAATGTCTCCATAAAAAAATATCTCCATAAATGCAAGATTCTGTAACAATAATAGAACCATTCTCTCCATAATAAACTCCATATAAATCTCTGTTCAGTTAAACTGATCCCCATATTACCTCAAAGCAGCTTCATAGACTATGTTTCTCGTTTCTTGATTTGGAGCAAATACATACAAATTTTTTGAAGATCCAACTCTAGAGCACGCAACGTAAAACTGTCCATGAGAAAAGCAACGTGATTCCAAGTTGACTCCAGCTACATGTAAAGATTGTCCTTGGGCTTTATTGATGGACATTGCAAAAGCTAAACGAACTGGAAATTGTAGGCGCCTGAATTGAAAGGGCATATCTGATGGAATGAGAGGTATGCGTGGAATGAAAGCCTCCTCACGTTTGGCGCAGCCTGTCAAAATTTTTGCTTCAATGACATGAGGATGGAGCTGCTTAACCACTAATCTTGTCCCGTCGAGAAGTCTTGGGGGATTTAAATTTCTGAGAAGCATAATTGGTGATCCAGTCTTCAGTACCAAATTATGCGGTGGCATTCCGGGAGGTTCTAAAGAGTTTAAAAATTCAGTAGGGTAGTGCACAGCCTCATTTTCTTCAACAACGGTATCTATCTATTTGTACGATACAGTTTCTCCAGGCAACTCTTCTTGAATCTTCAAGTTGATGTTGTTTACACTATCATTTTTTGGTGCAAGAATCGCACGTTCGCAAAGCCACTTATGGTCTGTAAAATGTTGTTGAATATCTGGAAATACTTTTGCTTTGAGTTCATCAGCAGACACTACTGTATTACAAAATGTTTCTCCGAGTTTGAAGAGACCAGTTACTGGATGAAGTTGTATTAATCCATTTCCCATATTTAACAAATGGTCAGCAAACTGACCGTTCAATGTTTTGCCATAAAGATGAACTCTCATATTTGTAGTAAGTCTTAAAGTGTGAACATGCCTCCAAAGATGTGATGATTTAAGGCATGCATTAATTTCATCCGCCATTGTTCCTTTTGGAATGACAGGCAATGTTTGTCGGAAATCTCCAGCCAATACAACGGTGACTCCCCCCATGAGTAAATCATTGCCTCTTAAAAATTGAAGCGTTTGATTGAGGGCCTGCAAAGCATTCTTGTGGGACATGGTACATTCATCCCATACAATGACTTGACTTTCCTGTAGAACCTGAGCTTTTTCTGTTCGTTTAGGTATATTGCAGATAGAATTTTCCGATCGGGCCAGATTAAGCGGTAACTTGAAAGCTGAATGTGCTGTTTTTCCCCCAGGGAGCAAAGTTGCAGCAATTCCCGAAGAGGCCACAGCAATAGCTACTTTGGAATTTTCTCGAATTTTTGCAAGTAACAACTTGATGAGAAATGTCTTACCTGTTCTTTCTGGTGCATCTAGAAAAAAAATCTTCCCCCTTTTTTTTTGGTACTTCTTCCAAGATGGTATTGTAAGCAGCTCTTTGATCATCGGTCAAAAGCAGTTCATTCTGTGATATGTAACTTCTCAATTCTTCAATGCTGTATGATGTCTCTCTAGTCATCTCTGTAGTGAGCGTATTAGGATTTCTGTCGGGAGTAGGAAGGCCTATGTCTTGGATTATTTTGCCTATCATTTCTAAAACCTTGTCTTCAATAAGGATGAGAGCTTGATTGAATATTGCAGGAGTAAAGTCAGCATTTTCACCAGAAATCATCATTTGAGCTTGGAGACGTATGTCTTCAGAAAGACTCTCTTTGTATGCATTCCATAATTTCATGGGATCTGCAACTCCACAATTAACGATTATGATTGCAAATAAAATCCTCAGGTTTTTTGGTGATTTAGTCGCAGCAGCCTCAAACATAGTAGCATCCCAATGTGCATCATCCTTCAACAAACCCCGCCTTAAGCAGGCATCACGAAAAGTATCACAAATTTCCCCATCAACAGTCCTAAGGTCTTCAAAGGAAGTAGGACCTGTAACGGTGTGAAGCAAAATTCGGAGATAATAGCATTTAAAATTTGTTGAATGTACTGTGTAAACACGGCCAAGATTTTCTGTTGCTCTGATACCAGGATGACCATCTACTGCAACTTCCTGTTTTCTGAGAATAAAAACTTTTTGATTAGCATTCCATGTGTAATATTTTGGCAACTCACAGTATAGCAGGGTCCTTGCAAAATCATCATTTTGACACAGTTCGAAGAAAGCAGTCAATGTTGTTTTTGGTGGATGCATAATCCTCTCTTCAAAATTTTCTTCAGTGAAATAGACACGGTGCCCATTTTCCAGGTGTAAATTGAGGTGAAAAACTGAAGGGAACCTTTCATGAATTGGGAAACTAAAAATTCTCCAAACTGCTTCATTACTGCTAATGTACCTGCCCATTTGGTACTTTTCAATCTCATTGATAACAGATCCGTCTTCCTGAAAAGAAAAAACTGCTTGATCGCTACCCTTATTGACATATTTGCAGATGTATTTAATGGACTTGACGGAGCTGCAGTATTCAACATTAATGTGTGCCTGAAATAACCTTGACAATAAAGGACAGTAAGGGACAACCCACTTGTTGTCAATTTCAAACTCTCTGTAGGAATTTCCAACTTTTACCTTGATCTTCGTAACTCTTCCACCATCTTCAGGACTTCTCCTTCTGTATAGGGGATAGCCATCCATTCCAGTCTGAGTTTCCTTAATGAGTTTCCTTGGATAATTCTTTGTACACTTGCCTTCTTTCAGGCATGGAGAAGTAGGATTGATTGTTCCGCAAGGTCCATGAATCATATTTTTCACAATGACTTCAAAGAGGATGGAATCTTCTTGAGGATCTGGAATTTCAGCTGATATAATTTTATCAACGTCACTCGACACAATCTTGTTTTTGAGCCACACCAAAATATGTGCATGAGGCAAACCTCTCTTCTGCCACTCAATAGTGTACATCCAAGCACGGACTTGACCGAAGATGTGAAATTTTCTAATGGAATTCATGAACTGTATAAGCTTCTGGTGAAATGCTCTAGCCGTCAAATCATGCCGATCATATTGTTTCTGGCCTTCCATCAGTTCTGCCTGAATTTCATTCCAACTGGGATTGCAAGTTACAGTTATGAAGAGGTCAGGTCGCCCATAATTCCTAACATACGTCATAGCATCCTGTGTGTATTCGTGCATGTGACGTGGACTTCCAATGAAAGTTGAGGGCAAAATAACCAATTGACCTACTTCTGTAGAATTAGCATCATTGTTCATAGCATCTCGAAGATGGATGTACTCATCTGCACGGAGCTTCTTCTGGTTGAGTTTGACATACTAAAGTCGTTCACTTTCTATTTTTGCGAACATGTCTACAACAAATTGAAGGAAAAGTCGGCGACAACGCAAAATAAGATTGAAATCCTTTTCTCGCACCATCAACCTATAAGAATAAAAATTCATAGCGGATACTTTTTTAGCTGAAGGCATCAATGTTGTTGGATCAACTTGCTTGATTTCAAAATGGTATCCACCTTCTCCCTGCCAAAAGATAAGCGGATATTGCAAGGCATCATATGATCTATGTGTTTCACATACACGTTGAAGGCGATTGTCTTTTTTCTGCAAAACTATGTCCCTCTGATTAAATTCATTACCACTAATAACAACTGCCACCTCATTTATAACTGGGGCATTGAAACGTCGCTCGTGCTCTCCAGCCGGTGTCCTGTCAGCTCGAATGACTAACCTGTAATCATCTGTCGGCATACGATCCAGTGCAGTTTTGAAACTTCGTACATAATTATTATACCTATCCAAAAAAGACTGTAACTGCAAGATAATATCCTCACGTGTTCCAGGAATGGTGGTGCAACGATGCTCTGCCTGTTTCCGTTCATCTCCCACAAAATATATTTGAAGAAATTGGTGCTCCTCATTTTCTAGGGGTAACATGGCTCCAATTCTATGATAAACCTGCCCTTGAACTTTGAATGTCGGCATAAATCCACGTTCAGCAACAATGCTGCTTGAGCCAAATGAAGTCATTTGAAAAGCAGAGTTGTACAGTCTAATGTTCTGAAGAAAATGCTTAGATGCATCCGTTTCATTGGCCACAAGTGACTTAAGTGGTTCTGGAGGTGTTTGAAGTACAGGCAGACTTACTTTTCCATTGCAGCAACACATGCCTTTAGTTTCGCCCCTCCACTTCAGAGCACAACAATGAGGGCAGGCATGTTCCATCCTTCCAATGACAAACTTTTCTGAAATAGCCGCTGCACTTACTGGATTGTAAACAAAAGCTGCACCTTGTAATTCTAAACTGGTAGATCTTGCAGAAACTTGTCTTGTTCTTTGAGTTTCCAGCCTTGCATTTCTTTCTTCCTGAGATTCTTCAGCTCTCGCAACAGCATTAGCTATTCGACCAGCTTCCAGCCTTGCATTTCTTTCCTCCTGGGATTCTTGAGATATCGCAACAGCATGAGCTATACGATCAGCTTCCAGCCTACGAAATCTGTGTTCTTCAGATTCCACATTCCGAGAAGCTTGTTGATAGGCCGATAATCTTCTATTCCTTGGGGAATTTTTTTTCCCACCAAATCTAGCCCTTTTTTTGGGTGGCATTTTATTTTTTCAATGTATATATAGCAGTATATATAACATCAAGTTATACATACACAAATGTATATTTAAGTGTTATACAGATAAAATTAAAAAGCATATGAAAATTAAGCATATGAAAAGTATGAATACTAAAAGCATATGAAAAGCAAAAATACATAAATCAAAAAAGAATGCAAGAAAAAAATACAAATCTATAAAGATTCCAAACGGACTATTGCTTCTTTTAGGAAACAGCAAAACAATGTTTCAGATTCTACTGGCACTGTGTAACTACTGGCACTGAAAAACTGATTGTGTAACTACTGGCACTGAAAAAAATACAAATCTATTAATTACGATAATTAAACATACACAAATGTATAAATTAAAAATAAAATAATTTAAAATTTTAATTTTATCATCCTTAATTTTTGAAGCGTTGATCAAAATTATGTTAAAAAGATAATATGAAAAAGCATATGAAAATAACGCTGCTTCAGAACTTCCGATGAATACTGCTTAAATGAAATAGCATATGAAAACTAAGCATATGTAAAGCATAAATATATAAATAAAAAGAATGCTAAAAAAATTATAAATCTATTAATTACAATAATTAAACATACACAAATGTATAAATTTAAAATAAAATAATTTAAAGTTTAAATTTTATCATCCTTTATTTTTTGAAGGGTTAATCAAAATTATGTTATAAAGAGAATATGAAAAGCATATGAAAATAATGCTGCTTCAGAACTTCCGATGAATAATGCGTAAATGAAATAGCATATGAAAAAAGCAAAAAAAGCGTATGCAAACTAAGCATATGTAAAGCATAAATATATATAAGGAAAAGAATGCAAGAAAAATTATAAATCTATTAATTATAATAATTAAACATACACAAATGTATATATAGCAGTATATATAACATCAAGTTATACATACACAAATGTATATCAATGTATATATAGCAGTACATATAACATTTAGATATACATACACAAATGTATATCTAAGTGTTATACAGATAAAATTAAAAAGCGTAAGAAAATTAAGCATATGGAAAGTATGAATACTAAAAGTTTATGAAAATTAAGCATATGAAAAGCAAAAATTCATAAATCGAAAAAGAATGCAAAAAAAAAATGCAAACCTATAAAGATTCCAAACGGATTATTGCTTCTTTTAGGAAACAGCAAAACAATGTTTCGAATTCCAACTTCAATGTAACTACTGCCACTCGCTGCTACTGTCGTCTGATGAGCAAAAAAAATTAAATAATTCAATATTATTCTGATTTTTCACGCTAGTGGAAAAAATGCCACGCCCACTTTAGAGTCACTTGAAATAATTAAACACACACAAATATATAAATTACACAAAAGGTTTTTTTTAATTCTGTATTGTGTCTAAATCTCCACTATGGAAATATATTGGAGAATTCCATCATTTTAATAAGAAATTTCTAAAATGAAAATAGCAACAAATAACGTCTGTTTATAATCTGAAGACGATGTTCATTTCACTGAAATGTTTTAAAATATAAATTTTAGATAAGAAATATTTAACGCATTTACTACGCATTACATCGTTTCAATAAGAAATGTCTGAAATGAAAATGGCAACAGAGAGCGTTTGTTTACAAAATAACGCGGCGAAAGAAAACGACATTCGTTAATCGAAATGTCTTAAAGTATAAATTTTAAAGCATAAAATCTGACTTGAAAGATTATTATTTTCATTTATTATTCTGGTTTAATATATAACTTGAAACTTTTTGATTTTATTTATTTTTATCTTTTCGCTCGCTGTTTGCCAGCTAACCCTAACGTGGACGCCATATTCAGAGGGGTGATTCCACAAAGTGTAACAGCTTACAAATTGTTGGTTTTTTATTAATTAAAAATCAACGGTAATTAATTTCGATTTTTGAAGTTCTTCAGACCCTCGGCTGTTTTTAAAGACGCCTGTATGTAAAATTTCACGATCGTTGCTCCTAAACTGTGGATTTCTATACAATTACAGAGATACAAACATTCATTTTTATATATTAGATATATATATATATATATATATATATATATATATATATATATATATATATATATATATATATATATATATACAGTGGGTTGCCAAATTATTAGGGACACCTTGAAAATTAGACAATTCCATTGTTATTTGCAAAAATGATTAAAAATTGAGGGTTAGAGATAATGTAATTTATTTTATTTGCGTAGAGTGTTTAATTTAGAACACGAAGAGACCATGTTTGTTATTAATATGTATTTATTTTATCTTAAACAGTCATTTGGAAAAAAAATTCGTAAAACGCTTAATATTTTGTAATGCCACCCTTTGCCGAAATCACGGCTTCGAGACGTCGAGGCATGCTCTCAATGCATGGTTTTACATTTTCGTTCAGTTATGGACAATGATTCCATATGTGTATCAGCTTTTCGATGAGTTGTCGCTTGTTAGTGATCAGTTCTGTCGCTATTTTCGTTTTTGTCAGCTCCCATGTCTTCGATCGGGTTCAAATCGAGTGAATTGCCTGGCCAGGGCAAAACTCTGACATTATTTTGAGCCAGGAAGGCTGTTTCATTTCTGGCTTTATGCAGGAGGCCGAGTCGTGCATAAATACGTACTCCTCATCATCAGGGAACCATTCATCGACTTGAGGCAACAGGCGATTTTCCAGGACTTGTTTGTACTGGTCTTGCCTCATTGTCACCTGGAAGAAGTATAGGCGCCCCATTCATTTCTTTGATATCACAAACCACACCATAATGCTTAATGGGTGTTTTACACTCTCCACGAGGCACTCAGGATGAAATTTCTCTCCGGAGCGACGTCGCACAAATGCGCTTTTATCAGCCAAAATTTGGAAAGTGGACTCGTCGGAGAAGCAGACCTGTAAAATACTAAAATAAGCCTCCGAAACTCTTTGCGTAGGAATATTTCACAATAAGAAATCGTATTTACTCGACTACAGTCCTCAAGTGTCATATTCTTGTGTTCTCGAGACCATAAAAGTCGCTTTTTCTTCATTGCTTCAGTCAGGCGTGGTTCTTTGGTTGGGCGATGACCCATCAGGTTCCACTCAGCCAATCTCCTCTGGACTGTCCTTTTGGAGACTTTGATCCCTTCGTCATTGATCATAGTGGTGAGACGAGACACACTCTGTTTCCGATTTTCGAGACAGGCATCCCTTATCTTGCGGTCACTACGACAGGTGGTAATGCGTTTTCTTCCACTTTTCCCTATACGGTCCGTTTCCAATTCCACATTATTGTCGATTTTTTTCTTAATCCGGTTAACCACTGATTTAGAAACACCGGCAATCGATGCTATCTATCTTTGGGAATGTGTTGTGTTTAACAGAAGCGTCTTTATTTCAGTACATTTACTCGGGGAAATGTCTGAAGCTTTTCCCATGCTGAAAAATCCAACAGTTACATTTTTAAGGATTAAAGCAAAATAAAACAAAAATGTTGACTGCAAAAATAACAAAAATAATGCCGTATAAAACAAAACTTGTAAAAATAATACAAAATTAAACAAAACTTACAAAAATAATACAATAGTAAACACAACTTACATTTCTGTTTTTTCCGTTGAAACGGCACGAATTACCCACAGTCGAACAAACGCTTTCACCTGCTCCAGAGTAATGCACGCAGGTGTTGCCACTTTCTAAATAGCATTTATAATGTTGCCAGCAATACATAACAAATGATAAAATTCATGGGAATAATTATTTTTGGTAATAAGATACATTTAAATATCGAAATTTCAGAAATTGTGTAGTGTCCCTAATAATTTGGCAACCCACAGTATATATAATGATAAGAGAAAATATCCTTCTAGAGCCATTCCAAAGAATTCAGACTGTATATATACTTGTATAGTAAGATTATACTTGTTATATAAATACTTGTATAGTAAGATTTACGTAACTCTCTACATTGTAACTTTCTTACGGGAGAAAAATATGAAAAGTGGAAATAGAAAACTAAAAAATAACTGTAGGCTGAAACAACATAACCAGAAATAAACTTCTTAAGGACAGCGATGGCAACATTATCATCAAAGGAACGATTGTTTTTGATAGTTGTGATACTGAAGGTAGACACAACTTGGCTCGGAACTATCCTTCCAAAAAATCAGCCAGGAGTAAACTGTAAGGCACTTAGGAATCAAGTTACAATTGAACCACCCCACTGGTCACGTTATACAGTAAGCGAGGTCATAGTTGAGAAGCCAAGCTAACGAGCTGAAACATGGAGTATACTCAAAATTATTTCTACAAGATAGCTCAGACACTTTAAAAATAGTTTATCGTTTGAAAAATCAGTTTATTTTAACTCAAATACTAAAATACATGATATATAGCGTTAAAAATTAAGTAATAAATTATTTGAAAATTAAAACAATGCGTATTTATATTAACAAATTAATAATAACATATAATTTTCGTTTTTATCTGTTTTATTTAATTGTATTGATATTTGTTAATTTGAAAATAAATTGTTGAATTGCTTACAAGTACTTAATTTATTTGTTTTTTTAAATATTCTTTTATTTAAATTATTAATGTTATACAAACATTTAGCAATTAAAATTAATTTTATTTAGTTAAATTATCAGGAATTATATTAAATATATATTTAAAACTATACATAATATTAATATTTACCTGTCATATAATCAGTCTTATTATAATATGAGAGGAATTATTAATGTAAATCTAAAACTACTAATTACGTTGCTGATAAAAATATCAGGATAGTTTTATAAATCTTGAATATGTTTGTGCTCATATATATATTATCCTTCGAACGTAGTTTATTTCTTCGCATTCGTTGTTTAACATTATTGTTTTTAAGTATTAATGTATAGCAACAGGTTATAAGTTATTAAAATTTAACTATAATAAAACATTTTAATATACGAATGTAAAATAACATTTTATTTTATAATAAAACAAATACAGAGATCTAATAAATTTACATTATTACTTCTTAAAGAAGTTCTAATGATTTTGAGTACAATGTCAAATTCATTTGAAATATTTTTATTAAATGTTACTGCAGGTTTGTATAAATTAAATTCATTACTATTTATGATAACAGTCTCATACAAATCGAGTTTCGCCAGCAAAATAAAGTAATTTTTACTTTGTTTTAATTTTTGATTTGTTGATATAGCCTGTAATTTTCAAAGCTAAAAGCCTTTTGTGTGGTAAAATTTAATAATTCGGCAAAAGGCTTTATAATAAAATGTACACCAAGATATATTTTATTTTGTTTAAACTAAATTGATAAATACTTTATTGAGATGTTTAATGTTTCTGTTATAGAATGTCTGTAAAATAAAAGGTTTAACTCTATTTAAATTATATTTTTCTTTTATCTTGTTTAATATTAAATTATAACATTTATCTATTATACAATTTTTATTCTGTTTCGTCATTAAATATAGTACTTTTATATAACTGATTATTATTATAGCTTGGTTTATACTTATCATACATCATTTGGGATTTTACCATATTGTGTTTACCATAACTATTTTTTTTAAATTCTCCATATCTGAAATGTTTCAGTTGTGATATTTTATTTTATTGGTATTTTTATAAAAATTATTCTATACTTGTGTTTAATTTTTTATTTAAACAGAGAATTTATGCCTAGGTAATTTGTGTCACCATCAAAATGCATTGATGAGCTATACTTGAACATATATCCGTAAAGCATCATTGTTTTTCATGATTCCTACTGAAAGCACAGTGATCTATGTGAGGACATGGACAGCTAACCATCTCTTAGATCATATCTGGATATACTAGTTGGTTAAACGTCATGTGGATTTAAGGACCTCTTTCTTTAGCCTTGTCCTTTGTAATGTTCATATATATATATATTTAATTATATATATATATATATATGTATATATATATATTTAAATATATATATATATATATATATATGTATATATATATATATATATATATATATATATATATATATATATATATATATATATATATATATATATATATATATTTAAATATATATATATATATATATATATATATATATATATATATATATATATATATATATATATATATATATATATATATTTAAATATATATATATATATATATATGTATATATATATATATATATATATATATATATATATATATATATATATATATATATATATATATATATATATATATATATATATATTTAAATATATATATATATATATTTATGTATATATATATATATATATATATATATATATATATATATATATATATATATATATATATATATATATATATATATATATATATATATATATATACAGGTGGTTATCAAAATAATGGAAACACTTAGGAAGAACATGAAATTCTTTATTAATATGGCATAGGACCATCTATGGCATTTAATACCACCTGGATTCACTAAGGAAGTGAATTATGCAGGTCATGAATAGTGGTTAAGGGAATATTATACCATTCTTTATGGATAAATCGTCAATGTTCCTGTAGAGATGCTATTGCTGAATATTGATTCCTGACTCTGTTCCCTAAAATAAATCACAGCAGTTCGATGATATTGAGGTTTAGGGACTGTGCGGGCCAGATAAGTTGTTTGACTTGGTCTTTATGTTCCTCAAACCACGACTTCACACGCCTAGCTCTATGGATCGGAGCATTATCATCATGGAAAACGCCATCTCATGCAGGAAACAATTTTTGCACCATAGGATGGATCTGGTCGGCTAAAAGTTCGACATAGTCCTTCCCAGTCAATCTCCCTTTCGGGGTTACAATAGATCCCTTTTGAAAACCATGTGATGGCCTCCGAAACCCTAAGAAATTTCTTCTCCATGTTTGACAGCTGGCATGAGACAAGCGTGATAATACACTTGTGTAGGTGCTCTTCAGACATACGCACGTCCTGTTGCAAGGAACAAAGTGAACAATGATTCGTCTAACCAAATGTCATATTTTAACGTATCACTCGACCAGGATTTGGGCTCGTGGCACCGCTTTAGATGACGCTTTGTTTTCACATCTGTTACAAGTGGCTTGGGAATTACTACTCTGCTGTAAATATTTTGTTTTTGAAGTTTTCTCTTACCTGTAGTGACTGGTACTGGAGCCTGCAAATTCAGATGGAGCTATATGGTCACTTTGGATGCAGTTGTCTTCTTTTTTGATGACACTGTCAGCTTAAGCACACGTCAGTCTCATTCACTTAGCTTTCCCTTTCGTCCACTATTCTATTTCACAGAGGATGTCTTTCCGTGAACTCTGTATGCCATCATGACTTCCGATATCATAGCTCGTTAAACACTCAAAACCATGGGGATGTTGTAACAGATACTCCTATTAAACTAAACACGCTTCAAAAATTTGCCCTTCTCCACGGTCTTCAAGGTTGACATCTTACGCTATCCCCGAGAGAGCCTGATACCCATAGTTTCATTACTGCTACATTAGAGTAGAATAATGTATACATTATATTCTGTAAAAAAATATTAGTCCCTAAACTTGTTTTTAACGAATACGAAACACTTCCATAAGCACCACTAATATTGATGAGTTTCCATTATTTTGATAACCACCTGTATATATATATATATATATATATATATGATGCAAATTAATAATGAGCTAAGGAATTATAAACTTCGAGGATATTGATGCCATTTGTTCATACAATAAATGAAATTCTATTCCTTGTCTAGCAATTATAAAACATTATAAAACCATCTAGAAAAATTTTTATTCTTAAATGATCCTGAAATATACGTAGCCAAAATTTAATAGAAATTGAAATCATTTTTAATTTGTCACCTAAAACGTATTTTATTTCGAAGACGTTTGACTTTAAAAATTTTCATTAAGGAACTTCATTTCTATCTTTATTTCCATTATTAATAATCATGAAATTCTTGTCTTTTGAAGTGCAAATACTAAATAATTAATTTTTAACAGTTGAAAACATATATGAAAATAATTGGAAACATCATTTAAATGTTTATACATTTCAGTGCATTCATAAGACATATTTATTAATATCGTATTTTTAACGCAAGCATTTAGAACGTTGTTTTTTGAAGAATCTCTTTCAATTATATTTTCGTACTTTCGATAACTTTTTCGATTGGAAATCAATTATTAGCCAACATGCAAAAACAACTTTCTAAAATATTGAAGAGTCAAAATTTTTTATTTTAAGCTCTCTTTAATGCTCGACTGAATAACGAATTCTCTATAGAGGCGTGATTAGCATTTTATTTTTAAGTCTTTCATGTAGATCCGTTTAATAAATTTATAGATACGTTTAAAATCCTTATATCACGCCACGTATAAAAGAAATAAAATTTCCCGAATAACGATATCCGAGAAATTTTCCCAGGTTTTATTAAAATAAAAGTTAATATTCATTTTTACCCCATAGGTGTTATACAATCCCATTAAGCAAATTATCAACTTTTCTAAAACTTTTAATGTTTTCAATTTAGCAAAAAAGAAGTTAGGACTGATTCTTCAATTAAGTTTCGTTTTTATCTTTTCATTTAAAAGCTTGGCGTTCACAAAATTCATCCTAAGGTACGTGTAAAGGAATGAAGAATTTACTCGTACGAGCCTTCAGAATGAGGCATTCTATCACGCAATTTAGCGATCAGTCCGTCTACTTTGTTGATACCCGTACAGTTCTTTTTTCTTCAGAAGACGGATTTTGACTCCAGCGTTTGAAATTCCCCTAGAGAAGGTATTATCAACCTGCGGTTAGGAGCAAGTAAAATGCGGTAAATGAAAATATGAGTTTAACAAATATTTTTTATATAAATTATGTTATTAAAGAGTAAAATTATATATATATATATATATATATATATATATATATATATATACTAGCTGAAAACCCGCACTTAGCTACGGAGTACGTTCAAATTAAATACAACCGTCAACGTATACAATTAATGTCAAAATAAATAAATTAATTAATATATATACCGGGTGGCCATAATTAAACTGACAGTGCTCACAGTGTTCTGTAGCACGATCTATTTGCGAGAATGACGCCACATTTTGTAAGAAGATTAAACAAGACGGGGGACGAAGGATTCCGCGAAAAAATAAATTAGTTCCAAAAGTCACCGCTAGGGGAATATTTGGCTCTGTGTAATAGAAAATAGAGTGTTAACAAATGCAAATTAATACGGAAAAAAATTACCTTCTATTATGCACATTTTCTTATTTAGTTCAAGTGCAATATGGCAACACTTTTAAAAAAGCGTAAAATCTACATAAACACCGATAAGGTCTCGTGATCTGCAATATCACGTACGCTGAGCAAAAGAAGAAGTTCTTTATTCAAATTTCACGTTACATCCATTGGCACAGTGCCAGCTGCTTGGGTTTTAAAAGGCAATGTGTTACGTTTCGAATCAATCGGATTGAAAGTTTATGTGCAATGTCTCGTTCTTTAGTCGAGCGTGCGTTACTGGTCAAATTCTTTTACCTCAACCAGTGGAACGCGTCAGCCGCTTTTCGTGCTTTTAGAACGCACAAAAAAATGCGTAAAGGTAACGGTCCTGTGTCAGTTAATGGTCTAAAAGCAATGGTTGCGACGTTTGAGAAAACAGGTTCTCTGAAGGTTCAGTCAGGCAGAGGACGAAAACCTGTACCACAGGATACAATCGAAGCAGTTGCCAAGGCGATTGTCGACAGAGGACCAGACAATATTGCTGCCACCTCTAGCGCTCGTGGATTAGCTCGGAATATGGATATGCCTTACAGTACGGTATGGAAAATCTTACGAAAGATTATCAACTTCTATCCGTACAAGATCAGCCGTGTACAGGAGTTACTGTACCCCGACCATGATAAGCGATTGACTTTTGCTCTCACCTTTCTTGCCAGAATGGAGGTGGATGATGCTTGGCCATGGAAAATCTTATGGGGAGACGAGGCCCACTTTTACCTGCATGGAACTGTGAATACCCAGAACTGCCGAATTTGGGATGACAAATCACCACATGCAGTCACAGAAATTCCCTTACATTCACCAAAGGTAACTGTTTGGTGTGGGTTCACAGCGTAATTTATCATAGGTCCATTCTTCTATGAGAACATTACCCCGACAGGACCGGAAACCTGTTCTGTTACCGGAGAGAAATATCGCCACATGTTGAACAGCTTTGTCATTCCGGCACTTCAGCAAAGGCAATGCCTGGGGGAAATCATTTTCATGCAAGATGGAACCCCTCCACACGTTGCTGTACTGGTGCAACAGCTGCTACGACAGAAATTCACAACAGAAAAAGTCATTAGCTGCTACTTTCCAACTGCATGGCCACCTCGGACGCCTGATCTTACCCCATTCGACTTCTGGCTATGGGGTTACCTTAAGTCCAAGGTCTATCAAGGAGTGGTCCAGGACCTGGCTACGTTGAAGGATAACACATCACGGACTGTACGGGAGATTCCTGCAGACATGTTACTTTCTGCTGTTGTGCATACTGTGCACAGAATGCAATATGTGGTCCACAACAACGGCAGCCACATTGAACCTCATTTGAATGCAAAATAAAAGGTAATTTCCGTATTGATTTGCATTTGTTAACACTCTATTTTCTATTACACAGCGCCAAATATTCCCCTAGCGGTGACTTTTGGAACTAATTTATTTTTTCGCGGAATCCTTCGTTCCCAGTCTTTTTAAATCTTCCTACGAAATGTGGCGTCATTCTCGCAAATAGATCACGCTACAGAACACTGTGAGCACTGTCAGTTTAATTATGGCCACCCGGTATATATATATATATATATATATATATAATAAATACGACGATCAATGTATACAATTGATGTAAATATATATATATATATATATATATATATATATATATATATATATATATATATATATATATATATATATATATATATATATATATATATTTATATATATATATATTTATAAAAAAATCTTAAGGGATATTTTTATAGACAAAATAATGTAAAAGAAAATATTCAAATTAAATCTAATAGGACATACTAAAGAATATAGTACAGTTAATATAGTACAGTTTGAGGAATATAATATCTTTTACTGTATTTTAATATTTTTTTGGAAAATGTCCAATCATCTGCCGCATTAGCAAGAAAAAATATTTTTTTTGTCTATTTCGTTGTTAAGCACGGACGATAAATTTATTTAAAATACCAGAAAAAGAAATCACGTGATCAGTATTTAATAAATTAAATTCTTAAAATTAAAATTTAAAAATTCATCAAAAATCAGAAAATGGAGGTAAAGATTCGAAAAAGATTTCATTTTAAAAGAATTTTTGTGATCTTTCTTGTGATATAAATTTTATGAAACTCAAATTATTATTTTAAATGCGAACTAAAAAAAATTTGTATTTAAAGAAAAAAGCAAAGAAGCTTAAACTGTCATTGTAACTCCAATTTCGCCCTGTAAGAACAAAAATTTGCATAATCCCATGGTTTGCAGGCATGTTCTGGATATAAAAGTGGATAAAAACTTTGGAATGTCTTTGAAATCAGTGATGGCTATCAGGCTGCCACAATGCGCTTTGCTTGTGATGCTCTTTATGAAAACAAAGGAAATGCGGCAGCTGCAGTTGGAGGAATTCCCCGATTGAAGAATTTGCGGAAAGGACCAATTCTTCCACAAGATCTCAGGAGAATGTTAGATGGATTCGAGAAAGCTTGACATATTGGAGTTCAGCGGGGTTGAGGAAGCAAACAGGTTCGCTCACATGTCGTTAAAGATGTTGCCACCGCTACTGTGGAAACATCGGATAATATTATATGCTATAGTAGGGCTTGTGCTGTGTCACGAAACTTGGGTGTTCCCTACAGCACAGGGGGAAACGTACTGAGAAAAATGGTGAATTGTTTCCCGTACAAATACAGTCATAATGAACAGTTGCTGTCCATCTACAGGGAGAAGCGACTGACCTTCACATTGACAATTCTTGCTAAAGTTGAAATGGATGCATCGGGGCCATGGCAGATTCTGTGAAGCGATGAGGAATATTTCCACTCAGTGGAACATTGAACACCCATAACTGTCACATTTCGGACACGAAACCCACGTATCTCCCAAGAGATGCTACTCTCCTCACCGAAAGTTACAGCCACGTATGAATTCACAGTCACATTCATTCTGGGATCTTTGTTTTTCGAAGAGGCTCCTGTGACTTTGTTTTTGATGATGGCCCTGTGACATGCACTGAGACGGCTAACAGGTACAAAAGGATGTTCGAAAATTTTGTTGTACCCCATTTACAACAGCAGCAATGTATTGAATCAATTACGTTTATGCAAGATGGAGCGTAATATATATATATATATATATTATATATATATACTCAACAAACACAGAGGCATCGGGCCGGGGCCGGATAATTCCGGCCAGCCGATTTCTCCACTGCTGGGCCGACGCATTAGGTCAGTATCGAATCCGTCACGGAATTGTCCTCTAGCCCGCGACTACCCCGTCGAGTTCCGGGCCGCTTCCGGTAACAATGAAGCTATCTTGCATCTGACTGCGAACCATGAGACAACTGCAAGGTACCCGTCAATGCGGACATAAAGCCACACCATTGCCGGAGGGTTACGGGAGTAATAATTCGTATCGACAGGCAGTCAAATACCCATCTCGAAAACAGCAAAGCGCCGTCGATCAAGGTTACATTCCAGTACTGGGCCATAATTGGAATTCTCGTAGACCCCTTCCTTTCACATGCTTTTTATTTTTATTAATGAGATTGTTTATGATAACAGATCTTGTGATAACAGTGTTTATAATAACATTTGATATAACATCAGATGATATATATCTGATATATATTTGTAGATATCAGATGTTATATATGTAATACTTGATATACACTCAAGAGCCAAATCATTATGACCACCCCTACATTTTGCAATGAATTCGCCTGGATGACGTGGAAGGCACTTGATCAGGTGGAAGTGGTATTTAACTGCTGTTGGAGAGTCTGAAGAATCATTCTTTCACTTACTTCTGTGTGTGATGGGAAAGGCTGCGGATCTAAGCGACTTTGATAGAGGGCAGATTGTAATGGCTCGAAGGATCGGAACAAGTATTTCCGAAACTGCACGACTCGTGGGTTGTTCGCGACCTACAGTTGTTAGTACTTATGCAAAGTGGATGAATGACGGTGAAACCAGCAGTAGACGACATGGTGTTGGACGTCCACACGCTATCAAAGAAACAGGTCGTCGGGGACTGTCTCGCATGGTGAAGCAAAACCGAAGCCAGACAGTGGTTCAGCTGACAGCCCAATACAATGCAGGGCCAAGTACAATAGTATCGCAGCACACTGTTCAGCGGACACTGTTGGATATGGGGCTACGCAGCAAACGTCCCACTCGTGGGCCTTTGCTGACCAAGTGTCATAGCCAACTGCGCCTGCGCTGGGCCCGGGAACATCGCGACTGGTCCATGGATCAGTGGGAGAGAGTAGCCTGGTCAGATGAATCACGGTTTGTCATTCATCACGCCGATGGCCGTGTCAGGATACGCCGTCTTCCAGGCGAACTGTTGCTCCCTCAATGTACAGTAGGTCATACGCAGGCCGGTGGTGGCGGTATTATGCTTTGGGGGACGTTCTCTTGGGCGTCTCTGGGACCCGTGGTTGTGGTAGAGCAGACCATGAATGCTACAGGGTATCTGAACATCATTGCGGACCAGTTGCACCCTTACATGGCCTCTGTTTTCCCAGCTGGAAATGGAATGTTCCAACAGGACAACGCCCCGTGTCAGAAGGTTAAAATTGTGTTGGAGTGGTTCCAGGAACATGATGCTGAATTCCAGTTAATGTCCTGGCCACCTAACTCACCGGATCTCAATCCGATAGAACACATTTGGGATGTCATGGGACGGTAGCTCAGAGTTCAAAGACCACCAATTCGCAATATCTCGGATTTGCGTGACCGTTGCTTAAACATCTGGTACAATCTATCTCCGGCCATCTACCAAGGACTTGTGGCATCCATGGCAAGGCGGGTTGAAGCTGTGTTGCGCGCCAAAGTTGGGCCAACTCCTTATTGACAGGTGGTCATAATGTTTTGGCTCTTGAGTGTATATAACATCTGATATCTACCCTTACACTTTATTTCTTTTTTTTCTGGCTCTCCATGTATAACTAGTATTAATATTTTTAACTTTTCTCTTTTTCTTGTGTATTTTCAGGTAATAGTAAATATTAATCTCTGCTAAAACCTAAAATTTTTGTTCAGAATAATCCCTTAAAATTATATTTTGTACATGTTATTTTAATTAAAGTTCGTAAATGTTCTCGAGATAAGAAAATTATAATATTTTCCATAGAGGAAATTTATTTCATTCTTCTCAAAGTTAAAAGTGAGGTGTAATATATAATTGAAAACCAGGAATTACTCGATTATATAATCTTAATTTAAATAATTTATTTGAAAATGATTTAAAATTAAAATTGAATGTAGTTCAATGTTTTATAAATTTTTTTCAGTCTGTCATAGTTACATGACAGTAGTGTCACGGCCAGGGGCAGGAGCATTGAAAAGTACAGGACAAAGTAAAATTATTGTTAAATGCAAGAAAGAAACAGGGCAAATGACGGGCAATAAAAGAGAAGGGAAGAAAGCCAGCAATATACCGAAACGAAATTTAGAGATTGTGTCTGTAGCAAGAAATAGAAGATAAAAGTTGATGAGAATGAATTGCACGAAGAGAAGAAAAGAAAATTTATGATGGCTATAAAATAGGCCACCTGCTTGAAGCCGAAGCATGGGAAAAAAGTTAAATTTGAGGGATAATTTATAAATCCCGCCCTCGATGCGCATTGGTAAAAAGGGGATTGAGAATAGGCAGCCACGGACGAATGGCGATGGCATGGTAATTTTATGACCAATGGAAATTATAAGAGGCGGAGACATTAATAAGAAAATAATATGAAATGAGAAATAGTGTGAAGGCAGAGAACCTAACAAGTCAGAGTTAGTCAGAGTTAATCAGAGTAAGTCAGAAGATTTTTAGATAGAGAAGTGGTGTCAAGGCACATATACCTATGAGGAGGGTGAGTTAGACGTTTGGAGATACAAGTTGTCGAGCGCCCAGTATCCCGTGCCGAGGGTCTGCAAGGAGTGAAAGAGTCAGAGAACCGATGATGAGAGTGCCCCAAGTGTCCCGTGTAGAGTGCCTGCCATGATTGACGGAGCCTTATACCAGACGAAGAAAGTGCCCTAATTCCGTGCGATGATAAATACAACGAAGTTCATCATTACGAGTGCCAGCTGCCCATAGTGATTCAGCAGTCATCTTCCGAGGTACCGACTTTGCGTTTCCTGTTTATATTGCTATCATTGCTTCTCAGTGTGTACCATAATAATTAATATAGAGAGCGATGAGTATAGTGTTTGAATATAAGATGTTAATGAATTGACCGATAATTCATACAAACAATTTAATATGATGTTATGCTTATATATATGAATTAATTTAGTAGTAATGAAGTTAAGAGTAATATGTGTAGATGCAGTACGAAAGATTTTCATAATAATTGAATGAAGTAAATATATGTGTCGTAGTAATGAAGTTGAGAGTTGTAGATGAAGTACGAACGATTGTCATAATAATTGAATAAGTTAAATATATGTGTCGTAGTAATGAAATTGAGAGTAATATGTGTAGATGAAGTCCGAAATATTGTCATAATAATTCAATGAGTTATGTATATGTGTCGTAAAGAATTAAGTTAGTAGTACAGAAGTTGTGAATAATGTGTAAATGCCGGAGGAAATATTTAGTAACTTGTAGCGTATTATTTATGTGTTAATAATCAATAAATTAATTTGTAAATATAAACCAGAGTTGTTTCCATTATTTGGGAATCACAATCAATCAATGTACTAACCACAATCTTTAAGCAATGAATTTAAAATCATAATCATCATTAATAATAATAATTATTACAATATAATAACTCCCAATCTTTAATCAATTTTAAAACTGTCACTCCTACACAGTCCTTTTTTAGTAGTTCACAAGTGAAAAAATTTCATAGTTTTGCATATCAAAGAATGGTTCATTGTTAAAGCTTAGCTGTTCAAGAAATATTTTGTTTTGAGACATCTTCAAATAAGTTTTGATAAGTTTATTCTTTGGCGATAAAAAATAATAATATTCTGTCAACGTACAGTCTTATATTGCTGAATACGATAAGACTGAAAAAAATTTATAAAACATTGAACTACATTCAATTTTAATTTTAAATCATTTTCAAATAAATTATATAAATTAAGATTATATAATCGGGTAATTCCTGATTTTCAAATATATATTTCTCCTCACTTTTAACTTTG
Source organism: Dolomedes plantarius (assembly GCA_907164885.2). Taxonomy (NCBI): domain Eukaryota; kingdom Metazoa; phylum Arthropoda; class Arachnida; order Araneae; family Dolomedidae; genus Dolomedes; species Dolomedes plantarius. Next base: position 102,480,303 of record OU015497.1, on the reverse strand, counting down.
AGAAGAATGAAATAAATTTCCTCTATGGAAAATATTATAATTTTCTTATCGAGTAAATTTGCGAATTTTACTTAAAATAACAAGCACAAAATATAAACATACCTCTCGGTCATTGTCCAATGGCGGTATATTAAAAAATGTTGAAAATAAAGAAAATCCCACACAGTCGAGCATCGGAGAGATAGCAAATGTTCAATCATGTAGAGAACTGAGCGCATTAACTGTGTCAAAATAAAATTGGCATAAATAGCGTGCGCCAAAGTTTCGCCAACACTTAGTTGACCGAAAATCGCCAATCAGTATACGCCATGTATACTGATTGGCGACTGCCCAAAGAGCATTCCCGTCTATTTTTAGAATTACCCCCCACTCTTTCTCAGAAAAGAGTCCCTTCTACTACTTGCCACCTGCAAAAACGAGTGTCCACGAAGGGAGGACAAAGGGAGGACATGCCACGAAGGGAGGACATGCCAGCGAGGCGAGGCACACGGGCGGAAAGTCAAGAGAGGGGGGGGGGGGGACGGCAAGTCAGCTGCGCTGTTAAAAAAATTAAAACTGATTTATTAGTAAAATAATGAATATAAAAATATTATCATTATGCTAGATAACTAATTAGAGTTAAAAATGAATTTTACAAGTATAACTGGAAATAAACAAAACCACATTGGTTTTAAAAACGCTACTCGACGTAGCAACCAGTTGGGAAATACATTTTTCGTTTTTGTTTTAACACGTTTTAACCCATCAAATAGCGTCGGTGCGGGAGGTTTTTGTCAGGTTGCAGGAAAATACTATTTTATGCCCTGAGCCTATAAACCACGGCCCGGGATAATTTGCACTATAATAATTTTGAACGTGTCCACCTCAACAACTGAAAAACAAAGCTTTTAGTCTCTAATTTTTGTGCTGGATTTTGTGATTGCTGACCAATAAAAATATTTCACAGGTAAGAACATTTGATGATATTTTTTCAGTAACATATCAGAGAACCTAGAATCAGCAAAAATCCATCAAATACGCCCCATTATTTACAGTGGCTCCCAAAAGTGTTCGTACACTTACGATTTTCAATGAAATAGGGGGTCTATCCATTAATTAAAATGAATATTTCAGAATGTGTATTTAACAATAAGATCTGGAATCTATTCTTAACAAAACTTCATGAAATATTTTAAAATCATAGTAAAACTTTATTTTTAAGAAACCAGTAATCAAAAAGTAACAAAAACTTTATCCCACAACAGTCATCGAACACTTGTAAAAAATCTCTACTTATAAGTAAATATTCTAATTTTTCGTTAAATTAATATTTAGTAGGATATCCTTTAGCATCAACAACAGCTTTTAAATGTCTGGGAATAGATTGCACTAGTTCTTTTGTAATTTCTGCATCAATGTTCATGCATTCTTCCATCATAATTGTTTTTAGTTCGCTTTTCGTGTGAATGTCGTGTTTTCGTACTCGAACCTCCAGTTCTCTCCAAAAATGTTCTATTGAGTTTAAATCTGGCGATTGAGGTGGTGTTTTCAAAACTTGGACAATTATAGAGACCCCAGAGGCGAACGTTGAGAGCCGCGGGCTTAGGATTAAAAAAAATTGTTTTTTTCAAATACCCAAATTTTAGGCTGATAATTTTAAATTGTCTCTTAAAATATTTATATAAACAGCATGATTCATTATGCCATCAATAAATGCCAAATTACCTAGTCCTGATGTTGACATGCACTCCCACACAAGGACACCTCCACCGCCATGCTAAACTGTTCCTACTAAATTCTTGGGATTAAGTTGCTCATTTTTTCTTCTCCATACAATTATACGCCCATCGGAACCAAAAATGTTAAACTTATTTTCATTGGCAAATAAGACATTATTCCAATAGGTTTGGGGCTTATTAATCATTGATAGTGCGAAGGAAAGCCTGAGAATTCTGTTTTTGCCACTCACAAAAAAAATTCTACGGCCAGAACGCCCATATAATCCATCTGCTCTGAGAACTCGTCGAACAGTTTCAGGTGAAATTGAAGTAGAAAATGTTTCATTAAATTCTGCAGAAAGTTTTACAGCACTCAAACGTGAATTTTTCACAAATTTTCTAATTATAAATCTCTGATCACGTTTTGTTAACTTTGCCGGACGACCTTTTCTTATCTTGATTTTGATCCGATTTTCTTCTTTAAAGCATTTTATCGCATACTGCACAGTATAGTGGGATAAATTAAGTAATTTAGAAATATTCCGAACTGATTTACCACTACTATGATGAAAAATAATCAATTTTCGATCAATGCTGTTTGTTGTTTCTTCACGAGTCATTTTTAAATAATAATTATAATATTACGGAATAGGCAAGAAAGAATTAAAGCCAAACGATAATTTTAAATGCCACCACAATTCAAAAATAAAAATAAAGTGCCAGGCGATAATTTTAGTTATGAATTTATCCGAAAATATTTCAGTGTACGATGACTTTTGTGAGATAAAGTTTTTGTTACTTTTTGATTATTGGTTTCTTAAAAATAAAGTTTTACTATGTTTTCAAAATATTTCATGTAGTTTTGTTAAGAATAGATTATAAATCTTATTATTAAATGCCCATTTTGTAATATTTATTTTAATTAATGGATAGATCCCTATTTCTTTGAAAATCGTAAGTGTACGAACACATTTTGGAGCCACTGTAGGTGTTCATATTCAAAATGAACTATTTCTCTTTTGGAACAAAATATAAGACATGAAATAATATCACTCTTAAAATTTTGTAAATATTATTCTATTCTTTTAGATTCCATCCCTGATCTAAGCAACCAAGATTGACTTACTGTTGTAGTAAGATTTGTTCTATTAAATAATAAATCAAAGCAAATAGAAATTAGGGAGCATTTTTGGGGGATTTATTTCAATATCAGATTTCCTTGAAACAGATAAATCAAATAGGTCTTCAAAATGTAAATATGTGGAAAGTATGTTACATGATCCATTTAAAAATGAAAAATATGTTATAGCTGAAGATTTATGCGATGAAACTGACAACGTTGCCCTCTATATTTCCCTTGAAATGAACGCGTTAAATGTGATTCAATACCTATTTACAAACAACTTCATCTATCTTTTTCCAAATTTAGTGATTGCCATACGAATTTTATTAACATTGCCTGTGACTGTGGCTAGCGGGGAAAGAAGCTTTTCAAAACTTAAAATAATAAAAAATTATTTGAGATATACAATGGGACAAGAAAGGCTTTCAGACTTATCTATTATTAGCATCGAAAAGGACATTTCGGAAGATATAGATGATCAGATATTATAACAGAATTTGCATTAAAAAAGGCAAGGAAAGCAAAGATTATCTTTTTGACTGACTTATTAAGTATATGTATTAATAGATATGTGTTGTAAGTATTTAATATAACGTATTCATTTAGTTATTATATCAATACATTAATAATTATTATGTTAGGTTGTAAAATTAAAAAATAAACTGAATTTATAATATTTTCTGTAATTCGTTGTTTCATTTAAGGTAAAAATATTTCAGAGAAATTTCAATTAATCCATACGGTATGAGGGGGGGGGGGATTATTCTCGCACATGGGTTGCAGCTACCCTAGAAATTACCCTGTATTTATTAGCACATTAAAAGCTACTAAATTACTGTCAACATTTACATACATACAAACACACACTTTCTAATTTAATCTCTGATGAGATGGGATTTGTTTTTATGAAGCATATTCGTAAAATATGATTACGGTTCATATCAATGGGTGTTAGTACTTATAAAGTATTTGTATCTACATTTACATCTACGTTGGTCAGCTATGTGAAATTTATTTTCAGTCATCAATTATTTTTATTTCATTTCCTCGATTTATTCTTTATTGTTCTTTACATCACTAGGTATAAAGTATGCAAATAAATACTGTAAAGATGACGAATAAAATTCAATTTTCCTCAATATTCTAATAACAATATTATGAATGTATAGAGGTTTAAAAATGTATGATAGGTTTTTAGTGTTTAATATGTTAAACATTTATTGAAATGCATTCGGACGCAATTTCATTTAAAAGAGAACTGTCACTCAAAGTATTTTACTTTATGCTATGAATATATCTATCTTCTGATAAATAAAAACGGTCATGTTATTCATTACAAAATCAATATACTTACCCCCCCCCCCCGAAAAGAAAAGTGCCGAAAATAAGCTAAAATGGTCATGTTTCTATAAAAAAATGGCTCCAATTCCTGCGTCACGAAATATTTAAATCATGAAATAATTATCAACACCATCACCGAAAAATTTGAAGTCCAAATAAGTCTACCAAAAAACGAAATGTAACGCCTAACGAAATTGATATTGGCCCAATGCAACTGGTGGTAGGGTTGCCAAGTAAATCGCAGAGAACCTGAGTATGAAATGAAGCGCCAGATAGATACCCGCTTTGGCATCCAAGAGAGTCTGCCGAAAAGTCCGTCTAAATCAAAATGAAAAACAAATTTAGGCAGGTACTACTCTTTGCTCTCTTGTGCATAAATTCTTGATCGAAAAAATTATCCATTTGTAAGTGGATGTTTATTTCATTTCTATATAAAAGCCAAAAATAAATTAATATAATCTAACAATAGTTGATGTCTGTCAAAACATGACGGCTAGATAGTAAATGAATGTACTAATACACAAATTATATTCAACACATCATTGTCAAATGTTGAAAATCATAATAATGAGCAGAAACAAATTGTGATTAAGGGGATTCGTGCTTAGTGAGTATCTAAAGACAGATTTAAAAATGTCACTGAGCATGTGCAGAAAGCAATTTTTTTAAATTGTAAATTATCGCTAATTAAACAGCATGAAATAAACAATTTCCATGAGGTTTACTGTTGTATTTCACAAATGTAATTATCATAAAAATAAATAAGGCAGAGATAGATCTAGAGAGACTTCTCAGAATAAACGTGTTTATCATTAAAACATGTCACTGAGCATGCGCGGAAACAGTGGGTTTCTAAAACAGATTTAACCCGAGAGCACTCGCGCCCAATTTCGAACACAAGAACTCGCGCCGGGTATCTCATACCCGAGTTCATTTCTGCTATTTAAATATCAATTAATATTGTTTATATGCAAACCTTACGTAACTAAAGAACATAAGATAATAAATTAAAGATTTTTAGTGAATTTTAATAATACTTACATTTTAATAGACAATTTTTACAAACTACATACTGATGTTCAACACAGACATTTTTCCCATTTTTGGCACATAAACTTTATTTTTCAGTCCTTATTACTTGGGCAAATTTAACATCGTTTATATTTTGTCTTGAGTTTTTTTGCAGGCGGTTCATTATTAGTGATTTCCAGTTCCATTGAAGGGCTTGAATAAGTTGTTTTTGTTTGAGGCACCATCATATTTAGCATGTTGCTATTGAAGAGAACATTCCATGCATCTACAGGAGAAGCGACATCTCTTGAATAATTTGTATTACCTGGAAGCTTGATAATTACGTTCCTTGAAGGCTTTCTTACATTTTGCCGGTATTTTTTCTTCATCCATTTTGTAATTTTATCTTTACCAATATAAAATTCGGCTGTTGACAGTGAACCTTTATCTTCGGTTTCTGTCTCAATTTCAGTAGAAGAATCGTGATTGCTACAGTATTCTCCATCCTCAGAGGCATTATTATCTTGGGATAAAGCTTCATTATCACTAGAAACAGTGTCTAAAAGGTGTCGCAAATATTTTATTTCCTCGTCGTAATTCAAAAATCGCGCCAGGATGCACTAAACTGACAGAAAAAAAGAAAAGATCTGACTGACGCGAGGACTCGCACGGGTATGACATACCCGTCGAAATATTTTTCTCAAAATCTATTTATTGAGCAGACTTAGTTTTTACCCCGCTGAAAGAATGTGACCTTGAATACAGCTACACGAAATTTCGGCCTAATCTGATAAGAAGAAGATAACAAAAACATTGAATGAAAATGGATTGGGTATGTCATACCCGGTGCGAGTTCTCGCGGGTTAAACATGCCACTGAGCATGCCTAAAAATCAATTGTAAATTGTAAATTATCGCTAATTAATAGAAATTGCTGTCACAAAAACCAAATTTAACACATCTACAGATTACAATCTTTTGTTTAAGACCAAAATGAAGTAAATTGATGCAGTAGTTTTCTCTCACGGACTGCCCAAAAAGTCGGCTTAGCAACTTAATTATATAGATGATATATATTATGCATATATCACATAGTATAACCGAAAGATTAAATTATGTCAGCCGTATACTTCTGATATAATACAATCGTTTCATACAAGGAAAATTATGTGAATTTTTCGTGCAAAAGAAGTTTCATAAAAGTGAAATAAATATTTATGAAAAGTCTCTTTAATTTAATCTTCGCCTTCCCTTTCAAATCTGTAATTCTGATGCAGATTTCTGTTACTTGTGGTTACGAATCGGAGGTCCAGTTCCGGGACAAAAGAGGAAAATCGGTTTCGGGTCGATTCCCATCCAACCGTCACCGGCCCTCAAAAGGGTACACACTACGGGATCCCCCGTCGGAGATTCGTAAATCACCCGGCAACGGTACGGATCATTTCCCCCGATCCTATCGTTCTTCCGGCGCCTCCAGCACCGGTCCGTCAAGTTGCCGTCAGTATTGTGTTTGTTATATATATATATATATATATATATATATATATATATATATATATATATATATATATATACAGTGGTACCTCGACTTACGAGTTTTTTTAGATACGAGCATTCTCTCGGTAGATTTTCTGCTTCGAGTTCCGAGCTAAATTTCGGGTTACGAGCAAGTTTCAGATATTTCACCGCTAGTTTGAGTAGCGAATACCATGTTACGTGCTCATCAAATGAGAACACAAGAAGCATATAATATTTACAACAATATTTACAATTGTATAATATTATTCTGAGACTACTATCCAGTCTTAAACCGAGAGATTGGATTCTGAGAAAACGTTCTTTGGATTCTCAGAAAGAAGAATCTGGACATTACAGCCACAATGAACGATACAAGAATCGCCCAGCTTCCGTGTCTCACTCGTTCAATTTAAGAGAGTAGCTGGTAATAAATGCGAAAGTCAGGAGAGAGGGGCGAAAAGATCCAAAATCAACGAATAAGATTTAATTTTTCAGTTCAACCTTTCTCCTCCTCTTCCATCAGCATCTTTACGTCTGATCTCCTAGGTAAATGTTGTACATTACACTTAATAAAACAAATTTATTGCAGTATATTCTATTGTATTGCGTTTTTATAGAATGTTCGTAGTTTATAAGCACGTTTTTCTTATTTAAAAACATGTAACAAAAAAGTTGTGGTGTTTTGGGGGAGCCCGGAACAAATTAATGACATTTCCATTCATTTCAATGAGGAAAATTGATTCGAGATACGAGTATTTCGAGTTACGAGCTAAGTCATGGAACGAATTAAACTCGTAAGTCGAGGTACCACTGTATATATATATATATATATATATATATATATATACAGTGGCTCACAAAAGTGTTCGTACACTTACGATTTTCAATGAAATAGGGGTCTATCCATTGATTAAAATGAATATTTCAGAATGGGTATTTAATAATAAGATCTATAATCTATTCTTTACAAAACTACATGAAATATTTTGAAAACACAGTAAAACTTTATTTTTAAGAAACCAATAATACAAAAGTAACAAAAACTTTATCTCAAAAAAGTCATCGTACACTTGTAAAAAATCTCTACATATTAGTAAATATTCTAATTTTTTGTTAAATTAATATTTAGTAGGATATCCTGTAGCATCCACAACAGCTTTTAAACGTCTGGGAATAGATTGCTTTAGTTCTTTTGTAATTTTTCCATCAATGTTCATCCATTCTTCCATCATAATTGTTTTTAGTTCGCTTTTCGTGTGAATGTCGTGTTTTCGTACTCGAACCTCCAGTTCTCTCCAAATATGTTCTATTGGGTTTATATCTGGCGATTGAGGTGGTGTTTTCAAAACTTGTGGACAATTATAGAGACACCAGATGCGAACGTTTAGAGCCGTGTGCTTAGGATCGTTATCTTGATAAAAAACAAAGTTGTTTCCAATACCCAAATTTTGAGCTGATAATTTTAAATTGTCTCTTAAAATATTTATAAAAACAGCATATGATTCATTTATGCCATCAATAAATACCAAATTTCCTAGACATGATGCTGACATGCACCCCCACACAAGGATACCTCCACCGGCATGCTTAACTGTTCCTACTAAGTTCTTGGGATTAAGTTCCTCATTTTTTCTTCTCCATACAATTATACGCCCTTCAGCACCAAAAATGTTCATCGGCAAATAAGACATTATTCCAATAGGTTTGGGGCTTATTTATCATTGATAGTGCGACGGGAAGCTTAAACTTTATGTTTTTCTCGCTCACAAAAAATTTTCTATGGGCAGAACGCCCATGTAATCCAGCTGTTCTGAGAACTCGTCAAAACATTTCACGTGAAATTGAAATAGAAAATGTTTCAGTAAATTCTGCAGAAACTTTTGCAGCACTCATACGTGAATTTTTCACAAATTTTCTAGTTATAAATCCCTGATCACGTTTTGTTAACTTTGCGGACGGCCGATTCTTACCTTGTTTTCGATCCAATTTTCTTCTTTAGAGCGTTTTTTCACATACTGCACAGTAGAATGGGATAAATTAAGCAATTTAGCAATATTCCGAACTGATTTACCACTACTATGATGAAAAATAATCAATGTTTGGATGCTGTTTGTTGTTTCTTTACGACTACGAGCCAATTTTAAATAATAAATAGAATATTACGGAGTAGGCAAGCAAAAATTAAAGCCAAATGGTATTTTAAATGCCCCCACAATTCAAAAATAAAAATAAAGCGCCACATGATAATTTTAATTATGAATTTATCCGGAAATATTTCAGTGTACGATGACTTTTGTGAGATAAAGTTTTTGTTACTTTTTGATTACTGGTTTCTTAAAAATAAAGTTTTACTATGTTTTCAAAATATTTCATGTAGTTTTGTTAAGAATAGATTATATATCTTATTATTAAATACCCATTCTGAAATATTCATTTTAATCAATGGATAGACCCCAATTTCATTGAAATTCGTAAGTGTACGAACACTTTTGGGAGCCACTGTATATATATATATATATGCAATGCTCAAAATATGTTAATTCATTACAAAACCTGTAACTTAAAAATTAATAGCATAAAATTTCGAATATGAGCATGCAATTTCGAAATTATATATATGAATATTTATTTTTAATTTAACAAATATAAACGTAAATCTTCGTTTTCTATGCAATTCCAATTTAATTTTATTTTAAGCCGTTCTGTAATTTACAAACATTTAGAACTCTGAAAAAAAAATTTTTGTATATTCATCGCTTCCTCATTTTATAGTTTAACTGAACGATGCAACTTTTGCGAACATCTGCCGTCTTGATTTGTCATGATAGAAATTCTTTTGTAACCATAGCTGCAGACAATAAAATGTTTTTCTTTAATTACATAGTAAAGTTCATGACATTAAAAAATACTGATAGACCTAAAGATAATGATATAAAACATGGTAGTACAAAAATGGTATAAATTTCTCGAACTTGTAAGAAAAAAATGCAAAGACTATTCGAGGTAAGGGCTAAAAAAAATTCATATTTTATTCAGTAATGGTTCTTTTAACTACCGTACAGGAGAAGTAATTTTCTAAAATAGTACTTGTATAGTTACTAAAATTACTTCCAAGATGTGGTATTAGTTTATAAAATTATATACGAAAAAAATAGTTTTTTATAACAGTTTAATACCTAACCTATGGCTTTACAATCTACGCATTTTTCTAGATAAAAATACATGGGATTATCAAAGTTCTGTTTGAAGGTTTCATATTAAAAAAATTTTAATAGGTAAAACCATACCTATTAAAAAACGTTTAAATCTCAGTAGACGAAAACCTAGAATTGTAACAGCTGACAAACAACTTATTCTATTTTTATTTGATAAATATCTTTTTACCAAAATATTAATTGTGAAATACTTAAAAAGAAATTTAAAAAAAGGAATTAATTTATAATTCCGATATTAAAACATCTTTCATCATAAGAATTTCTTATATCACATAATTTTATTAATATAACATTTGATAAAGTTTAAGAACTATAAAATATGCTATAAGTAGATGGGATAATCGATGTAAAACAAGTTCTGTTTCAAGGTTTCAAATTAAAATTTTTAAACAGATAAAACCATTAAAAATTGTTAATGCAACATAGTCTAATGCTACCTAGTTGAAAAACTAGAAGTTACGGTGACCATAGGAAATAAAATAAATATATTTTTGTTTTAAATAATACTTCATCAGATGTTAACAAAGAACAGTTTAAGTGTGAAATATTTAATTAGAAATGAAAAAGGAATAAATTAATAATTCAAATATATAAGTATCTTTCGTGATAAGAATTTCTTATTTGTCATAGTCTAATTGATAAATCATTTGATTTAATTCCCAAACTTTAAAATATGCAATAAGTTAGCTCCAGGATCTCATTACTAAATCAGGATATGGCCTGGTTGGGTGATTGAATAATACATTTATAATGGAAGCAGAAAATATTAAGTTAAATGTTCAACCCACTCAAGTTATGATACAGAAGGAAAGTGTGTATGAGAAAAGACGGCAGAACAGACTAGTATTTCAGATTTCTGGGACCTGTGATTTCGGTATACTGGGACCTGTTAGGGCGCTGACATCACATCACACCTAATCTTAGCTATTACTATTTTACTTATAGCATGTCATATTTTTATCACCTTAGAAGTACTTATATATTAATAAATATAGTAAAAACAATCGTTTATCAGTATCATATACAGAGGCTGTTCACACATTTTTTAGACAATGTATATTGTATTCACAAAACTAAATTACATAAAATTCTTGTGTTTTAAATGTTCTATTTGGCATCCCTTATTCTGAACTATCTTTCGACACCGCAATTTCCAGGATAATAATGCCTTTTGAAGTGTCAGAAGAGGTATTCTATTCCATTACTCCTGAACAGCTTTCCAGAGTCCTGTAAGGGTTTTGGGACGACGTTTGGATAATGCAGATTTTAAAAGTCCGAAAGCACAAAAATCCATAGTTATACATCGGGAGATTTAGTAGGGATATCAGTGAAGGGTATGGCCTTGATACCAGTTTTTTGTTCCATTTCTTTTAGGAAATTTACAGTGGATTTTGATGTGTGACTGCTAGCTTTGTCCTGATTGAGTCTCACAGATTGATGGTACTGTGGGTAAAACGATGGTATTTCATTCAGAAAAATTGGCGATAAAATATGTTCCTGATAGTATTTGGAGTTAATCTTGACATTGTTTTCCACTCTCTTTATTTTTAACTTGCCATTATAAGAAAAACCAGCAACAAACATGAATCCCTTAGAAAAACTTTCTTTCGATTCTTTGGACCATGTACTTAAATTTTTTTCTCCCCTTTTATGATAATAAATGGCTCTTTTTTTGTTGCAATCATTTAAATACACCCATGATTCATCTATTGTGACAATTGTTTTCCATTTTCCTTTGGATAAGTGTTTCTCATATAGAATTCTGCAGCGTGTCCTGCGTTCAGGGATATGATTTGGAAGAAGACGATGCACATTGCGTTTTTTCGTTTTCTTAAGATTTAAATCAACGTTTATCATTTTGTTTACAGTGGACACCGAACATTTTAATGATTTTGCAACTTTCCTTTGACTAGGGGGATTTTCTTTTAACATTAAACAACGTACCTTTGCAATAGTCGAAATGTCCGTTTTTTCCTTGGATAATTGTTTGGAATTTTTGTCCCACTTGAGGCTCCAATTTGATGTTTTTTTCCTTTCTTGTAGACGATATTACCTATCGACGCTTTAGATATCACAAAACCATGACTCTCACATCGTTTTTGGATAACGCAGTATGCATATTTCTCTTCGGAAAGAGCATAAATGTAGCCTTCGAACCACTGCTTTGTTAAAAACGCCATTTTGAATAAAAACAAAACTTTCAAGCCGCAGACGATAATTTTGACTTTTAAAAACATAGTACAATTGCAATTATTTCTTTTGCAGCAAACGATTTTTTATTACCGCTCACCAAAATCGTCTAAAAAATGTGCGAACAGCCTCTGTAGAGTTATTTTTCTCCAATATATAGTATCACTAAATAATTGGACTTAAAAGGCGCTGAAGTTCTAACGCATTACCTATCTAAAAGACCATTAAATACAAAGGTTTTATAGTGCTCAAAGTAATAAAAAAAATTTTGTATTTCAAGTTATGTGAAATGATGCATATAAGTGGAAACATAAAGGCATTTTATTTTTAAACTAGGAGCTGCTATTACAGCTAATTGACTACATGAACGTAAATATTGAAGTATACAAATTATTCAGTTAAACACAAACAAAAAAATACTCTAATAGGGAACATCTCTGATCAAAGGCCTTCTGATCAAAGTTTCGACACAACAAAAACTTCGCCATCAAGGATTGATGAGAGGATTAGTATTATCTTATTAAGTTTCTGAGATTAAAACAAGCAAATGTTATTTGTTAATCAATGATTTAACTTGTTGAATAATGATTACTTTAACATAAAACGAAGTATAATATTAACTCTCTTTTGTATGCTCAGTAAAATTTATGTAACGGCATATGACGGCTAAGGAACGTATTGACATATTCATAACATTTTAATAGTCGAATATATATATATATATATATATATATATATATATATATATATATATATATATATATATATATATATATATATATATAAGTTTTTATAAGTCGCGCTGACGCATTGTTGAGTGGTTACCGTAGCAAGCTGTCTTCCCGTTGACTTGGGTTCGAATCCTTACAAATGTATGTACGAAGCAATGAATGTAATGAATGTATGAATGTAATGTATTACAAATGTATGTATGAAGCTCTATCGTCCTTTCATGGAGGGAAAGTTGATTCACTTTGTGTTCGCTCGCACAATGAAGTTTCTGGAGCAAATACTGGAGTATACAGGCTAATGTCACCAAGCTAGATGCCTGCCGCATTGAAAAAAATGAGATTGCTAGAAATAAGGAGTAGCTGTTATCTGGTACATATAATTATTATGCCTTAGATATAATAATAGTCCATTTATTAATATATTCATTACTGTAGTCATTAATATGGTTTGTTACAGTGATGTGCATGAATTTTTAAGTTTAATATATGTTAAAAATGAAATGAATGTATAAGACGTGTTTGCTTTATAGACAAACTAAACATAGCAAAATTTTGAAATCTCTGTTGAAAAAACTTAGCATTTAGATTTATACATTAAAATGAAACCAGAACTACGTACTCAAAATTATGCTTTCCTATTAGCATATTAAAATTAATTCAAGGAAAGATCTTATACCCTTTTCCCCAAACTTTTTTAAAGAAATGAGAAGAAGAAAAAAATTAGGGGTCTAATGTTCATTTTGGGCCATTAAAGCTTAATTTATTATACGCATCTAAACATGTATCAACTGAATACAAAGTGGAACGCGCATTATAAAATGTGTATAAAAATGTACACATCATAAAAAACTTTGAAATTACTTTAAGGGGTTGAATACATAAATTAAATTCCTTTTTATTAAGTATTTTTCTCTTGTTGAATTTCAGTGAAGGTTTGATGCAGTATTTTTTACATAAAAGGAAATTAATGTTTTTATACTCTCATATACAAAAATATAAAATCTTAAATTGTGTTTTCTGCTCACCTAGAAAATTAAATCACAAAGAAATGCGTTTTGATTAAACAATATTAAAGCACCACGAACAACCATATTTTGTTAGAAAACAGGTCGAAAAGTAATTGTAAAGCTCTGTTAAATAGAAAATATATGTTAATTATATTCCTCTTATTCGTATAAAAAATTGTCGGTTCTTTTCTATAAGTGTAAACAAGTTAAACGGACTTCAAATATGTAGCTAATGTTTTAATTTTGAGTAGCAAACAAATCTGCCCGGTCATGCTGTTATTTAGAAGAAAAATCGAGCTCCGACTTAAATTGCAATGTGCCAGTTTTTTTATAAAGCATTGTTTTGTATCTACATTCACCACATTATCTACATTTTTTTCATCGGTTTATTATACACTGAAATGCCACTGAATTAGGGATACCAACCTAGTAACGAGTTGGGACTCCTCTGGCCTTGATAACGACTGCCACACGACGAGGCATAGATTCAACAAGTTTCTGGAAACATCCCACGGGAATGGCTTGCCAAATATTGGCTAAAGCTGTCCATAATTCAGTAAGGTTCTTTGGTGCTATGTGATGGCGTTTCACGCCTTGTTCCAAAACATCCCAAAGATGCTCAATAGGATTTAAGTCTGGGCTTCTAGGTGGCCAATTCATGACAGAGAAGTCAGAGGAATGCTCATCCAACCAGCCAGTATCCAACCGGGACTTGTGAGAGGTACAGTTGTCTTGCTGGAAAACTCCATTACCGTGCGGATGACAGAACAGCATAAACGGATGGAGGTGATCACCCAGCAACTCTATGTACCGAATTGCATTGAGGGAGGTTGGTACACGCATCAAAGATCCCAAACTGTGCCACGAAAAAACACCCCAGAACATGATTGAGCCACCATGCCCTTGTACAGCTCCAGCCAGGCATGCAGGATCCATGGCTTCATGAGCCTGACGCCATATTCTCAGCCTCCCGTCGGCGTTAAGTAGTCGGAATTGAGACTCATCACTCCATGCTACTCGTTTCCAGTCCTCTACACTCCAGTCTCTATGCTCTCTTGCCCAGGCAAGACCCGATGGCGAGTATAGAGCAATGGTACTCTCGTAGGTCTACGGCTCCCGAAACCCATATGGTGAAGCGAGCGTTGCACAGTCCGTTTACTGACTGTATGACTGGCACCGTCATTAAACTGGTTGGTAATTTGAGCTAATGTTTGGCTTCGCTGTCTACGTACAATACGCCTGAGCCGTCTCTCACCACGCACTTTCAAGGCTAATTGTCCTTTGCAGTTTGCCCGATCGCTAGTTTTTTTCCCACCATCCATGTATTCTTGGTATACTCTTGACACTGTCGACCTTGAAAATCCTAGCTGTCTGACGATTTCGGAAATTGAATGGCCCATGCGTCGCACACCTACGATTTGTCCGCGTTCGAAGGCGTCTAAATCAGGCAGTTTACCCATACTGGCAATTCCAACAACTAATTCAGAACAACCACAGTACGCGCTATATATGCAGTTACCACAGCGCCCTCACTTGCGCATACATAATGCGCAGCGCTACACAATTTGCATAGGCTTTGCTATCCCTAATTCAGTGGCACTTCAGTGTATTTTAATAACTTGATCAAATCGTTTTAAAAAGTTTACTGAAACACAATTGTAAAACCAAAACTGATTTTCTTTAGTCTTTATTCAAAGTAAATAAAACTACAATAAAATTTTTACTTAGTATAAATGTGTGTTGAAATATTCAACTAATTAATTCACATAATATACAGGGTGATTCAAAATTAATATAGCGATTTGAAACGGCTATAACCATTTAATCAAAAATAATTCATCCATAAGAATTACACAGAATGTAGAAGAAAGTTCGAAATTTTGTTTACATACTTTATAAATGTTCTATGGGACTCCCCTTGGTCACACGGACACCATCTAAGCGGTAGTCCATTTCCCGCCATGCATTCTGGAGAATATGTGGAGTCACCTACGCAAGAGCATTATAAATGCGCATTTTGAGTTCTGGAATTGTTTTCGGCAAAGGAAGCACATACACAAGGTTTTTGACACTACCCCATAGAAAGAAATCGCAGGGTGTCAAGTCCGGAGATCGAGGTGGCCAAGAGCAGAACACACCCGTTGACATCTCCGGTCCGACCTTAGCAAACGCTTTGGAAGATGCTGGTTTAGGAATGTGCGAACCTCCATATCCATGTGGGAGTGTTCCATCTTGCTGAAAGATGTAATCTGTATGCCGCAACTAGATACAGATTTCACGGATGACTCCACAATGCGCTTGTGTTGGTGACTCCACAAATTCTTCAGAATGTATGGCATGAAATGGATTACCCCTTAGATGCTGTCCGTGTGACCAAGGGGAGTCGCATAGAACATCTATAAAGTACGTAAACAAAATTTTGAACTTTCTTTTACATTCTGTGTAATTCTTATTTATGAATAATTTTCGATTAAATAGTTATAGTCATTTGTAATCGCTATATTCATTTTGAATCACCCTGTAATTTTTCTTTCTTATACTGTCAGAAATGATAGAGTACATAATCACGTGTGACTGACACGTTGGAAAATATAGTAATCTCGATACTAATAAGCACCGCCACGCCATGTTGAAAGAAGATCTGATTTAAGCAATTAAAGAAAATTTTAAAATAACTGGCATTCCATATCATGTATAGATTTATGAGGAAAATATTTGAAAAATTACTTTTTCAAAGGATATTTGTTGTGGGAATTATGTGATTTGCTATCTATATTATGACAGTGGGATTTAAACAATAGTGGTTACTTTTGTCATAATAGGTGTCCGTTAGTTCACTTTGGGATGCGATATAGTTACATCTTCAGCTTAACAAAAGGAAAACTTTACTTCACTTGATCATAAGTGTTTAGTTACGCAACTTTACTTTGTAAAATAAACATATGCTATTATTAGACTTTCGAAGAATTTATCGCATTCGTGTTCATCTTATGACTCGCGACTAGATTTTAACCAGCCAGCAAGGACTTTTAAAAAATCCCATTGTATTATTACTTATGTATTATAATAATGATAATTCACAATAATAATGCTTCTCGGATGTTAGTCCATAAGCTTGGTGAACCGGAAGGCCAGAAGCTGCTGTATCGTAGTCAATAATAAGACAAGCCTTTCGCTTTAATTACTTTACTACGATACGTTAAACATACTAAAAATACAACAGTTAAAGCAAGTATGTACAGCGAGTTAGAAAATATAGTTAGATCATCAGGTTGGCTGTGGGTTCAAAGACAGCTCTGGCCTATAAGGCCTCTCTGACCAGAAGAGCTCTCTCTTTCTGGCACTCAAAAACAGCTCTCTCTGCTCGTGGACTCTTGCCGTTTCTTTATACTATAGGCGAATTCAAAGGGATTTCTCTGGCGTTTGAAGTGCTGGTAAGTGTTTGAAGTTTATGGGATTCTAGACGTCACTATAGTGTCAAAAATCTGAAGAGCCCTCGAATCCTGCTGGGATTTATGCGTTCTATAACGTCAAACTCGCACAATACAAGAACTTTAAGGCATTTTATCCTAGAGTTTATGAGACCACCCAGACCAACAGTTCGCAGATAGATGACATGTTGAGGGGTAGGAAAGAGGCATCACATTCTTATATCAGTACTAATTTCGTGTAATAATTGAAACAACGTCACACTGCGAATCAAAACCTGCAAACTCAGCCGAGGGTTTATTTCCCCTGTTCGGTTTATGTTTACGGGCCTCGGCGCCGGACGGACAGTACAGATGTGCCGACCAATTTGGGCAACCCAGGGTCCCCTTATAATGATGATAAAATTAACTTTAATTTGTACAAATTTTATTTTATATTAATGACAATTTTAATGAAATAAGAAAAAATCAATAAAGATTTGTATTCATTTACATACTCCATAAACGAGCCTTAAAGAGGTTCGGCTAGAAGATGTATTTCAAATTCGCTATGGAACCCAAAATATCGTGAAATGTTCATATGTCTGGTTTATCGAATCAAACTAACCGAAAGATGTGAAGTGTTTCTGTTTTTTTAACTTACATTTCTTGCTATCTACTTGGCCTGTAATTTTATGAAAATTTTACACTGTACAGTTCAGCCAAACTTTTCATAAATTTAGAATATAAAGTTAAACAAATCTGCTATGCCAAAAAAATTAAAACAAAGGTTTGGCGATGGCTCATCAATACATGTTTTCTTCCCGAATTTTAAAAGCAGTACAGCAGTAACGTTATGCGGTCTCTAATCTCGACACGATTGTCTTAATGCTGGTCTAATTAATACTGGAGTCAGGGGTTAGCCGGAGTGCTCTCTCTCTAACTCAGGAAATCCTATGAAGATTGGACATTCGGACACGTGCTCTGCATTAGAAAATTTTAATTTTCTTGCCCAGAAGTATTAGGACAAGCCGTCTAAAGGCTCAAGCGGTGAAAGCCTGGTATTGGTAAAAAATATATGTGATAAGAAGACAGGAAACTATTGACAGAAAGGCCCTGATAGAAAACTAAAAATATAACAATTCCGTATGTAATTGATGCTATTTGTTTTCATAGAAGTTTGATAAAGGTACTAATTCCTTGTAAGAACTTTAGACAGGTTGGGATAATATCAAACAATTTATTACATTATTGTTCTTTAAAATTACTGAGAAAATTAAACTCGAAAGTTAAATAAATTTAGATATATAACTCATTCCTTGTTTGCTATTTTCACCTTTTTTTAGATTACCTCGTAAAGACATAGATACGAAATTTTTTTAAAGAAATTTACTGAAACGTTTGGTTTATCATAACAGTAGTGAGATATTGCTTTACAAGCCGACGTATTTTTTCCCGAAATAACTGCATTAAAATCTAAGGAATTGCAGAGGCAGAAAATGGTAAAAGTCATTTTTTCAGATATTTGTTGTATCAACAGATATCTGCATATTCAATTCTCATTGTTGCATTTCCCCTAATAATTTCCTTTTAAGAATGCATTTTCTCTGTCACTCTAAAAACGAAATATACTATGAATATCTTTATATAGTTTGTGACATATGTAAATACGATATATATACTACATATTAAAAACAAAATTCTTCATTTGTGTGAAAACAATTCTTATATTAATGAGAAATACGTATATGTGTTTTTCTACTCAAACAATGAAAAGATTCAATTAATATATGCTTCAACCTAGGATAAAATATGCATTCTCTATTCAAATAAGGGATAAATATATTCATTTATAAACATTTAGAAATATTTTAACTAAGAGTTATTTCTGTTCCCAATGAAACATTCAATGTTTCCATAAATACGGTAAACGTATTTACCGTATTTTCCGACAAAACTATCTGTCAAATACACATGGAATTTTGCAATAAAATTGAATTTTTCATTGTAGAATCTGAAAAATGTCTTTTACCCTACATCCCACTTTTGAATAAATTATGGTTTTTAGGAATTCAATCGAGTACATACACCAGAAAGAGGATTTCAGGAAAGAAAAACTTCAGGATTTGTGAGTATTAAGCTTTCGGCTAATATATCTCGGTGATTCAGATACTTTTATTTCGCGTATAAATTTCAGACCTTTCTTCTTGTTGCAATAAATTTGCGTATCGAATCCTCATGATCTCTACGCCATGTTGAGCTATAATTTATGGATAAGTTTAATTTATTTTTATTTTGTTCTTTTATTACTTTAATCGTTCTTTATTTCACCATAAATATAGATTCTATACTAAAAAAGCTTTCTATCTCAATATATAAAATAAATGAAAGTATGGCTTAGTTTCTATATAACAGAAACTTCCCTATCATATTTACTATCTTATCACTACCTTATTTAGTTGAAATAAGAAACTGTGTTGTTTATGTATATATAAATATACATATTAAATAAATAAATAAATAAATGTGTGTATATCTATCTATCTATCTATCTATCTATCTATCAATCTCTCTCTCTCTTTCTCTCTCTCTCTCTCTCTCTCTCTCTCTCTATATATATATATATATATATATATATATATATATATATATATATATATATATATATACAGTCGGACATATATTTAACGAAGTCACGAAATCCCGAAAAATTCGTTGTCCCGAATTCGTTGTTCCCCGAAAATTAGTTTGTCCCGAAAAATTCGTTAAATAGAACTTCAACTTTTAAAATACTTTAAACTACACAAAACAGATTTTAAATTCCTAAACACTAAATATCATTAAAAAACTAATTAATCACTTCTTTATTTTGTAAATTAATGTCTATTTGTTTTATATATCTTACCCATCAAAATATATATATATAAGGAAAACAAGAATAAAACAACACATTGTCCGGGAATACACCGTATTTTCAATTTAAAAAACTAATTGTATATTAAAATTAATGAATTTTAATGGTATTATCGCATTTATTATAACAAGTAATTTTAAGCATATTATACCACACTCGTCCTTAAATTTAATTACTGAAAAAAGTTTGTTAATTTTGTTTCAGTTTTTTGTTTGAAAAGTGTTTTCTCTCATAATACGGCTCGCGTCTTTGCAATGCACCAAAAAACCCTTCAGGAGTATTTTCTTCAAACTGTAATCCGTGTCGGATTGTTTCAAATGATTTTATCATTTCATCATAGGAAGGTTTGTTGATTTCGGCATCATCATCATTTCCATCTTCATCAACTTGTTCATCGCAATTCATTACTGTATTGTTTTTATTTTTCACACAGTCCAAAATATCCAATTTAATTAATTTTTCCCAGGTTTCAGCTTCAGAATCAGATGAAAGAAAATCATCAATCAGGACATCATCGTTAATTTCTTATTTTTCCTTTAGCTGTATCCACATTTTTTTAAGTTCATCTAAGATAATATCGTCTTCGTCCTCCGTACTTGCCGAATTCTCATTGCTGACGAAGAATCCAGGTTTGGCAAAACTGTTGCGAATATTACGATCTGTGACATCATAGTCCCATGCTTTGAAAATTTCTGATATGCTTTCCCGTAAGTTGATGTTTGGCATGGATTTGATTGTTTCAAGCGCAGTGATAATTTTTCGCACTATAAATAAAGGTTGCAAGGTGGATAAAGGTTGCACTTTCTGGATGAAATGCAAAGAATGACAGCGATTTTACTGCTCTCGATGAGTTAGGTGACGGTAAAACCAGTTCAAGATCATTGATCACCATAAATTTGTTAAAAGAAAGAATAAGTTTGAAATGTTCAGAAATATTTGAGAAATATGGAGAAAATAAATATTGGATCACAAGAAAAAGTTCGTTAAATAGAGAGTGCACTTCGCTATTTGGAGGTTATTTTACGGAGAAATTCACAAAAGTTCTTGGATCCAAGGAAAAGTTCGCAAAATAGAGAAACTCGCAAAATAGGTTCGTTAAATAGAGGTACAGCCGTATATATATATATATATATATATATATACCATAGTTTCATATGCAAATAACCCCAAAAACTTTGTGGAAAACTAAATTTGTAGTTACGAAAGTTTAATTCTAAAATTAACCTACCATCTTTAAGTTTTAAACTTTTTCTATTCTTTCAACTCGTTCCTTCGCTTCTAGTTTCTTTCGTTCAATTACTTAATGTTCCACTCCTTCATGAATACATCAAAGTTTTTGTTAATAAGTCCAATGAGCCAATACAAACCTTCTTAAATGCCAGGATTTTTAAGTTTCCTTTCATGTTAAAGACTGGATATGTTTTTCCGGTAATGCGAAAATAGCGAAAATTGTACAAATGCTGTTTGCATGATTTGCAAATTTATACAAAGGAATTTAAAATCAAAATTAGGATACTATCAGCTAACACAGTTCACTACTGTTTTTTGTAAATTTTCGCTCAACAATAACACTGAAATTTGAAACAAATTTGAATATGTAGTTGAGTTATTTGCTGTTTCTTATTTTAGAACTTTTTGATTGTTGAAATATAATTCATAGGAGGAATTTCTTAAAAATGGGACGTTTATCGGGAAATATATTTTGATGCCTGCCGATTTAGGAAAAAGTGGAATTTGCATTATAAATAACACTGGAAATTGGTAATAATTCTAAACAATGGCTCTGAAAAATAACAGATCTTGAGCACAATAACAGTATCTTTCATTAATTATGGGATTATATCTCAATAAAAATGAAGTTTATGTTTTAGGTATGCAATCTTTAAGTCTCCTTGTAACATAAATTTAGCTCTAAATGATGGCTGAAATGGTGATCACTATGTTATTAAGTTTTTAAAATTAAACCAATGCAACATAATTTGCTAATCAAGGAATTAATTTGTTTATTAATGATTACTTCATTAAGATTTAAAAATTCAATGTTTACTCTTTGTAGTATGTTCAGTAAAATTTATATATGCAAATGCATATGACGTTGAAGGAAATTAACAACATATTCAAAACACTCATATTACTTGTATATATCTGTATATATATATATATATATATATATATATATATATATATATATATATATATATATATACGCTGCTATCCATGAAAATTGCAACACTAGGAAGGAATGCAAATGGCAAAACTTTACTTTTTGTACGTATACAGTAGAAAAAAACGTGATTAAATTTGTAGGAAATTTACGGGTATAGAGGTACCAAAATTAGTGTACACAGCTGTCGCCTCTGGTAGCTAAAATGGATTTTAACCCGGTTAGGCATTCCGTCGAAGTGGGCTTCGATGACACTACGGGCAATGACAGATACGATGCTTCTTCGAGTGTATGACACACTTCCTCAATCGTAGTGGCTGGAGAGTGGTGGCGGTCCCAGTCTATAAGTAAACCCATGACCAGATGTTTTCAATGGGTGAGAGATCTGGAGAACGTACTGGCCAGGGCAACAGTCGAACACCCTCTTGAAAGATGACGTCTCCGAGGCCTCGAAGATAGGGCCCAGCCACCGGCCCTTTAGATCTGAGAAATGTAACGCTGGCAATTCATATTTCGACGGTGAGAACAATAGGCGTTCGTACCGTGTACCCAATGGCTACCCATACCATCACACCCAGTTTCAGGGCTCTTATGACGATATCTAATTCAAGCAAGCCACGTTTTTCCTCAGTGCTTCCAGATACGGATATGTCCATCATGATGCCGCACGCAGAACCGGAACTCGTCTGAAAAACGACGTGGTGCCACTCCTTTATCCAGTTTTGTCGTCGCACGTCTCTATGTGGCAGTGTCAAGCGATACCGCAATAATGGTCGCCGAGCAGATAGTCCGTGCTGCTCCAGGCGTCATCGCACTGTCTGCGAGGGGTTACTTGTCATGCTACAAACATGCCCATTTCCTGACTCAAGTACCGTGATGTGGCTGAACGATACTGCAAGGCCGGCCTGACAACATGTCTGTCCTCTCGGTCGTTAGTGGGGGTAGGCCATTGAGAATCCTGCATAGCTTTCACTATGACCATCCTGAGCCCACCGATTCCATAATTGCATGACTGTCGCTGGATTGCGAACAATGCCAGAAGCAATATATCGTAACCGCTAAAACCGCACTCACAACAGGCCACGATTCTTCCGTTATCGAATTCCGACAAGTGCTGGTACCGTTTCTCCGTCTTATACGAGGTTATAACACGATCTCTCCCAAACAGCCAACATTCACAATGCGATTTCGAATGAAAAACCGCTTTGTAACTTTCCTTTCTATACAGAGTTGGAGATGCCGTTTATTCTCCTGCCTGGTTCGATTGCGCTGATATGCTATCAGTTGCATAACGTAGCACATTCTTGCCTCTTGCGAATTTGGCGTTTGTATCATCCCTTCTGCATAGTATCGTAATTTTAAGGCCAGTAGTGTGTGTATACTATATATATATATACCTATATTATATATATATCTATATATATATATTATATATAATATATATAATTATAATATAATATATATATATATATGGTTGTGTGGTGTGTGTGTGTGTGTGTAATGAATAAAAAGGAGAGATGTCGGACCAAGGCAGAACTGGAATACAGGCCTGACTTCATAGCATTTCGGATCCGGGGTGTAGTCTAGTCGTGGAGAGCTGCCGCGGAAGGCACACAGACAGGGAGTCCGGAGTGAAAAATCTACTTCCATCGTCTAAACTTATTTATTCTTGGATCACTCCCTGAACAGCTTACAACATGGTCGTACCTTACACTTCGGCACGGATATATCACATTTTTTGACAGTCAAGTAATCGGAAGCCGCCGGAGCTGTACATAATGATTTTAAAAACCGCAGCGCACAAACTACATGTTGCCAGACCCGAGATCAGACACAGAAGACGCGCGAAACTCTAGTTCTATGTCCTTGAGTACAGGTGGCGCTGAACTTCCAATTGGTTTTAAACGTGACACCTGACCCCAATCATGCCACCTGGGATGAGTTCACGAGGATCACGTCATATTCTAGAACACTATTCTTATATAACCTG
>OU015497.1:102303496-102453496 GCA_907164885.2 Dolomedes plantarius | reverse complement strand
CATGAAACAAAACAAAGAATTACATATAGAGATTAAAAACTATTTAACTCTCATAAAATAAAAGATGACGTCATATTTGCGTCATTAACAAAATGATGTTTAAATGCAAAACAAACAGCAAAAACCGACATTAATAGGGTATGTAAGCACCCCACACCTTCAAACAAACTGCACAGCGTGTGATCATGCTTGTTACGACGTGATCAACCATTGCAGAGTCCAGTAATCGCCATTACTCCTGTAGGGCAGTTTCTAAATCTCTGACAGTGCCTGGAGGGGGAAACACTACATTACGGCCGAGGGCATCCCAATATTTTCAATTGGATTAAGGTCCGGCGAGTAAGCCGGCCACTCCATACCCGCAATCCCCGCACTCTCCAGAAAGTCGTCAACGATGGTATCTCTATGGGGACGGGCATAATCGTCCATTAAAACGAAAGAAGGACCAACTGCTGCAGCGTACAGTTTCACAGTGGGGTGTAGGACTTCATCTCAATACCGTACAGCCATCACAGAACCTCGACTGTAGATGTCCAGGTCTGTGCGATATATCAATGAAATCCCTGCCCAGACCATGATGCTTCTACCGCGGAATGCGTGATGTTCGGTGATGTTCTCGGGCCGATTGCGTGTGCCTTGTTCTCTCCAGACCCTTACACGCTTATCATCGGGTTGTAGGGTGAATCTGGACTCATTTGGGAACATAACGTTGCCCCAATCAAACAGTCCAAATCACATGCTGTCGGCACCACTTAATCGTGTCCCTCTGGATTGGACGGATAAAGGAACACAAACTCGTGGTACCCGGGAGTACAGACCATTCAAGTGTAGCCTTCGACGAACAGTAGTGGCAGATATCGTCTTACCAATGGCCGCTGCAACCATACATGTCACACGTGTGGAGGTCGATCTTCGATTCCGCTTGTCTAGAACAGGAATATAACGATCTTCCGAGGGTCGTAACCATTGGATTACCGACTACACTTCTTCGTAAAACTGTTTGGCTGGTTTGGAATTGTTTCCATAATCGTTAAATGACGAAATGGTAAACACCGAAGAAAAGAGCAACATCTGTGATAGACTGTC
This sequence comes from Dolomedes plantarius, assembly GCA_907164885.2. Taxonomy (NCBI): domain Eukaryota; kingdom Metazoa; phylum Arthropoda; class Arachnida; order Araneae; family Dolomedidae; genus Dolomedes; species Dolomedes plantarius. Next base: position 102,452,410 of record OU015497.1, on the reverse strand, counting down.
CTGCCTCAATTAGTCCGACAGCTCACCAGCGCTCAGAATCCTCCATTCGTCTTCTGGGAGCCATATAAACATGCCTAGCTGGAAAACAAATCGTTCGAAGGTTCTAAACACCTGTCATCAGCACTTAAATGCAACTCCTGTAACCCTTCACAATGCCGGCTTCTTATACGACTGCCTGTTTTGCACATTTCTCGACGCGAAACAGTGATTGGCTGTTACCTAACATATTTGCATACTTCCTTCTACCTTTGCACCAAATTTCAGCTTCTTTAATTCAGATTGTCATATGGAAATTAACATTTTCCTCTCCGTGCTTAACTTTTGGAAGTGAGTGTATACATATATATATATACAGTATAGTATTAGAAACTTTGTACTTAAATGATTACACGCGACCTCGGAGCTGAAAATGTCCCGTGAGGAAATAGGCAGCTTAGCAGTTTAAGGGTTGAGACTGGTTACCATATAAGGCAATAAAATGTAGATATTTTCTGGCCTAGTGACTATTCGTACCACAGGAAATGTCTACTGTATGAATTTGTGGTTGGAGGAGATGTATAGCAGATACAGTCGAAAGAATCGCCGAATATTCTGTATTAACTCCCTCATGGATGAAGCAGTCTGAACCAAAAATTATTGCATTACAAACCTTGATGTACGTGTAATCGATTGCATTACATGCGATGCTGGAAGTGATCTCCGTTTTCTGTCAGACACATTTTGACGGGGCGCTTCATGTTCCTGCACGTATTGGCATGGTTATCAGGGGGAATTAACATCTTTTTCACGTTGCATGTTCATACCGTCCTTCATACCGTCCACAGTGCAAGGATTGTGAGAATAGACTTTTCGCAAAGGAATAATTCTCGTTGGGTCAGATCCGTTGATTGTGGTGGTCAAAGAAAGCCCCTTTGGTATTATTCTGTTGCCCATGAAGTTCTAAGCCATGCTCATTGTCGATGTGCGACATGTTGCTCTATCTCTCTTGAAGTAAACTTCCGTTAAATCCTGGTTATCCGTTTGATTCACGAACTGTTAAAAAATGTCCAGGTTCACATCGGTGGTGTCAAAACCTTGGCCTTTGATGCGCAACTGAGACATTGCGCAACATACACACTCTTTTTGATCATGGAGTGGTGTTTCGTGTGTGGCAAAGCAATTTTACGCGGGCCATATTCGGGTGTTTTGCGATCTAACATAATCCAACAAAATGAACCACGCCTCATACGATAACCATTTGACGTGATGTACCATCTACTGACGAACACATTGTACGTTGTTTCGTTGAGATTGCTTTGTCCTAGCTACCGTTATTACAGAATATTCGGGACCTCTTTAAAGATAATTCCCCTATATAATTACGTTTTTTGGCATTTACTCTCTTTATCATACACTTCAGGATCTCTGTACTTGGAAACACATCCGTGATCTCGTTCCTGGATATATTTTAATAAATATACTATAAGTCTTAAAAAGATGTAAATTTTATTTCACGAGTTAAGTGTTTCAGCCACCGACGATCGCCAAGACTGCATTGAATTATAAAATATTTTTGTATTTTATGCACATAAAATACAAAAATACGCGCACACACACACACACACACACACACACATATATATATATATATATATATATATATATATAATATATATATATATATATTATATATATATATATTATATATATATATATATATCTGTGTGTGTGTATAATTTAATTTCAGTTTCTTTAATAATACATGTTCTTATTATTATTCATAAATTACTTTAAAAATCATTCATGTATTTAATGGACACATAATTAAATTTCCACTAAAATTAGAGTTAAGTTTCTTAAGTCCTGCTCTGTTGCCAAGAAAAGAACTGAAGGTCTTAGAATTTCTGTTATTAAAAGCTTAGAAAATTTGAAATACACATGGGCTTTGTTGAAACCGCAAAGGAATAATTTATGTTATATTTATACAGAACAAAAGATATTTACTATCAGTCTAATAATTCAAAGAACAAATCAACAGAGAGAGTCTCAATTTCTATAAACATGACACACGATACCTTATAATTCTGTATGCATCCAAAGTAAATTTGATGAAATAAATGAAGTCGAAGTTAAATAACGCGTGGAAATTTGAGAAAACACTAGAAAGTCAAACAAAATAAATTCGAATTTAGTAATATGAAACTGTCTTTCCACGTTGAAGATAGTTCTGCTTCTTATAAATAATGCAAATTCTTCGGAACGATCACGCTAGAATGTCAGCACTTTAAGTCCAAAATTTATCTGTTTAAGAAATTTCAATAAACTTTTATAAAGGATTGATTTCATAGAATGTAGAAGAGTCTGGAGTTGTCTGTAATTCGTTAAATGAGGTTCCAGAATATTAATTTCACTGACTTTGTGTAATAGTAGGTTTTAGTAAAAATTCTAATATATTAAAATTGCTATCTTGGCTTAAATTCGAGAAATTTATCGAGTCCTGATTTAAGTGATCACTAAAGTTACTGAAAGGACGTTATAATAAACATTAACAGCTACTGTTATCACGACAATATTGCATTTATTTGCTAAATTTATTTAATTGTATTAGTGTATTTTATTTACAAAATGCTCTTTTATAAAATATAGACATTTTAAATATGTATACAGTAGCATCTAGTGCTACTAAATTTCTAAATGACGATTCCAGACAATAGTTCCTTTACAGTATTAAACAATATCAAAATATTACAGACATTCTCATAGGACTACAGCAAAGTTCAGCAAAAGTCTTCAGGCTTGATACAATATACACAGGCACAGAACCAGGCCTGAGGTTCGCATACTAAATTCAACCAAAAAATGAATGACCTGTTGGGGCCGAGTTTATTGTGCTTAGATATCCTGGGCGTCCTTCTCGATTATTCTAGAAAAGGAAACTTTCAGAACTCCAAAACCATGCCATCTAGGTGAACTCCGCCAAATGTCAAGAAATTGGTCACCAATCTCGCCAAACTCTAACGCTCAATGACTATAAATACACGGAATATTACACAAAATAAGTATAAAATAAGAGATAATGAATATTTACGAATTTTTAGATTTTTTAAAATTTCCAATGGCAGATAACTTGACATAATGAATAACAACACAAAGAACGAAAGAAAAAAAATCATTCTCTCATTAGACTTCTTGCCTCTCAGTTTCGCTCGATCAAGGAAGCCCCATGGAATGCTCTGCAGTAAAGAATATGGTGGCCATCCATAATGACGTGGTCCCCACAAAGGGCACAGTAAGGGTCCGGTAAGACACCAATTCTAAAATGGGGTCCAGCCAGACAGTCATGCTGTGTATAGAGTCTAAAAATTGCAACCACCTCGCGGCGGGGCCAGTCAGGTATGGGAATTTGCTCTAAAGACCTCCAACTTTTGTAAGCAGTTCGAGATCTCAAATCTTCGTAATGTCGGGAAGATAAAGTATTGTTGATAAAACGTTTTGCCGTACAAAATGGGACATTATCACGTGTGAGTTGTAATTCACTAGCACCCTTCTTCGCCAGTGCATCAGCCTGTTCGTTGCCACTTAGTCCACAGTGACCCGGGATCCACTGAAGAACAATGGTCTTTTCCATCAATTCCAGTTTTTGTATGGATAGTTGACAACCCAAAACGTCCCAGGAGGATGGATTAAGCTAATGCATTGATTTAATGAAATGTGAGTTAAGCTAATGCATTTGAGACCAGCTCTGGAGTCGGAGAGAATGACGGCCCTCCTAAATTTATCACAGCGGAAAATCAGTTATTAAAAAGCTATTCGGATAGCCGAAACCTCTCCATCAAAGGCTGTTCGGTAACTTCCAGCGGGGGTATAAAAAGTGAACAGGTCACAAAACATACCCGCGCCAGTGTTAGGTTGGTCATTAGAAAACGACACGTCAGTATAGACTCATAGAAGTTAGATTCAGGGTACCTATTGTTTATAGTCTCCAGAACAAGGACGTGAAGTACTTCACGAGCGGTATCGAATTTTTAGAAATATTTACAGCTATTTACAAAAATATTAATGAAAAACCGGTAATAATCTTCTTCGTAAACTTTATTTCAAAATTCCCTTTCAGTTTAAAACTGATTTTAAGTTACAAGGATTTAAACATTTCAGTATGACGCTAAACAAAAAGGTTTTTTAAAGCATTTTTCATAAATATGACTAGTTTAAATGGCTTGTATTCTTTCCACAGACTAATAACTAATTAATTAATAAACCTTTAGCGATATAAAATATGTTGAATGATTTTCCAAGTTTCGTACATGAACGAATGATATTAAACTAAAAAATAAATTTTGATAAATTATCAATGAATGTTGAAATGTCATGTCAAACATATCTTCAGACTAAATTGTAGAAGTTTTAGGGTACAATACTAAAAAATCCATAAAATATTTAGAATTAGTTGCTGACAATTTGCGTGGAATACGGAAAAATTACTAACATAATTTTAGAATAATTTGTTAGAAACATGGCTGCAATACAAAAATACTAAAATATTTTCAAATAAGTTGCTGAAAATTTTAGGTACAATACGATAAAATCGCAAAAAATTTTCAAAATAAGTTGATGAACATTTGGTTTCAATACGAAAAAGCACTAACATATTTTCAAAATAAGTTGCTGAAAATTTTGAAATTTAAAAAATGCACAAGCAAAAAAAAAACATGTGCAATATGAGAAAACAACAACAAATTTTCACAGCATGTTTTTGCAGGTTTTCTCGTCAAATTTTGGGTGCAATGGAAAAAAAAATACCAACATATTTTCAAAATAAGTTGCTGAAGTTTGGGTGCAATACTAACAAATACTGTGGTAGGTGATCGTACAGTGTACAATTTTAGAATAGATAATGATAACAAAATTACTCATGGATGAATAATAAATTGGTTTATTTATGAAACAAACAAACAAACAAACCACACACACCCACATATATATAATAATATATATATATAATAATATTATATATAGGGTAAGTATGCCTAATATGAGACCTTTGCTAATTTGAGACCCCAGCTTATAGGACGTATCAAGTACTGCCGCCTGCCGAATGGAGCGTAAAACAGTAGTCTATTGCATCATTCGTAACCGGTGAGTCAGTCGAGTGTCTGCAAGCGCACACAAAGGTGCAGTATTGTTTTTCCTGAATGTGTGCTCGTCGACTTTTTTCATTACCATTTTCATTGGCTGTTTTCACCTTCATAGACCTAAAAGATAAGAAATCAAAGGATAAACAAGGAAAAGGAGATCAAGAAAAGAAAAAAGAAACGATTTATCCGAAAGGTACGAAAATTGGTACATATGATGTACACGCACAGAAAAACAAATGAATACAATTTGAAAAAAATTGGATGATTTATTCAAGAAAGAGAGCTTCACAAACTGAAAAATACAATAGCGCGTTGGTCTACCTCTGGCCCTTATGCAAGCAGTTATTCGGCTTGGCATTGATTGATAGAGTTGGCGGATGTCCTCCTGCGGCATATCTGGAAAAAAATTGTGTCCAATCGGTGCGTTAGATCGTCAAAATCCCGAGTTGGTTGGAGGGCCATGTCCATTATGCTCCAAACGTGCTCAATGGGGAAGAGATCCGGCGACCTTTCTGGTCAAGGTAGCATTGGGCAAGCACGAATACAAGCAGTAGAAACACTCTCCGTGTGCGGGCGGGCATTATCTTGCCGAAATGTAAGCCCAGGATGGTGTGATATGAAGGACAACACTACGAGGCGTAGAATATATTTGACATACCATTGTGCTATAAGGGTACCGTGGATAACAACCAAAAGGGTCCTGCTAGGAAATGAAATTGCACGTCAGAACATCACTCCTGGTTGTCGGCCCGTATGGCGGAAGACAGTCAGGATGGTCCATGGTCAGGTTACCACTGTCCGGGGCTTCTCCAGACACGTATTCGCTAGTCATCTGGGCTTAAATCGAAGCGGATCTCATCCCTGAAGACAATTCTACTCCAGTGAAATTCCAGGTCGAATGTGCCCTACACCACTGCAAACGGGCTTGTCGGTGTACAGAGGTCAATGGTAGTCGATACAAGGGGCATCGTGAGCTCAGCTCTCTTTCTCTGAGCCGTCTATGAATGGTCCTTGCGGTCACTGAAGCACCATTTGCACGTACGATCTATGGCAATGATCAATCTGGGGATGTGAAGCCGCTCTGACGATTGTTCGGTCCTCATGTTCTGTGGTTTCTCTAGGCCAACCGCTTTCTTGATGACACTCTGTTCGGCCATTGTTCACCCATTTCTGCCAACATCGTCTAATAGTGGCATCGCTCCTATCCAAGTATCGAGCGATTCGCCGATTAGACCAACGGACTTCTTTCAGCCCAACTACACGTCGTCTCTCAAATGTTGACATCTGCGTATATTGTTCGCGCACCCGTATGCGAGACATGTTTACTGTCTACCTTAGTAAACGGAATGAAATTCGCAAAGAATTTATGACGTGGAATCGAAATTTAGCCTCTTTAATATCCTGCCAGTTGCGCAATTAAGATGCGCTGCAGCGTCACATGTTCCTTCGTTGGCCGCCAAGCTTTAAAATTTTACATTTTCCTTCGAAACATGTATGCATATATCAGTTTGTGTCCAATTTACACTATCACTTCTTGGTGCGTCGTTTTTTTTCTATCTAAGTGTGTGTGTGTATCGTCACCTGATTGCAAGAACTAGATAACTCGATTCTTCCAAGTTCTTGAAGATCTCAAACGTCTACTTCTTGCACTGAGAATTTACTCGTCGTTCTGTTTTTCTAATTAATACACTAGCCAGCAGAATGCATTAGGTTAGCAGCAAAGTGAGTTGCCTAGTTACTGAATTCAATTCTTATGTAATTTAACTAGAAATAGCGAGATATCTCAAAAATAATTTTTTTGGAGTTACCTAGTTCTTGCATTCAGGTGACTATATATATATATATATATATATATATATACACACTCATGGACAAAAAAAATTAGCGCACCAAGAAGGAGTCGTCAAAATGAAATGAAATTTTACATACGTAATGACTACTTTGATATAAGTAAATGATAAGAAAATCAAGGAAAAAGGATAATTTATTTCAGAGGAAAAAGGCAAAAGAACGGAGGAGTTAATATTTCGTTGGACCCCCTCTAGCGCGCATGCACGATGCGATACGATCGGGCATTGAGTCATACAAGTTCTGTATGATGTCTTGAGACATTTCGTTCCATATTTGCTGTAACCTTGCCTCTAGTTCGTTCAAACTCGTGGGATGCCCAACTCGTCGTCCCAAATGATCCCAGATATGCTCGATTGGAGACAAATCTGGGGATCGGGCAGGCCAAGGAAGGGTAGTAACAGTGCGGAGACAGTCTTGTGACACCCTTGCCGTATGAGGCCGAGCATTCTCTTGTTGAAAAATGGCTCCTGGGAGCCGTTGCATGAGTGGCAACGCATGTGGTTGCAGGATTTCATGAACATACCGCTGGGCTGTCATGATGCCACGGAACAATACTAGGGGTGACCGTGTATTGTAGGCAATGGCACCCCATACCATCACACCAGCTGTGGGAGCGATGTGTCGCTGTACAGCAAAGGCAGGATTGAAACGTTCACCACAGGCTCTCCACACACGAACACGATTGTCATCACTGCCGAGATTGAATCTGGATTCGTCGCTAAAGACGACCTGGTTCCATTCCGCTGCAGTTCAGTTTCCTCGTGAGCGGCAAAACTCCAAACGGAGGCGTCGATGGGTGGGCGTAAAGGGCGGCACACGTAATGGGCGCCGCGATACCAACTGTCCTTCAGCCATTCGCCTTCGTATGGTTCGAGAAGACACAGAGGCCCCTAGTGAAGGTGCTACCTGTGCCTGGAAGGCGGCCGATGAAACAGTTCGCTGTACGCGTGCATTTCTTACGATGTGGCGGTCTTCTCGACGACTGGTTTGTCGAGGGCGTCCTGAGCCCGGTCTTCGTGTACATGACATCTCTCGGGTCCACTGGTCCCAACACCTCCTCACAACACAATCAGAGCGGCCTAATTGACGATCTACTCGCCTAGCTGACCCCCCATTTCCAGCATCCCGACGATTCTCCCCCTCTCAAACTGCGACAACTGCTTATATTGTCTTCGAACACGGCGTAATGGCATGTCTATCTCAGCTCTTCCTTTGTAAATGATTCAGCACACTCAAACAAGCTTTGGTTACCTGTTTTATACTCCACAGAGTACGATGTTCAACGCCCTCTACCGGTTATACGTAATGCGCAATCACGCTGCATTTCTAATCATTTGCATATCTCCCCGACATGTACCTTCATTGCAAGTTTCGTTACGATCCCGCAATTATTTCTTGGTGCACTAATTTTTTTGTCGATGATGTATATATATATATATATATATATATATATATTAACGTAATCGGAAAAATAGATTTGTTTAGGTACCAGATTTTAAAAATGATACACTGCTGGCCACACAAATTGCAACACCAAGAAAGACAAGAGATATCACAACAAAATTTATTTTGTAGATAACATGTTCACCAAGTATCAAATGATCAAATTTATAGACTTCTGTGAAGTGTGGTTCCTGCCAAAATCAGTAGCCAGAGTAGCCGCCATTGTTGGAGATCACCGCTGCCACACGCCCCTACATTGATTCAAAGAGACTTTGGATGAGTTCTTGGGTACAGCAGACCAAGCAGCTTCCACACGTTGCCAAAGTTGATCTGCTGTGGCAGCTGGGGATGGAATCTGGGTCATCGTAGAGCAACCATGGACCACATGTTTTCTATCGGCGAAAGATCCGGAGAGCGAGGCGGCCAGGGAAGCAATTCAATCTGGCGATTGACGAAGAACCGTTGGACAATGCGTGCCACGTGTGGTGCGCATTATCCTGTTGAAATATGGCTGTGGGCAAGCCCTGAAGGTAAGGAAGGACAACTGGCTCCAACACCTCGGAGATGTAGCGCTGGCTGTTTAAAGTACCGGCAATGCGTACTAGAGGTGTGCGAGAGTGATATCCAATACCGCCCCATACCATAATACCCGGTGCAGGACCAGTGTGGCGGTGCATAACGCAGCTGTTCAGCATCCTCTCTTCACGGTGTCTCCAGACTCGAATGCGACCATCGTGGTGTTGCAGACAGAAGCGTGACTCGTCAGTAAAGACAATTTCATTCCATTCTGCCGTCCACATCCTTCTGTCATCGCACCATTGGCGGCGGAGACGTCTGTGGTTCTGCGTCAAGGGTAGACAAAGCAATGGACGTCTTGCGGACAGACCACTCTGCTGTAAACGGCGTCGAATACGCGCAACACTGGATGATGCGTTACAGACTGCATGTTGGGGGGGGGGGGGGGGGGGGGGGGGGGGGGGGGGGGGGGGGGGGGGGGGGGGGGGGGGGGGGGGGGGGGGGGGGGGGGGGTGATGTGACTGAGCGATCCGTCACTGCCATGCGCACAATTTGCCTGTCATCACGTGAAGTGGTGCGCTGAGGTGGATGCGATCGAACACCCGGTCCGTCGTACCCTCCTGCATCCAACGATCACATATCCGCATTACACTTGTTTCGTTTCGTCCAACACGACTACCGATTTCCCTGAAAGATAATCCACAATCTCGGTAGGCCACTATCCTTCCTCTGTCGAACTCGGATACTTGATCAAAAGATGATCGCTGTTTTCGACGAGGCATAATTGATCGTTTTTTTTGAAAAAAACCACAAGAAAAACACAATTGCCGAACTTGAAATCGTCGAAATCTCCAAGCCTTAAATAGCGCTTTGAAGTGGCGCCACAGGCGCGCGTGATGTGCGTTTGCGCTGAAATTCTAATCATTTGCATATCTCACCTCCGCTAATGCATGTTGTAAATTTCATGTTATTTGCATGTTTCCTTCAGGGTGTTGCATTTACAGTGGCCAGCAGTGTAGTAGAAATGCTCCGGGCATTATCTTAAAGCATATGGTTTTCCTCCTCCTATAAAAAACAATGGGAAAATGGAAGAGAGAGTCATAGACGTAAACTCTTCCTCCAGTCGACATGACAGTTCTGTTCAATAAATATCGGTACTGAATTTACGTTATCCTTGTTTGAGTCTCTTCCTGGAAGAATGTTTAGAACCATGTTACTGCTAATTCAAGATGAATGAGCTGTTAAAAGTTGTGAAAATTTAAAATGAATGGTCGTGAAATCATGCATTAGTTAGACAGTCACCATTCATTAAATCCATGTATTAACGTAGCAAGAAAGATGTAGAATAAATGTTTCTGATATGGTAATTTCATGGTGTCGGTACTGTAACTTCTTAAAAACTATAGTTGGAAATGATTCCGGATCTATGCAGCCCTAATATTATCATACTTATGTTCTTCATAATTTCATTTGCAACAGTAAATTAATATAACAGAAAATCTTTTTGCTTATGTTTCCTATTTCTCACAGTAGTGTGATAGATCTCTAGAGGTTGATTATTTATGACAGTAGTTGAGAGTTACTGCAATCGCGAATGATGTACATTAAGAGTGAATAACGTAAATGGCTTTATTGTAAATCTAATCGAAATCTTGGTAAATTGTATCTTATCGAAATCATAAAGTGACGATAATAACATTACTTATTTTATTAAACCAAACAGTCTCTATCACCAGACGCTCATTTTGTGGACTCTTGAGTATAAATTAACATTTATAATGATGTGAACTGATAGAAATGTTTGGTCGTCAATATTTTTAGCAAAAAAAAATATCCAATCACATGTTTTACTTTAGTAAGTAAAAAAAATTTTATAGTGGTATTGAAAATTCACACATAAATAAAGGGAATTAATTTCACTATTTTTTAGGCGTTTCTTTCGTAAAAAAGTAGAAAAAAAGTAGGCAAAATAAAAAATATATTTTATAGGTCCTGTTCTATATTTTATAGTGTTCATTATATGCTATGCGTTGATTTTCTGTTATAATTCAATCTCTAAGAATTGTTGCATTAATGATATTAACACGTTGCTGACAGAGCTAAAAACTATCATTTTTTATGCAAATGTTGAAGACAATTCAGGATAAACGAAAGGAATATTGGAGAAACATTTGATCTACTGAAAATTGCTTTATTTGAAAACTAACTTTACTATGACCTTAATGAGTTTCAGGCAAATCCTCACATTTATCATCTAAACTGCAAATCTCCAAACCCTCCCTATGTAAAGACTGCGTTAAATAAAAGACAGAGATGTTTTTTGTATTGATATGCTTTAATTGCATTCTCGATTAAATACAGGCTATAATACACTTTGTACAAGATAAAACATATTAAATTCGTGCGCACATTCATTCGACGAGGGAAGGTTGGTCGACTGGCCCGCTCTGCTGTCACTAACGAACTACAGTAGCTGCATTTTTCAATCACTGGAGCATTATCTGACTACACTGGTTGGCGGCAACATAATATACACCTCGCGTGGAGCTTTCGGAGGAAGGGCTGGTTACGCCTCCTTGCTTTATGCAGTTACCTTTCTAGACGACGAGGCACCACTTGTCCGCAACTCCACTTTGTCTCTTGCCCACTGTCTCGCACGACTGTGTCAACACGTCTGACCTATTATGTTGACGGCGATAGCATAGCTGCCCTTGACAATGGTAGCATTGAATCCATAAAGGCACACTAGGGTCTTTCTCAAAATTTCCACAGGCGAAGATAATCAACAGGCGACAAGGTGTCTGGCTATTTGTGGTGACAAGCAACCGCCGATCTGATTTCGGCACAGGTGATTGAAATCGATTATGTCTACTTTTGGTGGCTTTTCTTGGAATTTACATGTGTGATGTTTCGACGTCCCTACACCCTCATATAAATAAACCAGATTTCAGAAAATAAATGTCGTGTTTTCTTCTGAAATGCCAGTCTTTGCTGGTGGCTTGCATATATTTTAAATAAAATTGCTAGTCAACAATGTGTTAAGGCTGCTATGTACTAAGAAAAAAATCGTATTTCCCTTTTCCTCTTCTTGCGGACTCTTGTGGTGGGAGGATCCAGTTGGCAGTTCGAGAATTCCACCCCCCTTAGGGTTGACATTTTGATGGATTGTAATGGCTCTCTCTGTATAGGGGGGTTAAGTGCTGCCCCCAAATTTTTTTTCAAAATATATTTTTGTCAACTATTTATAGGTACATAACTGATAATCAAATAAAATTGACATTGTGAGATAGCCTGAACTTTTCTGCAAAGCGCTACAGGATTCATTTTATAAATTTCGTCCACCGAAGGAATTTATGAGCATTTAAAACACACTATACCAGTTTTTCCGAATAATTTAAATTTAAAAAATTAATTTCATTTTTTGAAAAAACGAAAAGGTACACAAATGTAAATTTTTTTCTCTATGACGGAGTAAATTTTTAAAAAAAATCTTTGAATCGAAGTCGGCAATCTGTGGACAAATTTTCTCCATAGGTTAACATTGAGTGAGCGAATCAATGGAGTTAGTACATAGCAGCCTTAATGCAACAAGATCTTTGTTTAAAATTTCTGGATCAATAGATATTTCTGCTAATTTTTACATAATTCCTTCAATTTTCATAACAAATCTAAATTCTTGAAAAAATGAACAGTTTAAGTACTTCCGGCCTTTACTTGCAAGTAAGATATTACGACATCAGTAATAAACAGAAGTTTAAAAAATCGATAGCTTTGTACACTCAACATTGGTACAAACAACAATTTAAAGAAAGACTGTTTGTAAGTTCAACATACGATGAGATGTATAGTCACTCTGCATTTGTAACAAAATCATTACATCTTACTGAGAGTTCCCAAACTAAATTCATGCTGTATTTTACAACACTTTGAAAGATTTAATTTTCTTCAGTAAAAGATTTACTTTATCTCTTTAAAGGGCTTTTTTATGTCATGTCTAACAGAAAAAAGAAAAAAAATTCTTAGTGATGTATATCTTTACCGATTCCATACTACGAGTAGTTCGATACAAATGAAATTAATCAATCGCTTTTCTCTGGACAAGGGGGATATATACAATGGAAATTAGAAACATTATTAAAGCATTTAAAGTAAAATGGGATTCAAAGAAACAAAAAAGTCTGAAAATTTAAGTATTTATTTTTACTTGCCAATGCAAAGATTTTACTTTATTTGAAAGTTACACCTTTGCACAAAGAGGGCATATGTTTACAATCTACGCAATATTAAAACTCTTGTTTGCCAATGGGGGGATTTTGTTCATTAAGACAAATCGCACCAAATCTGCGAGAATCATTGGTTGCTTTCAATGCAGACACCGTATAGTCGAACCAACAGCACCGACTGTTGCCCCTCAATTTTCTCCGATCACCTCCCAGGAGCGACATCTGGGGGGGGGGGGACCGTAACTTCGTCCAGCCTCCTCGACCTCATAGAAGGACTTTCCGGTCTACGGATTTAACGTGTCCATATTCGGCATAGACGCGAAGATATTTAATGGCGTCGACTGGATTCGAACCGAGCACCACCAGTTGTAAGCTTCCTCGGCCACAATGTTAAAACTCTGATTTCAGTATAAAACTCTGGGTCTGTTTTATAATCAATGCACTTATTAGGGGTTTACCGTATACAGAGTGTATTTTCCGAATACTTTTCGTCGATTTAGTAGATGTAGTGTAAAGGAAGTATTATTTAAGTCTGAACGTCGGTTGTTATTTTCTTAAAAGTATATGTTCAGTTTCATTCCTCATTATCCTTTCGCCATTATAACGGATGGGTTTATTTCAAATTTCACTACTGCTATCTTCGAAAGGAGGGTAATGTGTGCGATACCTGACACCACAAGCGTTTAAAAACTTAAAAATAAAGAGTAAAAAAGATATTTTCTGTGTCAGGCAGAACAGTGCACGTTAACGTAATTTAATTTAAGTCTTTAATAAAATATTTAATAGTTAAGTCTCTCACAAAAGTTGCTTTATTAAAGTTTTGCAAATTAAATAAGCTAACCTATTTTTCTGCTTGCTCTAATACAGAAAAATTCGGAATTTATGCTAACAGTTTGTTTTGTAATTAGTAATGTGTATGTAAAAACATAAATATGAGCTCTAAGTTGTAAAAAATGACATTGGAAATAATAAATAATGTTAGTATTAGGGATATTATAGAGATTTATATAGTTACAATCCATAATCTTTATATATAAATCTTTATATAGAATAATCTTTATATATAATCTTTGTAATAAAGTTCCGTAACTGACTGACTGACGGACTAGATTGACTGACTGACAGATAACGTACAGACCAACCGCTGTACCTAAAGGGTTGAAATTTGGTATGGCGATTCTTCTTATAGATTAGGGGTGTACTAGGAATATTTTTGAAAAAATCCTCTTAGAATTTTTAAAATTAAATTTTAAGCTATTTTGTACATTCTTTAAAGTTTGCATTTAAATAATAATTTGAGGGTTACAAAATTACATCACGAGAAGATCATAAAAATTCCTTAAAATGAATCTTTTTTGAGTCTTACCTCCCTTTTCTGATTTTTGGTTAATTTTTAAAGATTGAATTTTAGAATTGAATTTATTAAACGCTGATTACGTGGTTTCTTTTCTTTTTGTGATACTTTAAATTAAGTTTAAGTCACGTGCATACCACGAAATAAATTGACAATTTGTTTCCTTTCTAATGTTGCAGACGATTGGACATTATCCAAAAAAAATATTAAAATACAGTAAAAGAAATGTTCCTCAAACGGTACTATATTACACCGCACTATATGTTCTATTAAATTTAATATCAATATTTTCTTCTACATTATTTTGTCTATAAAAATATCTGTCACGATTTTTTATAAATATATATTTTTTGGCATTAATTGCATACATTGAACGTTGTATTTACTATCAATATTCTTTGGCATTAATTGCATACATTCAACGTTGTATTCATTATCAATATATATTTTTGGCATTAATTGCATACATTCAACGTTGTATTCTTATCAATATATTTTGTTTGGCATTTACTGCATACATTGACCGTTGTATTTAATTTGAATGTACTCCGTCGCGAAGCGCGGGTATTCGCTAGTCGGAGATAAATCCAAATCTTTGAGTCTCTATGTGACAAACGGCTTAAAGATGTTTCCTGAAAATTTATTTTTGGAACACAGAGTAGTTATATCTCAAAATAATGCGGGGCAAATAATTTTAACAGACAATACATAGTTATTATACTGGATGGAAAGTAAATTTAATTAAATCATCTCAAATCAGTCCTTCATTTTGGTGTAGATGCTGATATTAGGTTTGAATTATCATAACTCCTTAAAATTTGGGGGGGGGCACGGGGGTCACCCAAAATATGTTTAATTTAATTACCCCAAGATATATTTACTTATTCATTTAAGACGTGTTTTAACAAACATTAAACCCGAAATTTACAAATTACTGTATTATTAAATCTTTATATTAGATTGAAATTTTATAACCTATGAAAATTGGGGGGAGAAAATGGATTACCAAAAGCATGTTTAATTTAGTTAGGAGAAATATATTTCTAATTATATTATTTAAATTTTTTTTAATAAACATTAAACAAAATAATAGCAAATTTTCTTTAGTTATTAGATCCTATATTAGATTGAAATCTCCAAAACCTATGAAAAAATGGGGGTTCAAAGGGTTAAATCAACCATGTTTAATTTAGCTATCCCAAAGATATTTTTACTTATTTTGTTAAAGGGTATTTTCATAAACATTAAACAAGAAAATTGTAAATTTACTTTAGTTATTAGATGTCGATATCAGATTGAAATCTCCATAACCTATGAAAAATGGGGTGCTAAAGATAACCTAAAACATTTTAAGTTGCTATCAGAGAAGATATTTTGCTTATTTATTTAAGTGGTTTTTTAATAACACTATATAACGAAAAAAGAGACGCATCAAGGAGTGTGTCCGATTGTAATGAAATTTCGTATGCCAAAGATGTTTCGACCGAACATGTAAATGGAGATTGGTGTCCAAATATTATGTTATATTTGGTGGCCAAAGAAAGAATAAAGGGGAGCTCCAGCGAATCATAACTACGCATCCAGTAGGTGTAATGTAAGAAGCGATTCTTGACCTGATGTCTCAAAGTTTTCTGTTAAATTTCGACTGTGGATATCTTACGTTGACTGTAACAATTATTCACCGAAGGATTCGTGTTCTTACGAGCACATTTCTGAGTTTGTAAGAGATCGTGTCATCGGGATTGAAAGAAGTTGGGTGGGCAAATCGAAGAATCATTCAACATCTGGGTCAAAAGTGTGCATCGATTAGACGATGGCAAGAGTAGGTCAACAACGGTAGATTTAAGTCTGAGAGCAGCAGCGGTCGACTTTGGAGCACAACAGAACGGGAAGACAGAGCCATTGCAAGATCAACTGTCACAGCAACGGATTCACGCTATCAACCATCCGACGTGTCTCACACAACTGTCCAACATGATCAGAGACAGACGACTGAGAGAGGGGAATCTATACGTTCGCTCAGACCGTTGCCGCTTACCCCTCACGCCTGTACTCCGTCAATCTCCGATTACAGTGTGCCCACTGGTTTACGACAATTTGTGCGCCAAATAGAGAGATTGAATGTGAAGTGAAGAATCGATGCAAAAAAAGAAACTAATTGGAAAAGATGGTAACATAGTGTAAGAGTACAAGGAACAGAGAATAAAATGGCAATAAACTCAGACGAATTATGGCAGAGTAAGCAGAAAAGGAGATGAGTTAGAAAACAGGTGCGGAAGAAATAAGTGGAAACCGATGGAAAGATAGATTAGAGAAGCAAAAAGTGGGAAGAGAGAAAGAAAAAAAAAAAAACCAGAAGACAGATCAGAAGATTGAGAAAGGGGATTTGGTGATAGCCATAAAAGGGTCCACACATAATAGATATCCGAGAAAATGAGCTTGAGAGAATCTGAGGAAGGGGGAAGTAATAAGAAGTCACTCCCAGGTTGCGGAATGGCTAAGAGAGCATAAAGGAAACCCCAGGCCAATGAAAGGAAAGGTGGGGGCTAAACGTATATCCAATGAGAACGTAGTATAGGTGGTACTAAAAAGTTAAGAATGAATATATGATGAAGAGAAAGACAAAAGAAGTTAGTAAGATATTCAGTTAGTTGAGAGAAATAGAATAAAAAATATGCTGAGAAAAGGTGGTTCCTCGAATGAAGAAGGATAGATGTGGAGCTGATCTAAGACCAGAACGCAAGAAGTTAGATGATGAAGTATCATCATGTTCGCATACAATCATTTCTATTTTATTTTAAAACTCTTAAACTTCCAGCTTATTTCTGCTTGCCAACAAAGGGCATTAAAGATCAGACTTTAGCAGTCATTTTCAGCACTCATTAGACTTTTGTATCTCAAAATGAACAAAAATGGAGTTGGCCCAGTATTCAAATAAGGCCTTCATATAGCCTGAAAGTACGAGTGACAGACACGCCAAACCCCTGATTCAAATAAGTCAATATGATATTGAGGAGAGGAGCGAATAGAGTCCGGCTGATCCACAGTAAAAGTATCCAGACCATTAATGACCAGAACGAGAAGGGCGTAACGCCACAACTAAGTGTCATACTCCTGCCATTTGAATATGAGGGACGCTGATTAAGATGACAGAAGCTGCCTAATTCGACATATGCAACCAGGAATACCAGATGAGTGATGTGTGGCCCGCCAAAGTACTGTATATTCACGATCAAGCCCATGACCTAAGTATGATGCCCTATGAGACGCCTTTTCGACAACAATCAACAAGTATTCCTCAGTGGAGGTATCGTGTCTATTTCTCACACTAAGGGTCAGCCATTGCTTCATAGACTAGTAAATGATAATTGCATAAATAAGAAAGAGGAGTATACTGATAGAGATAGTATAAGGTTAAGTTGACAGATTAGATGAGCCATTTAAGATGATTTTAAGTATATTCATATGTGTGTTATAATGATTAAAGATTAGAAATGTAAATAATAGGTGCGGAATAATTAATATTATGTGATATGAAGTGCCGATAACATATATCACTGCTGCCACTGTAAATGCAACACCCTGAAGGAAACATGCAAAATACATGAAATTTACAACATGCATTAGCGAGGTGAGATATGCAAATGATTAGAAATTTCAGCGCAGAGACGCACATCCGCGCGCCTTTGGCGCCACTTCAAAGCGCTATTTAAGGCTCTGAGATTTCGACGATTTCAAGTTCGTCATTGTGTTTTTCTTGTGGTTTTTTCAACAAACAGATCAATTATGCCTCGTCAAAACAGCGATCAGCTTTTGATCAAGTATCCGAGTTCGACAGAGGAAGGATAGTGGCCTACCGAGATTGTGGATTATCTTTCAGGAAATCGGTTAGTCGTGTTGGACGAAACCAAACAACTGTAATCGGATATGTGATCGTTGGATGCAGGAGGGTACGACGGACCGCGTTGTTCGATCGCATCCACCTCAGCGCACCACTTCACGTGATGAAGGCAAATTGTGCGCATGGCAGTAACGGATCGCTCAGTCACATCACGAACCATAGCACAGCACATACAGTCTGTAACGCATAATCCAGTGTCTGCGCGTACCATTCGACGCCGTTTACAGCAGAGTGGTCTGTCCGCAGACGTCCATTGCTTTGTCTACCCTTGACGCAGAACCCAGACGTCACCGCCGCCATGGTGCGATGACAGAAGGATGGTGGACGGCAGAATGGATGAAAATTGTCTTTACTGACGAGTCACGCTTCTGTCTGCAACACCACGATGGTCGCATTCGAGTCTGGAGACACCGTGAAGAGAGGATGCTGGAACAGCTGCGTTATGCACCGCACACTGGTCCTGCACCGTATTATGGTATGGGGTGGTATTGGATATCACTCTCGCACACCTCTAGTACGCATTGCCGGTACTTTAAACAGCCAGCGTTACATCTCCGAGGTGTTGGAGCCAGTTGTCCTTCCTTACCTTCAGGCTTGCCCACAGTCCTATTTCAACAGGATAATGCGCGACCACAACGTGCACGCATTGTCAACGGTTCTTCGTCAATCGCCAGACTGAATTGCTTCCCTCGCCGCCTCGCTCTCCGATCTTTCGCCGATAGAAAACATGTGGTCCATGATGTGCTCTACGATTGACCTAGATTCCATCCCCAGCTGCCACAACAGATCAACTTTGGCAACGTGTGGAAGCTGCTTGGTCTGCTGTACCCCAAGAACTCCTCCAAAGTCTCTTTGAATCAATGCCAAAGGCGTGTGGCAGCGGTGATCTCCAACAATGGCGGCTACTCTGGCTACTGATATTGGCAGGAACCACGCTTCACAGAAGTCTATAAATTTAATCATTTGATACTTGGTCAACATGTTATCTACAAAAATAAATTTTGTTGTGATATCTCTTGTCTTTCTTGGTGTTGCAATTGGGTGGCCAGCAGTGTATATATTATATATATATATATATATATATATATATATATATATATATATATATATATATATATATATATATAGCCATATCACTGAGCATAACAGATATTAGTAATGTGTATTGATGTTATATTCATAATAAACCAATGATTTTTAATACAGAATTGCCCGTATGTTTTCATGTCACATATTTCCTAAATACCACTGTACGATTATGAAATTACCCACAGCATTTGGTTCCGTAACCACTACCACACAATGGTAGTTAACTCGATCAACTTGGAACTTCGCTGATTGGGGAAGTATAGTCTATGTCTATAGTGACTAGTCCCGTTTCCAACTGTGTCCTGAATAGCAATAAGACATGTCTGGAGACTCCAGGGCAACGGGGGATTCTGTCCTTACTATCGCACGTCACACAGGCAAACATCAAAGCGTTAGGGTCTGGGGTGTCCATTTCCTTTGATAGTCTGGACCATTGGCTGTCGTTCGTAACACACAGCACAGAGTCTGCAAACCGTTTTGTTGCCGTTTCCTCTTGCGCCACCCCGGACTTACATTACAACAAGAGAATGCCGGCTTCATACGGCACGCATTGATATGAACTATCTTAAAGCTTGCCGAAACACTTCTTTCAACACCTAGGTCGCCTGATCTCTCCCCCATAGAGCACATTTGGGACTTGATGGGAAGGCGATTGCAACTACCCCAGAATATTGCTTATTTAGCACGACAGTTGAAGAAAATTAGCTTGAATCGGGGACATAAAAGTGTAGCCATATCGGATGATAGCTTGCATCCAGGCCAGAGGTGGACCAACGCCGTATTCACATGCTCACTGTTAAAAATATCAAACTCTGGAATAAGCTATTCAATTGTTCTAAATTTTTAATTAAATTTTTTTTCTGTGCATGTTCTTTACACCTACTAATTTTTGTCGTAATAAGACAATTCCTACTTCGTGCGTCTTCTATTCCTTTTGTTATAGAAATTATTTTTCGTTTGTTGTAGAGTGTACTTTAATCAAGAACGTTGCAAATTTTCTTTAGTTATTAAATGCCGATATTAGTTAAAATATTATATTCTATGAAAAATAGACGATCTTATGTGTCACGCAAAACATGTTGATTTAGTTATCACAGGGATATTTTAACTAATTTATTTAAGTGGTTTTTAATAAATACTAAACAAGAAAATTCCAAATTTACTTTAGTAATTTGTTGCCGATATTATATTGAAAACTTCTTTACATATAATAAATTGGGGAGAAAAGGGGTTTACCCAAAGGATATTTAATTGGATTAACCATAAAAATAGTTTTCTCTTATTTATTAAGATGGATATATATACATTAAATAAGTAAAAACAGAAGTTTGTTAGCTATATATTATATAAGCAAAATGGCATCTTATGTGACTGGGGGCACATTTTGACTGTTTAACTAATAATGAATAGCATGGAGTGGAATATACAGGGTGAATCTGAACAAGTTGGATAAAACTTTATGGGGTGATAGAACGCATCTACACGAGCAATATTAGTCCTAGAAAGTATGGGGCGGAACGCAAACAGCGAGGCGCTAGGTGGCGCTGTAAATGTTACCCGCATGCCACACGTCCCTCATGTCGTTCCAGCGGCGGTTTTCCGTAAATGTTTGGGCAGGGATCCTCCATGACCATTTGGTTGGCCCTACCTCCTGCTACACCGTCTGGACGGCGAATCGTATCACCCATTCCTACGGGAGGTGTTGCCGGAGCTGCTGTGTCGGATTCCAACCCCCATCAGGTCGAGAATGTGGTTCCAGCCCGATGGTGCGTCTGCACACTTCAGCTAGGATGTGCCGGAACAATTTAGATGCAACATTCCCAGGGCGATGGATTGGTCGAGGTGGTCCCATAGCTTGGCCACCAAGATCGCAAGATCTCTCGTATTTAGACTTTTTCCTGTGGGGACATATGAAAAGCCTAATCTACGAGTACCCCATTGAAACCAATATGGAACTAGTCGCCAGGATCGCAATTTTTGCCGGCGATATTCAGGAAATGTCTGGTGTCTTCGCAAAACAGCGTCCAGTCATTATCCAGCAGGTGTGAAGCCTGCATTATAGCTGCGGAAGCTCGTTTGAGCAATTTTCTTTGACCATGTAAATCAATTACATTCCTGCTAAAAAAATATTTTCTTCAGTATCTCTTCTCATTCTTGTGTTAATTCTTAAAATGTGACAGTGGAAAACTACCTTTTAACTTCTCACTGTTTGCGTTCCGACCATACATTCTATGACGAATATTTCTCGTATAGCTGCGTTCTATCACCCAGTAAAGTTTTCCCCACATGTTCAGATTCACCCTGTATTTAGATTAAAATGCCAACAGTATATTTTAGATGTTATAATGATAACAAAAATATGTAAATTTCTATTAACTGTTTCATATATTTTATAGATATAAATAGTCTATAAATAATTTCTATTAATAATTATGTAATTTCTATTAAATTTCTATAAATAGTCCATGTAAGCATGTTCCACGAAAGACTTTGATTTGATTCATGTATTTTCCTTTCTTTCTCTTTTTGCTTTGCTGTACGTTAACCCATTAATGCCCAACATCGAATTTTTAATTTTCTTTACCTAATTATGTTTGTACAGGTGCCAAAATGAGCTGAAAAATAATAAAAAATGTCTGGCATTAAAATTTTAATTTTTATTCAAAATAATGTTACCGTCCCTATAAAAAGGACGCTAGGCACGGGAGGGTACAGGTTTACACAAACACTTCAACCCTTATATTTTCTAAAACATTCCTTTTAATGTCGTTTTTAGATAAATAAACGCATGAAACAAATAGAACTCTGCGAAAAAATTGCATAATATTAAAACACAAGGAATTTAAGTGTATTTTAATCATTTAAAAGAAATCAAAACACTTTAAAAAGCTGTAAATGTAAAAAATAATAGCTTAAAAGGCACAAATTTAATAAATTATGTCTTATGATAAATTTGACACACCTTTATATTTAAATTTACAATATAAGAGGGCTTATTAAAATACAAAATAATGAAAAAAGCTATTCGTATTTTTTTTACACAATTTATATTCAAGCTATTTTGTGCGAAAGATTTTCAAAGCATTTATCATGCAATCCACTAAACATTTATTGCATTTTCCTTGTGGATTTTTTGCCACAGTAGGCGCATCTTATCTGTTTTGGATTCACAACGATTAAATGATCTTTTCCGTCATACAGTCATCACCAGACACTCCTTTTGAAAGTTTTTTTTGGTTTCCCTGCAGCCAGAACTGTTATTTGGTTTCTACTGTACTAAGAAAAATATGTCTGACAGATTTCTCTTCTAAATTGGAGGAGATCCATTCTGTTACTGTCATTAGAAGGGCATAATCTGTACAGTAGCCACGCATTTTGGATTGATGCTTCTAAGCTAAACAAAAACAGTGGCCACCATCATTTTTTAGACCGTATGGAACACCGGTGTTGTGCAAGATTTTGATCCATTTGATCGGTGCCTCATATAAATTTATTATAATGAGACACAATATACGGTTGGTCAATCTCTACAAATCTTTTATCAATATTCGACCAGCGTTTGGCCTGAGCTACAGGTTCAACACCATAATGGTTAGACGCCAAATTAACGACACTATTGTCATTCCACCGAACCATTTCAAATTTTGCTGTTTTGAAAATCAAAACTTCCCTTCAACTCAAAACTACTCTTCTTTTATCAGATTTAACATCTCCAAGTGGACATTTTTCAGTTCTATTAACCCGTATAATGCCAGTCATCGGTAACTTCATTAGATGGTGGGTCCAAATAAATATCCGCTTCATGGAATGTATCATTATCAGATAACTCTGTCCATTAAAGCTAATGCCTCTCCACAGTCAAACTTAAAATAAACAAAAATATAAATAAGCGCTTTAAAACATATCGATTGCTCATTTCAGTATATTTAGATCAAATATAATTTGGATTAAAAGACAAAATTCTTAAAATTTATTAAATTATACACATTTACAATACACATATTTAAAAAAAATCCAGACATTACTTATGTACTTCGTAATTTTTCTTTATTTTTTAAAACTGCTAAATACAGAAAACATCCTTTGATTAAATTTTTGTATTTAAGAGGCTATTTGTTAATACGTTCATTCATTATCAAGAGGCTAATATTTCTCTTAAATAAGAATTTTTTTAATCATTTCCTTAGTCAACAGAAAATTTATTTTTAAATTATTTTCATAAATAAGGAATACTCAATAATCTTATTTATAAAAGTAATTTATAACATCATTTTTCTGAAAATAAATAGCATTTCCTTTTCTCTATGGTATAAAACATCATAAATTGAGAAGAAAAAAAAAACGCATTCGTATAGCGGAACAGGTCGAAAAACATGTACCCATACGTGCCTAGCGTCCTATATATAGAACGCTACGAAAACAGAAAATATAACAGTGTTAAAAAATAGTTTTAACAATTTTGAAAGATACGTATTTAAGAAAAGAGTATTGACTGTGAACAGCATAAAATATTTTCGTAACATTGAAAAACAAAAAAATAAACTTACTTTTTGCGTGACGCACCTTTGGAAGAAGCTAAAAAACGACTAACTCTGAATTTAGACCTTCAAAGCAGAAATAGAGCATTAAACGTAGTGCTACCAACTGTTGGATAATAACAAATACAACACTTTATCATGATATTCTGCTATTTGGATCGAAAAAAAATAATTCAGTGATTATAGGTGTGAAGAGCTTATTATGTAAGCGTTCTTTTAAAAGCACGCTAGGCACTATGGGTTAAAAATATATTTTATCTCTAAATCCGCCCACAGATTCATAGAAGAAACTTTAAAAATTTAAAGGTATTGAAAGATGAGTTTTAATTTCCCAGATATATATATATATATATATAGGTATGCATATATGTATATACCCAACAAACACAGAGGCATCGGGCCGGGGTCGGAAGGTTCCGGCCAGCCGATTTCACCACTGCCGGGCCGGCGCATTAGGTCAGTATCGTTCCGTCACGGCTGTGTCCTCTCGCCAGCGACTACCCCGTCGACTGCTGGGCCACTTCCGGTAGGAATTGAGCATCGTTCATCCGACTGCGAACCGTTAGGCAGCCGCGTATTAAGCCATCTATGCGGACAGATACCCGGAGCGTAACCGGAGGTTGACGGGCCGGTTACGGGAGCAATAATTGGTGTCGACATACCGTCATCTACCCATCTCGTAAACAGCAATGTGCCGTAGGTCCGGGCATCATGCCAGCATTCTACCAGAATCGGACCGCCGGCAGTTTTTCAAAGTTTTGCGTAGGAACCTTTCGTTATATGCTTATTATTTATTTCATTGACGAATAACCTCTGATATCAACCCTTTCACTTTTATTATTATTATTTTTTTGCCTTCATATTCTATTATTCTTTCCAGTTTTGCCTTATGTATTTTTAGGTATTACCAAATACTGATCTTTGTTATTACCTAAAAATTTGCATACGAATAACAAGTTACTTGTTAGAACAAAACCTCATTTGTATTAAGATACATTTACCCAAATTTGAAAGTTAAGATAACATTAATACCAACCATTAAAGCTAAATCATCTTTCCATTCGATCTAAGGTTCCAGTTTGTTTTTTTTAATTTAGAATGAGATTATAGTATGTAAAACAGTACTACTTTAATAATTAACCCAAAAAATTTGTACTTCCCCAGTATAAAATTTATTAACATAATTTGATAAATTTATAAACATAAATTTGATACATTTTTTTTCAAACGTGAGTAATGTGTAGTGTGTATGATGAAACCCATCATTGTGAGCTTATGAAAACTTGCTCAGAATTTATTTAAATTATTTTTTGGTGTAGAGTTAATAAATGCTCTACAGATAAGAAAATTATTTTTTGCATAGTTTTGTGAATTAAAGAGTAATTCATTAAATTCTTATAAGTCATTTTTAAAAAATAATTTCTTTTATATTATATTGGACATTCAATATCCAACACTTGATAGTACTATTTTTGAGAAATAGTAATTTCTCAAAAATAGTACTATGATAGTAATATCTTCTATTGTAATTTTGAGAAATAATTATAGACACACATGTTTTTAAATACAGAAAAGAGCTGGTTTAAAGTAAAAATAGTTTATTTAGAAAGTACATAGCACATTTACACTATTTATTTCTATAAAACAGGATCCTTTCGTTGTAGCTCTGTTCCATCTGTACAGCATCTAGGGGAAAAAAAAAGAAAGAAAATCAGTTCATAGATTTATGTGAAAGGAAAATGACTCCCATCCCCTGATATAATTTATGAATCAAAAGAATTTATTTAAATTATTTTTTGATGTAGAGTTAGTAAATGCTCTGCAGATAAGAAAATTATTTTTTGCATAGTTTTGTACATTAAAGGGTAATTTATTGTTGTAAAAATAGTTGATTGTGAAAGTAGTTGAAAAAATTCATTGTTGATAAAGTAGAATTAAATAAATCCAATTAGGAAATATAAATTCTGAGACAGGGGTTTAAAAAAACTTGATATAAAACAGCGCCCAACACACGAGTGCAGTTTTAAATCTGTTGTCATTTTATTGATAACTACTTCCAAAAAGTAAATTCCTACCACATTTTTTTGTAAAACCAATTACATACTGTGAAAACTACATCATGTAATAAATAATTACTTGATTAAATAAATATACTAATAGAAAATAGTTATAAAATATTTGTTAAAGAGTATTCCCCTTTTCACTAAATCTCTCTCTGTACAGTAGAAAATCCAACCATGTCGATTAATTTGTTATTATAGATATAAATAAAATAGGGTAGATTGCCTTGATAAGAGTACAATAATAAGTTTTTAATATTGAGCATAATTTCAGCTCAACATTGAAAGCTGAATCAGAGACTTGTCTAGAATGACACCAAAATTTCCTCTTCACTATTGACAATAATGCTGTTGAAAGTAGAGAAACACAAGAATAAAGATTGAATGCTAAGTAAAACATTTGCATACAAAATCTTAAATTTCTAAATTTGATTACAACATGCCATAGAGAGCATTAATACAGATGCTGGGTCAGATTTAGAAATTTAAGATTTTATATGCTAACATATTATTTAGTATTCAATCTTCATTCTTGTGTTTCTTTACTTTCAATGTGAGAGTGATTCACGATAGTGAAGAGAAAATTTTGTTGTCATTCTAAACAAGTCTCTCAGTCAGCTTTCAATTATTGTACTCTATCAAGGCATTCTAATCTATTTTATTTATATCTGAAATAACTAATCATTTAATTGACAGGATTGAATGTCTTACTGTACTCAGAAATTTAGTGAAAAGGGTGAATACTCTTTAACAACTAATCTATTACTATAATAATGAATAAAGTAAACATTTATTATATGATGTAGCTTTCACAGTAATTGGTTTTACAAAAAATGTGGTAGAAAGTACTTTGGGATACTAACTTCTGCATAGTATTTTAATAGAGCATATCTTTTGTTACTTAATTGTCAAATTATGGTGGAGATCTGTGTATAAAATATTTTTATTTGCGAGCAGCTGTTATTAGGGATAACCACAGTAAGAAATTATTCAAAATATACTATTTAGATTCAGTAATTACTAAACAATTGTTATGATATATTGTTTGATTAGTCTAGGTTAATTTGAAAAATGAGGTGGGTAATATTGACTAGCTGTCAATGTTGAGTGAAATGGCATAGATTATATTATAAAGCGTGAAGAAACACTTAGACTTTTTGAACCAAGCTTCTAACCCAAATTTAAATTTTTTAAAATATTTTGCTAATGAGAGTATTTTTACAGATCTTAACAATGGAATAGAAAACCCGTATAGTCAACAAATTCATGGATAAACGATTCAGTTCTAAAAGCAAAAAGCCTGGTTTCTGTATACTGTTGTAACATGATTATTATAAAAGTATACAGAAACCAGGCCTTTTGCTTTTAGAGATGCATCTTTTATCCATGAATTAGTTGACCATACAGGTGTTCTGTTAAATTCTTTAGGTCCATAAAAATATTTTCAATTTTAAAAGTTTTATTAAATTTTTTTTAATTCTGGTTAGAAGTTCGGTTTGAAAAGTTAAAAGTATTTTATTGCACTTTGTAAAATAATCTATGCCACTGCACTCAACATTGACAGCCAGTCAATCTTTGTATGCTTGCATCCTTTTTCAACTTAACTTAGATAAACCAAATAATAGACCATAAAAAAACCTACACACTTGCAAACATAACCTTATTATAGTCAACAATTGTTTAATAATTAACTGAACCTAAATAATATATTTTGGAATATTTTTTTACTGCCCTTATCCTTACACTTTATAATAACAGCTGCACACAAAAATATATTTTATGTGACAGATCTCCACCAAAATTTGACAATGAAATAATAAAAAAATTAAATACTAGGCAGAAGTTAGTATTCCAAATGACATTCAACTACCTATTAGCTCATCAACGAATAATCTAATACATCTAAAAGCAATATTATTATTATTATTATTACTTCTGTAAGGAATTATGAATGAACCTCTAACTACTTCTCATGGAATTCTGATAATTAAATTAAAAAATTTTTAACATTAACTATCAAGAGTAAAATAACCCTTGGCATTTTATATCTTTATAATATAAAAATATAAAATTTTTTTTGGTAAGCAGTTATGATAAAAGACTTTCACAAGAGTCATGGTTAACTGAAGTCCCTGAACTGCACTTTCGGACATACCTAATACTTTAATAACAGGCTTGCCAGTTAAAAATATAATGAATAAAGGAAATCAATATCAATTCACAAATTACTGCAACCAAAGTTTATGAGAATGTTCGGATTAGCATATATAATATACAAAGAGAAATTTGAAAATTTGAGTTGTTTATTAATTAAGAATTATGTAATAAAAATATTTTTTATGGTTTTTCATAGAAAAATTCAAATTTAAGTACAAAAAATAAATTTAAAAAAAATATATTCACAACTTTGTGATTTTGCCCACAAGTTCACTGCTGAAAAAAAAGGATATCTACAGAATAAAAAAAAATGGGTTCAGTGAGGTTAAAATCAACTTACAGATTATGAATCGAGCACACTGCCAAGTGAGTTGTGGAATCTTTTCATGGAAATCACAATGAGGTGAAGATGGATTCCAGTTTCAGAATTCTGTAAAGAAACCAATATTTTCTTATAATGCCATAATAAAAATTAGAGTCATTTGTGATACCAAGAAGCATTGAAAAGCAGAGTTCATTATAAATTTGCTTATCAGTGAAATAAAAAAGATCGATCCTTAAAATTTGAAATATTATGATTTTTTGAAATTGAGTAACAATAGAATTGATGTTTGAGTAGTATTCAAAAAGTTATACAATGAGAAAAATAAATGTAATATAAATAAAAGAAGAAAAAAAATGTAGCATCGAATTTTTGTTATGGATCATATTGTTAAAAACTATGTTAGGGCTAAAGACATAATCGGTATTTTCAGTTTCACAGTTTGAAAAAAACCGGAAAAAACCAACTTTCTTAAAAGTTTTCTACAATTTTCTGATTTAACCGAACTTCTATTAACGTTTTAATTTATTTCAAGTTAAGTTGGGGGGGGGGCGTCTATGCTTTGGGCCAGTAAGTTCTTATTTATTTTGCACAACATGACAACTAAATACTCTCTAAAAGTCTTGAAAACAAATAGCTTATAAATAAGTTATTGAGGACATTCTCAAATTTTTAATGACACACACAGAATGCAAAAGTTTACCTAAAGTTTTAATAAAAATCTAGCACACATGATGTTATCTAAATAAAGGTTCTCATCCTTGTCAGGCTATACAAGATTTTAAAGTTGAAACTGACAAATTAAATTATATAAATGCATGATGACCAGCAATTTAATAACTTAGGAATGAAAAATATAATAACTTTCTGCATATATTTATATACATATGATTATGCAATACTAAAAAATAAAAACAACTATAAACATTAATATTCAGATGTATGCTGATAAGTGCATGACTTTTTTTCCAGTTGCTTCTTTTCTGCACTCATACAGACTGCATGATTGAGCATAAATCAGAATTATATAGTATGTTGTGTTAAAAATATGCATATCAGATATCTGATCTATAAGTATAAAATCAATAAACTTCTGTTAGAATTTTTAAAAATTATAGCATGAAGTTGAACATATGCAAAAGAAGTTTAGAAGTAAAAATTTTGAAGAAAAATATTAACTTTCTTTTTTATATAATTTTCTGCTCTGGTTGACTGGAGGTTGGGAAAGGAACGAAGTCTGTATGCTTAAAGAGAATACTTTGATAGACATAATTATTCTAAACATTCAAATATTTACTATATAATATACTACAAAATATCATTGATTCAGAACTATAATGAAAGGCTTTTTTTTTGGTAATAATAAAGTCAGTTGTTCAGTCAAGAAGTCAATTATTGTATTTGGATGATCAGAAATTTTATGTCGTAGAACATCAAGCAATTCAATTACCACATTTAATACATTTTCACCATCACTCATTACTGTTTTCATTTAATCCAAATTCTTTTAAAATGCTTAACATATTATTTATCTTATTTGTTTTGCAAGGAAATTTATAATTATTAAATTTTGAAATCTTACAATTCTTAACAAATGCCACAATATTAAGTTTTAGAATAGCACGTTACCTTTTGATGCTTTCCACAATCCTTTAAGCCAGGCTGATGTTTTGTTGATCTTTTCTAGGAACCTAAATACAAACAAAAAGATATTTACTTTACTACAAAGTAAAATTACATATTTCATTTAAATACAAAAGAATTTGCATAAAGGAGGGAAATTACCAGTCAAGAGCCAAAGAGGCTCTTGGCCTCTTTCTATTGAAGGGTTTCCTATGGTCATAGTCTGAAAGATCTGTTAGGAGAGTAAGCTCATTAGCTTCAATGCTGTCATAAAATTTAATATTAAGGGAGTGGATGAATTTAGTGAGGGGGGGGAAGTTTAATTCTTCATAAATTTTATAATTTCTAAAATAATAGGGGGCATTTACAATTGTTCTAATAGTACTATTTTGAGCAGCACAGATTTTATTAATTTGATACTCAGGACAGTAAGACCAGGCCTGGCAAGCATAGGTTAAAATAGGTCTAAGCAATGCACTGTAGATGAGCAACTTCATATTTAAGTTCAAATAACTATTTCGAGCAATTAAGGGGAAGTGTTCTTTTAGCAGCTCGAAATTTATTAATAATGTGTTTTATGTGGGGGCACCAAGTGAGATTGTCAAGAGTAATACCAAGATATTTACAGGATTTGGAACAGGGCAGAGCAGTGTTGTTAATTATGATTTTATGGTCATTATATGAGATAGGTGATTTTCTGGAAAACATGACAGCAACACATTTGTCAGTATTGAGTTTCATTTTCCATTTGTGTGTCCATGTTTGAATGTGATGTGGGTGGATGTTAAGCTGGTTGACTGCAAAGTTAATTTTGTTGTAAGACATGTATATGGCTATGTCATCTGCGTAAACAGCAGTGTGTGTTCTGAAGTGTGTTGGGAAGTCGTTTACATAAATTAAGTACAGAACTGAGCCTAATAAGCTTCCTTGTGGCAGGCCGCAGAGAATGTTGTGTTTCTGTGAGAGTGTGTTTTGTAGTTTGACTTGGAATGTTCTGTTTGTAAGGTAGCTGTAAATTGAGTGAATAATGTTAGGTGTGAAATTGTAATTAATGAGCTTGTGAATGAGACCCTGTATCCAGACTGAATCGAATGCCCTGCTGATATCCAGAAAGACAGCAGCAGTAGATTTACTGTAAGTTTTGGCTTTGGCGAGATCACTAACAACTCTATATAATTGATGGGGGGGGGGGGCTGAGAGAGAACGCCTGAATCCAAATTGGGATGGGGAGAGGATGTTATTATTTTCAAGGTGGGTGTTAATTAAGTTTAGAATGAATTTTTCTGCTAGTTTACTAATAGTTGAGAGTAAGCTAATGGGTCTGTAATTAGAGGGGTCAGAGGGAGCTTTACCAGGTTTATGGATGGGGATAATTATAGAGTTTTTCCAGGGAGAGGGGAAGTAGCTGGTGCGAATAATAGCATTAATAAGGGTGGTAATATTAATTAAGAGCTTCGGTGGCAGATTTTTAAGCATAATACTTGTGATTTTATCCGCACCAGGGGCTTTATTATTTTTAAGTTTTCTGATATGGTTTATAACTTCAGAGGGGGGAATATGAGTATCAATAGGAGGGATGGGGGAGTCAAGTAGGTTTTCAAGATTAGAAATTACTTCTCTCTCAGTGGGGGTGGGGTGGGATAAGTTATGGGGGGTGAACTGATTTACTAACTTTTGAGCAATTAATGCTGCTTTGTCTTCCTGGGTAAGAGCTTGTGTACCTGTAGTGTTATTGTAAAGTGGTGGCATGTTAAACTTCCTAGTTTTAAGTTGTCGTGTGGCATTCCAGATGGAGTTGTTTTGTGTAGTTAATTTAGAGACATAGAAATTCCAACTGGTGTTTGACTTGTGTCTGATGTATGTTTTTAAGTTTTCTTGTGCCTGGTTCATGAGTGTTTTGTGATGAGGGAGTCTGGATTGCTGCCATGTTTTCCTGGTGCTGTTTCTAAGATTTTTAAGATGGTTGAGTATTTTGTCTGTAGATTTTCTGTTAATATTGTTGTGAGTTGTTTGGGTAGCAGTGTTGTAGGCTGTAGTGATGGTGTCGGTTATGTATTTAGTGTAATTGTCTATTTCATCTGGTGTGTTTGGGATGTTAAAGTTATATGGTGTGTTCTTAAGTAAATAGTTAAAGTGATTCCAGTCAGTGATAGTTTTATGGGTGGTGTGGTTGAGATTTGTGTTAAAATTTATGGTTAGTTGGACTGGAAGGTGATCAGAGTTAAGTGCATTGAGTGATTGAATGTTCATGGGGTAAGGGACTCCCTTAATGAGAGCAAAATCAATAATGGAACCATTACCTTGGTGGCTGTAATGTGTTGGTGTGTCAGGTGCAAGTATGTCTATGTCATAGTTGTTTATTAAGTTATAGATGGTGTTTCCATGAGTGTTGTTAGTGTTGCAGTTCCAAAAGGTGTGTGTGGCGTTGAAATCTCCAAAAATTATTAAGTTATTGTCAAGTTGGGCTATTTTAATCAGGTCATTATGTACGTCAGAGTGGTTTTGTTGGGGGGGAATGTAAGTGGAGACTATTCATAGTTCACGTTTTTGTAGTTGATTTTGTCATCCCTTTGTTTTAGGATGCAAATTGGTTTTATTTTTGTGTTTTCAACTGAATTTGGAATAGTGGTGTAATTTAGCGTTTTTTCTGTTAATCCACTGAATTTGTTATTAGTTTGAATAGTAGTAGGGGTTGCTAGAAGAGGCTTGTACTATCTAGCAGTGTGCCTGGCGTTAGGGAAAACAAAACCATTATTTTGTGTGTCTTTGCTGTGTGTGTTGTGATCTTTTGTTAGTTCGTTAAGTGCGATGTTTGCCCTCTTATAAATAATAGTCCGGCTTACCTCCCAGGATTGAGTACGCTGATTCCAAACTCGGGTACGTTGACAGCAGTTCTTGTCGTATCTCGTCATTAGTGATGGGATTCAGCACTTTCTCGAGTAGGTACGATTCCATGTTCGTCAGCGGGGTGAAGCTACCCTAACTACGTCACGCTTTAAAGTGGCAACCCGTGCAAAAGCGTTGTTCTCTACGTCGTTCATTGGTCCACGTAGCTGCCATTCAACCGAAGACCTGCCTTTCTTCCCAAAATCTTTCAAAAATGGCGACGAATTTAAACCAAATATCAAATTCGATAGCTGAAGCATTTTTTTCTGTTTTCATAAGCTTCTGGGAAGCTAAAAACACTGACGACGACCCCCCTTTTTTTATCAAACCACTTATATATCAAACCACTGAGCTACTCTTACAATGACAAAATTTTTGTTAGTTTGTCATTATAAGAAATCATAGGGCCTGTTCACATAGGAGTCCGTTGCGTTGCGTTAAGGAAAAGATGACGTTGAGACGAAAATAAACCAATCATAGGCGTTAAAAATTTCATTGCTAATCGTTTGGAGGCATATGATTGGTTTATTTTCGTCTCAACGTCATCTTTTCCTTAACGCAACGCAACGGACTCCTATGTGAACAGGCCCTTAGTCATATGAACAGTATTTACAGTTTAAAGAATTCAAATCATAATGAAATACATCTCATTTTCATCATATTAATTTTACAGTAGCATATTCTTATACACATTGGAATGAAAGAAAAACAATTGTTAATTAACGGACCATAGTTAAAACAAACAAATCACACCTATTTAGTTCTTGTATATTTTTCAAGTTTATTCTGCTGCTAGTTTATATTGTCGTTTTCAAGTTTATATTGTTGTTTTGTTTTGTTTTGGTTCCTGATCCTTTGTAGTACACAAAAACATTCATGTTTTTCAAAAGTCCATAGTAATCACACATGGTTTCCATCACTTGTTTCACTGACACATTGAATTTTTTTTTCTTTTTGTTTCAAATTTTGGTATTAATGTAATTTTGTTTTTATCAATGCATGTCTCGCAGAAGTGCCCCGAACGGACAACGATGACTCGCTAACTAATTTAACAATCCCTTCTACTGCTTCAGTGTGACATGGAAAATTATTGAAGTCAATACGTTGACTCTCGTGATAGGTTCCTTTATAAACTGCTTTAGTTTTTCATCAGAAATGCCTCTTCATAGCAGATCCTGTTACTTTAACATCATTCCATTCAATCATATCAATATAATCCTTGGCATCAAAGTTTATACGTTGAATTAAAAACTTTCCTTCATTTGCAGTCCTTGCTTTTAGAATCCTACGTAATCCAAGCTCTCTTACATGACTGCGATCATCTGATATCATACAAAGGAGGAATTTTCTGAAGCAGATTATTGTCACTGGATAATGTATAAAAGATGGCATAATAGCACTTTCAACGGCAACAACCAACACTTAAACATTACTGTAATTGGATGTGATGGAACTGGCTTGAACACTGGATTGAATAATGGTGCGATTCCTTTATTGGAAAAGGAATTAAGAAGGCCACTGCAGTGATTGATTTGTCTATTTCAAGTAAATGAACTGCCCCTACATCCTAATTAAAGGTCCAAATGAATTTGGAGGAGAAATAGGTAAACTACTAGAAAACTGCTATGAACTACCAGTCATCGAATTTGCACCTATTGAAAATGACATTCCATTACTAGAAATTAAGGAAGATTTACGTGTGGACCTAAAATATTTGTTAGAAATGAGTAATGCAATCTCTGTTGGGAGGTGTTCTTCTGATTTGTCCATGAGAAAACCAGGAAAACTTTGTCATTCAAGATGGATTAGATTAGCAAACAGAATACTTCCCTTGTATGCGGGAACAGAATATCCTGCAAAAAATCTCCGAATACTGACTGAGTACATTTTGAAAGTTTATGCAGCTGTTTGGTTTAACCTAAAGCTGAAAGCATCTTGTATCCATGGATCAAAGCACCTGTGGAAACTTGTAAGCTATTTACGTTACCTCCATCAGACTCTTAAAAATTTAATTCACCCAGTTATTCAAAGAAATGCATACTTTGCTGCTTCTGAAAATCTCCTCCTTTGTATGATATCAGATGATCGCAGTCACATAAGAGAGCTTGGATTAAGTCTGATTCTAAACGCAAAGGCTAAAAATGAAGGGGACATCAGAAAGTTTTTAAACCAACGTATAAATTTAGATACCAAGTATTATATTGACATGATTGAATGGAATGATGTTAAAGTAACAGGACTTCCTATGAAGAGCCATATTTCTGATGACAAACTAAAGCCGTTTATAAAGGAAGCAAAAGAATCTGATCACGAGAGTCAACGTATTGACTTCAATAATTTTCCATGTCACACACAAACAGAAAGAAAGGATTGTTAAATTCGATACCGAGTTGTCCGTTCGTGACACTTCTGCAAGAGATGCATTGATAAAAACAAAAATACAATCTCAAAAGAAAATGCCAAAATTTCAAACAAAAAAACAATTCAATGTGTCAGTGAAATAAGCAATGGAAACCATGTGTGATTACTATGGACTTTTGAAAAACATAAATGTTTTTTTCAAAATAACGTTTTGCTTTTAAAGACATTAATCACTATTAATATTTTTCTAAATAAGTGTGATTTGTTTATTTTAACTAATGCCCGTTAATTAAAAATTGTTTTTCTTTCATTCAATTGTGTATTATTAAGATATGCTACTGTAAAATTAATATGATGAAAATCGCGAAATTCTACAAAATCAGTTGTTCTGTAATGGCATTTAACAGTTAGAAATACTTAGAATTGTAAGTTTCCTGTAAAAATATCGTATTTTGAATATTTTATTTACAATATATATATGTGTATATATATATTATTTTAATATACTATAAAAGAAATAAAAAAAATACAAATTTTATCACTTTTTCATAAAAATATCCATTTTAAAGCACTTTGCGGTACTTGAAAAGATTTTAGTAGAACAATAAAATTTTATTTTATATTCTTTATTCTAATCCCAAGAGGCAACTTTTGAAAACTATAACATATTTAAATTAAAAAAAAGTATTTTCGTTCCACCCTAGCGAACATGCAAGAAGATTATCTTGAAACCGCCAACATGCTCTGGTTTGTTATCGGTAATTCACGCATTTATCTTGAGTGGTTCGTAGCATGGGTGGTAGCGCTCTGGGTTTGTAAACTAAAGGTGGCGGGATCGAATCCCGCGGCTGGCATTTTTTTCCTCTCTTTCCCCTGCTTCAAGGCTGGCAAATTGAAGTTCTTAGATTATTTCCTTCATGTTAATTAAAAAAATATATGTAATTAACATGTAGATGTTAGTCGACGGCAAAAAAAATTTTAAATGTAGTAAAAAAATATTAATACATAGGCTATTATTTATGGCAATATAACCTATAAGAAAAAATATTTTGTTTACAAATGTTAACATTTTTAAACTCTCTTGCAAACTCTCTCTGACTGCAGAAATTCCAGGAACATGCTATCTCTTTTCTATATCTTTTACTAACAATTCTTGCTACCAAGTGTGTATACTGGTGTTAGGCAAGCTCCACAAAATAAGAACTATTTTCAGAAGTAGAGGGCATAAATATGGAACCTCTCCCCACATTGGAGATCTATGTCTATATCCGTTTCAAAATCAAAATCATACCCGTCTGAAATATGTGCTTGACAATTAGCAACTCCAAATATATTTTAGTAGCTAAGGGACTTTCTTATACATTTTAGGTATAATTATAATTTGGTTACATGCACTAAATAGCATTTTATTTTTGCAGTGCAGGTAAAAACAAAAAGAGAAGAGTTTGATTAAGAAAAAATATCTTTAATATTTACTAGGAAATTCATTGTGGAAGTTGCTACGTAAATGTGTGACATCCACCGTTAAAAATAAATGAGTAGTGAAATAAGATAGATACCACTAATTCCTCTCTTTTAAATAAAGAGTGGTGCAACAAGGCTCCATTTTTAAGTAGATATTTTTAAAATTTCTCCAGTAATAGATAAAAAATTAACAATGAAACTACTTTTTGATTACCTTAAACTTCTCACATAATATAATCTTTACATACCAAGAATGTTATGTGAATTTTCCTCGTAAAAGAGGTTACACAGAAATAAGAGCCATTTTTCTGAAAAGTATCTTTTGTTTAATCATCACCTTCCCTTTCAAATCCATAATTCTGATACAGATTTCTGCTACTTATGGCTACGAATCGGACGGCCGATTAAGGTACGATGGAGCCATGTCGGTATCGGCGCGGTTCATATCAACCCATCACAGGCCCTGAAACACGTAAACAGCAAAGCGTTCCCCTTCGAAGGTTCGTAAACAACCCGCGAACGGCCCAGAAAATTTCTCCCGTACTTGTCGTTCTACCGGCGCTTCCAGCACTGGCCCGATAAGCTGCCGTCAGTCCTGTGTTTGTTGGGTATATATGTATGTATATATATATATATATATATATATATATATATATATATATATATATATATATATATATATATGTATGTATAGTATATATATATATATATATATATATATATATATATATATATATATATATATATATATATATATACACACACAGTCGAACCTCTATTTTGCGAACTTTTCCTTGGAACCAAGAACATTTTGCGAATTTCTACATAAAATAACCTCCAAATTGCGAAGTGCATTCTCTATTTAACAAACTTTTTCTTGTAATCCTATATTTTTTTCTCCATATTTCTCAAAATATTTCTGAACATTTCAAATTTATTCTTTCTTTTAACACATTTTATGGTGATCAATGACCTTGAACTGGTTTCACCATTCGCCGAACTAATCGAGAGCAGTAAAATCGCTGTCATTCTTTGCATTTCATCCAGGAAGTGCAACCTTTATACCCCCCTCCAACTGTCCACTTCACTAGAAAAACTTTCAATATCCAAATTTAACCCTCAATGGAGCTGTCCCGTGTCCATGAACAAGTCTGCCTTTTCTAGACTGTTGATCAGAGTCGTGCTGGTAATTTCGGTTTTTGTAGCTGGAAAACGTCAAAGCAAAAGTGATTAGGCATTATATAAAAAATTAATTCTTCATAAGGTGGATAAAGGCGTGAAGAAAAGGATATTGCTTTAAAATCTGGTATTTATCCAAACAGCTTATCAACCATAATAAAAAATTGTGATAATATACAAAATTATGATTTATTGAATTCTTGTTCAAAACTTTCACAGAACATGTGTCTATGAAGATGTGGATGAGGCAGTTTTGAAGTGGATACACGCAATGCGAGATGAAAATGTTCCGATCTCTGGGCCTTTCATAACTGAGAAATTTCTTCAATTTGCGAGGGAATTGGGATACGACGAATTTCGAGTAAGCAATAGATAGCTTCAAAAATTTAAGAGAAAACACGGAATTATAACAAAAGTAATATTTGGTGAAAGTAAAGACATTGATGATAATGATAGTGAAAATTAGATAACGGAGACATTGAGTCAAATTTTAAAAGAATATAATCCAGAAAACATCTTTAATGCGGATGAGACTGCTTTATTTTTTCAATGTTTGCCTCAAAAGATATTAACATTCAAAAGAGAAAAAGGCTTTAGAGGAAAATAAAGCAAAGCAAGATGTGCAAATATGACTGGACACTAGAAATTGAAACCATTAATCGACTGAAGAAATGAAAATCCGAGATGTTTAAAAGGCGCAAAATCTTTGGAAGTTGATTATGACTTTAACAAAAAAAATCTTGGATGACGTCAGAAATTTGTGAAAAATGGGTTCAAAAGTTAGACAAACGTATGATTTCAGAGTGTGGCAAAATTGTTCTCATTGTTGACAATTGTCCCGACTATCCGAACGAAACAAACCAAAACCTGAAAAATGGTTACAGTATTTTACTTGCCACCAAACACTACATGAAGGGGGGATAAAAAAATCTGCAAAATACACTATCGCAAGAGAATTGTGCGATAAGTTATCACTGCGCTTGAGAACAATCAATCCATGCCAAAGATCAACTTACGGGAAAGCATATCAGAAATTTCCAAAGCATGAAACTTTGATGTCACACATCGTACTATTTGCATCAGTTTTGCCAAAGCTGGATTCTTTATCAGCAACGAGAATTCGGTAAGTACAGACGACGATGACGATATTCTCTTAGAGGAACTTAAAACAGTGTGGACACAGCTGAGGGAAAAAGGAAAAATTAACGATGATGTGCTGATTGATGATTTTCTTTCACTTGATTCTGAAGCTGAAACCTCAACTATGAGCTCAACTATGATGTGTAGTGAGCGGCTTCTTCTGGGCCACGCCCTCGGGAGCCTTTCTTGCTATCGGTTGGGCAAGGAATAACAACTAATTGCCATAAGGTGGAGACAGAAAGAGAGAGAAAAGTAATTGGAAGCCTCTAGGATCCATGAGCTTAAACGAAACTAGTATGACAGAAAATTTTCTGCCATACTGCTAGGAGAAAGTTTACGGATAGCATCTGGGGAGGAAGTTTAAGGATTTTTTAGAGATAGAATATTTTTTACCGTAGCCAAGGCTACGTATTAATTTTATATTTTTTAAGATGTTTTTTACCGTGCAAGCACGTATTTATTTTTTGTTTTATATTATTTTATTCTATTTTGTTATTATTATTATTTTTTGGAAAAGAAGAAAGAGGAAGGACTTTAACGAACAAGAACAGCACGAGGCCGTTTCTTGTTCTCAGCGGCGGCTGGGTCATAGTCGAATTTTTCCAATAATAGTTCATTGTCAATGCTTAGAAAGAAGTTTGATGCTAGTTTTTTTAGATAATTTGGAATAGTGAGAAGATTTAATTCATTTTAGGCTGAAACCTCGGAAACACTAACTGAATTGGACATATTGGACAGTGTGAAAAATAAAATCATTAAAACGATGAATTGAGATGAAAATGGAAATGATCATGATGCAGAAATCAACAAACCTTAATATGATGAAATGCTAAAATCATTTGAAACTATCCGACGCGGATTACAGTTTGAAGAAAATACGCCTGAAGGGATTTTTGGTGCATTGCAAAGATGCGAGACGTATTATGAGAGAAAACACTTTTTTCAAACAAAAAACTTTTCAGAAAAAATTAACAGATTCTATCGGTAATAAAATTTAAAGACGACTGTGGTAATGTATGCTTAAAATGACTTGTTATAATAAATTCGATAATGTCATTAAAGTTCATTAATTTTAATATAAAATTATTTTTTAAATTGAAAATACAGTGTATACCCGGACAATGTTTTGTTTTAGTCTTGTTTTACTTGAAGATTTCTTTTTGAAGGATAAGATATATAAAATAAATAAATATTAATTTACAAAATAAAGGTGTGATTAATTATGTTTTTAATAATATTTAGTGTTTATGAATTTAAAATCTGTTTTGTGCAGTTTAAAGCATTTTAAAAGGTGAATCTCTATTTAATGAATTTTACATACATACATACATACATACATACATCAGTAAAAATTTCTTGACTAGTTATATGTCCGTAAAAATCCTCATCTGTTACACTCATAATCATTGCCAATAGATTGTGTGAGTCAAATCTGTCCCTCGTAGACTTCAGGAATGGGAATTTGCACAGTGAGCTCTCCTAAGATACAGGGGAAATCTTTTGTATCATTAATTTACATTTTTTTGGGGTTGTATTTCAAGATTCAATTTAGATCTAGTTTTACCTTCGATGCATTCTCAATATCGAAGTAAAGAGTGAACGATATATCTCCAATACCTCCCATTTCCTCATCTCCATCGTATTTACTTGCATGTCTACAGATGGCATGAACATTTTCGATAATATTTTTTTCATGTATGGATACCAATGGTGTCCTTTAATGGATACAAGAGGAGAAATAAAAGTCACTTTGATAACCATGTTCTCTTCCCATATTTTGTATCTTTTATCAAGCACTATAATCTCATCCTTGTTTTGCACAATAATCTTTCTCTCTCTCTTACAATCTTGGGTGATGTTTTCCATCTTGTCGTATTGTTTAAACGTTTTGTATAATTATTATTTTCCAGTTATATTTCAGTGTGCATGTCTCGCAAAACATTTTGGGGTAGTAAAGAAGTTGTGAGATGTTTAGCTTTACGGCCAAAGAGAAATTCGTATGGTGTACCCTTAATCCCAGAATGAAAGCCCCTGTTCTCCATAAGATGGGCGAAACGCCTTTCCTCAGTCCACCGGTCAGTTTAGACATCCTGCATCCAAATATCAAATGTATTTTCAATGTCCTGATTAGCACTTTTGACTCTACCATAGCTTTGTCAGCGTTACGCTTGTCATGGACGGTCTTCAAAGGCGACCAGAACTCCTGTAGGTTGTTCACCACATCATTCCCAAATTCTCTGCTGTTGGGAGACTGCATGATGGATGGTGCTGCAAGCAACATAAATTTGTCAACGATGATGTACGATACTTCTTCCTCTGTCTTTGATGTCAGAGCTTTGAGAACCACAAAATTAGAGATGTGATCTTTGTACACCATTGTAACCTCGTGCACCCTGCCAGGTTAGACCCGAATTCGATAAGATCGGCCTGACAACGGGAATTGAAATCAGAAAAAGACATACGCTTTACCAAACCGATTTTTTTTCTTGGTTCACATAGCTGAATGTTGAGATCATTACCATGACTTGTAATGATCTTGGGATAAAGTTCTTTCAGCATTCTATCAAAGAATCCATGGCTAATGGACATATGAACCTAAGAAGTATATTTATATAACTTGTTAAATAAAGTTTGCGGCGTTAAACTGGATTGCTTACACGAAATCTTTTACAGGAAATATCAATTTACGTTTGTTGTCTAAAACCATTACAAAATAGCGATTAAGCAGCCAATAGTCCTGTGGTTCTTAGTATTCGTATTAACGTTTCTCACATAGCTCACTGGTTTTCAGTAAGGGTTTTGTTAGAAAAACACTTTTGAGCAGCATTAGCTCACACTTTAATTATTTATAGTAGAATCGTCGTTGCCTGTCAACATGCTGTGGTTCTTGCTCGGACCACATCTTGCTCCGCCATTTTTATACAGTTCAGTATGGGCTAGCGTCTGCAGTGCGAAATGAAATTCGTGTCACTGTTGGACAAAGATTGGTGTGTAAATGGTAGAAGTACTCTATGGTCTCAAGTTGAGGCAGGCGTTGAAAGTTACATGCTTCGCAACAGCATAGTATAAACGTTACTGGCCTTGTGTGTTTGTTTGCGAGTGCACGTATTATGTCACCCAAAAATCAATTTAACTATTACATCGGGAGCTATTTTAGTAGTTTGTGTTTGTTCATTAATAGTTTGTGTTTGTGTAGTAGATTGTTTTTGTTCACATTCCAATTGTCAAGTCTTAGTTCATTATTTTATAAGATCAAACTCGGCGTTGAAATCAAGTAATAGACCAAAGAGCACCAGACTCTACAAATTTGGGATGTTGCTACAAATAGAAAAACTTCGAATTTTAAAAGATAATAATATTTAGCTCAGCAGTATCGGAAGTCATGGTGGCATACAGAGTTCATGGAAAGACATCCTCTGTGAAACAGAATACTGGACGAAAGGGAAAGCTAAGTGAAAGACACTGATGGGTGTTGAAGCGAACTGTGACATCAAATAAGAAGACAACTGCAGCCAAAGTGACCGTAGAGATCCATCTGAATATGCAGGCTCCAGTTCTAATCATTACAGGTAAGTGAAAACTTAAAAAACAAAACATTTACGGCAGAGTAGTAATTTTCAAGCCACCTGTGACAGATGTGAAAACAAAGCGTCGTCTAGTGGTGCCACGAGTACAAATCCTGGTCGAGTGATACGTTGAAATATGACATTTGGTTAGAAGAATCATTGTTCACTTTGTTCCCTGCAACAGGACTTGCGTATGTCTGAAGAACACATACACAAGCGTATTATCACGCTTGTCTCATGCCAGCTGTCAAACATGGAGGGGAAATTTCTTAGGGTTTCGGCGGCCATCTCATGGTTTTCAAAAGGGATCTATTGTAACCCCGAAAGTGATATTGACAGGGAAGGACAATGTCGAACTTTTAGCCGACCAGATACATCCTATGGTATAAAAATTGTCTCCTGCAGGAGATGACCTTCTCCATGATGATAATGCTCCGATCCATACAGTTAGATGTGTCGGGTCGTGGTTTGAGGAACATAATGACCAAGTCAAACACCTCATCTGGCCCGCACAGTCCCTAAACCTCAATATCATCGAACTGCTGTGGTCTGCTTTAGGGAACAGAGTCAGGAATCAATATCCAGAAATAACATCTCTACATGAACATTGACGATTTATCCACAAAGAATGGTATAATATCACCTTAATCACTATTCATGACTTGCATAATTCACTTCCTTAGTGAATCCAGGTGGTATTAAATGCCATAGATGGTCCTATGCCATATTAATAAAGAATTTCATGTTTTTCCTAAGTGTTTCCATTATTTTGATAACCACCTGCAAATATAAATAAATAAATAAATATATATATATATATATATATATATATATATATATATATATATATATATATATATATATATATATGTATTCAGATGTAGAGTAGTGATTAGTTTTTCGTTTGATAATTTGAGTTTATATATTCTTCCGCATTATAAAACCCTTGGATTTCAGCCAGGCTGTAGAAAAAAAAAGCTTATGTTATATACATAATAAAAGGAATATATATTAAACCTAACGCACTAGATAAAATCAAATATTTTTTTTAGAAACTCTTTCGAAGATATTTGTACATGTTACAATTACACGAAACAAAAAAATTTCATGTAAAAGACCTTAAAAAAATGTGCATAATGTCTAACCTACAATGTATTTTTTAGTGTTACAAAGCCACTATAAAAATCTACGAATCTCTGGTATTTCATGTTTGACTTTTTAACAGATTCTGGGTTAACTTATAGAAACGTACAAAAAAAGGGAAAAAAATCTCTCATAAAATACCTCGATAACTGATTTCCTTAATGTTTATTGATAATTTTAAAGATTAATCACTGGCTTAATCATGAAAGTAAAAAAAATTCATTCATTTGGCATAAAAAATGCAAAAAAATTCAATCATTCAGAATACCGCAGGATATTTTTTTTTCAAAATCTGAAAGATATATATGTGATTGACGAAGATTAATCTCTTTAAAGACCAACAACACAGTAAAAATGTCGATACTTTTTTTAAAAAACAGTTTTTGAATTCTTAGTTTGCCGCAGGTAGAAGAAAAAAACATTAAATTATCTCTGAAAGCACGCGATAAGACATATCATCCATTTAATTTTTATAAATATGTACGTCCGCATTGAATGATTAAAACTGTGAGCACGGAGCGTAAGATTTTCCAAATAGTTTTCAGATTATTTTTATTAATGGTTGTGACGGATTAAAAATCAAAAGTAAAAAAAAATGCAATAAAACATTTGAAAAAAATTATATGAATAAAATTTGACTGCATTTGTGAGCTGAAATTTCAAACCTAGTAGTGCTGTATCAGATAATTTTTTTTTATTCTTTCGTTGTTCGTGAAATAGGAAATAAGCTATTAAGTTTTCCACTTTTTAAGTTCAATAAATCGATGTTAATATCAGTTCTGACACTGCATGAAGTTCATTTTTT
This sequence comes from Dolomedes plantarius, assembly GCA_907164885.2. NCBI lineage: Eukaryota > Metazoa > Arthropoda > Arachnida > Araneae > Dolomedidae > Dolomedes > Dolomedes plantarius. The sequence continues at coordinate 102,407,675 of OU015497.1, read as the reverse complement.
TACCTTACTTTGTTGTAATATACATGTCTATTAAACACTGAACTCACCATCAAGGGGATACAATGGGTTGTTTCTTAAACTAAAATCTATTTATTTGCAATAACAATTAGGCAGCATAACCACAGTACTCATTACTAGCAGGGAACGGGAAAATTAAAGCGTTTGTTAATGCCGGTAGTTATTCCGCGCATTGCAGAAATCTTGCCAGAAATCAACCACGCCAATACTTGTAAATTCACCCCCAATAACTTGTTTCTCTAAACTTTCGACTACCTGAAAGGGGATCAGCAGGTCGCAGAAACGATAACTAACTCCAAAACGCCTCCAATGAGGTTGGCAACGCAACTGCTGTACTCGAGCTGAACGACAGACCGATCTTCTTCAAATTTTTCATTAATTCCTCACCTCCGTCCGGTCTCGCCTCGTGTGTCTCTCGTCTGCCTTGTTGTTTACGTTATCTACGCAATGTCAGTCTATGGAGAAAATGTGTCTGCTATTTACAGAGACAAAAATGCTGATAATCAAATGAAAATAGTATTTTCAGATAGCCTGAACTTTTCCGCACCTTGCTACAGGTTTCATTTTATAAATTTCGTCCACCAAAGGAATTAATGAGCGTTTAAAACACACTAGATCAGATTTTTAACTCCAAAATATTTTGAATTTTTTTAAAGAACGAAAAAGGCATCAAAGCGTATAACCTCTTTCTCGATTGCGGAGTACAATATTTAAAAAAAAAAAATCTTTAAATCGCAATCCGCAATCTTTGGTCAAATTTTCTACATAGGTTACAGTGAGGTGAGCGAATCCAATAGGGTTAGTACACATCAGCCTTAAACACGGAAAAAAAACGGCACGTGAAAAATAATTTGACATTTATGAGAATATGGTTTCCTACTTATGTCCAGAGATATAATAATGGAAGTTGCGTTCAAATTGGGCTGGAATTCATGGAGAAAATTCCCACTCAATTTAAGCTTCATTGTTGAACCGTTATCAAATTTAGTTGATACGTGAGTTTATATTAAACACTATTCGATAGTGGGATCAAATTTCAGTTTAGGTGACAGATGGTTATATTTTTTATGTTTATCGGCTAAAAGAAACTCTTTTTTATGAACGGCTATATTAATTTTATTGAAAATAAGAATGATAAATTGATACCTCTGCATTGATATAAGCAGAGCTAAAAAATATGTAAACTTTTTGATATTTTTAAAACAAGTTGAATTAACCAAAAATGCCATCAAAAGCATGCTTCAATCAACACATAATTTTTTTCTCAAAATAATGACGAATAATGAATTCATATACTTAAATTTTCAAATACACGAATCCGTTTAAGTGTATTTAACTTTCCTGAAATGAGATTTCGTTATGAGATAATTTAAAAAATACTTCAGAAGTCTATGAACATATCGCAAACTAGCAGATGATAAGAGTTTTAGTATAATTGCGAAAGTTACACATTATAAATATTCTTTTGAGAATATATATATATATATATATATATATATATATATATATATATATATATATACATATATATATACAGTGCTAGATTTCTAGAAATAGAGGTGCGGAACGGTAACCTTCAGGTGTGTGTGTGGGGGGGGGGTATTCCAAATTATTGATAAAGAGAGGTACCTAAAGAGAGGTACCGGAACGCCTCAAATCTAGCCCATATATATATATATATATATATATATATATATATATATATATGCATTAAACACTGAATGATGTATGATTGATTAACCTAAGATGTAGTTTAAAACTTTAGGGACATGTTTTTTTTTTTCTGGGGGGGGGGGTCTTCTTCCTGAAAATGCTAGTGCCTCAACAGGAAACCTCATGTAAAGAAATCAAAAGATATATTGTTATGAATAATGAATAGGTTAGTCGGCTGGTTTAGAGCTCTACGTCAACTTTTATTGCACAAGGGTTGATAGGACCGGGATATATAGGCTTAAAACTGTAGTTTTAAGCCTCTCCCGAACGGTTGCAGTTATCCGTGCCTAGACTGGAACAAGAACCTACAGGCTCTGGAAAGTGATCTATCCTTTGAGCCATAACCCGACAATAATTGGATAGGATATTTTTTCATAGTCATCCAATGCCAATCAATATCTCAAGGGTGAGAAAATAAATAAATGATTATTTAGGTCATGTCAGAAATTTTATCTATAGTCCTCCTATGAACACTGAAACTCAATTTGCAAATCAAAATTTACACTTTAAAAAAAGTTACTCCTTGTAAATGGTAACAAGATATATCGGTTAACTTGCAAAAATCATGCGCACATGTCTAGAAAGGGACCAGCGCACGTGATATTTCAAGAATTTTGGACCTGATAGACTGATTAGCGGATGTCACTTGGAAAGAGTAATAAATGAAATCCAAAATTCATAACATATTATGGAAATGTTGTTGATCACTTAACTCGCCCATTAAACAACGCATGGAATATGAGTTGTTTAATGGGCGAGACATATTAAATGTCGAGACATATTAACGGTCGAGACATAATAATGGGTGAGACATATTAACATACGGACGTCGAGATTGTTGTTAGGATTCTTGATTTCCGAATGTTTTGAATCCATTCAGATCCAGTGTTTCATGCTTTAGAGCAGTGGTACTGAATCTTTTGTTGATCAGATACAGATTCCCCTTGTCCCTGTAAAGAAAAAAAAATCGATGGGGAAATTCTCCAAACCAACCTTTTAACATGCAAAAGTAGGTTTCACTTTTGTGAATAAACCAACAATTTGCGATAAACAACTTTTATAAAAAGTTACAAATGAAGTTGATAGCAATGAGAAATTGAACGTAAATGTAAACTTAATAGCAAACATAAAAGACTATGAAAACTTAAAAATGAACGAGGTTTTTGGGCTTGTATTTGTGTAACAGGCTTGTATTTGTGTAACAGGCTTGTATTTGTGTAATAGGCTTGTATTTATGCAACAAGCTTATATTTGTGTAACAGGCTTGTATTTTTAAAACAAGCTTGTATTTGTGAAACAGGTTTGTATTTGTGAAACAGGCTTGTATTTGTGGAACGGGCTTGTATTTGTGTAGTAGCTGTTACTCCTCGTCACAGATAATACATTAGGTATTTTAAGGGGGTCCGGGATACACTTAATTTTTTTTTTATTTATTGAGTTAAAATTTTGAATTTTTTTGTTATGCTTAACCATATAATTTGCAAACAAAATCACATCATAAAACTTCTCAAAAAGTTTTTAAAAAAATTTAAAATTTAAAAATTTTAAAAAAAGGGGGTAATTTAAAATCGTTATAACTCGAAATATTACTTGCCGAAATTTCAAAATTTTTCATTTTACTAAACAGAATTATTTAAGTTTTAATTTTGATTCACCACTTTTTAAATATTAATTTTTTAAAAATTAAAAATATCTAGATTTAAAATTACGAAAAAAATTATGTAACTTATTTTCAAATAATCATATTTTCAAAAGAAAATATTTTTTTACAATTTGCTGATTCAAAATTAAAGTAAAATAGTTGAAAAAGACATGTTCCAAGTTTCGATTCTTTATCTTTAACGGTTCTTGACTTATAACAATTGAAAGACGAGAAATGGGGTAAAAACCCATCATGCAAAACAACACACTTACAGGTTTAAACAACGATTGGCTACTATTAGAATGTTGCAGAAAAAATAATAATTTATCCTGTTCTAATTAAGATAGAAACATGATTTAAACGTCATTTTAAGGGGATGGTGGACCCTTCAAAGCGATTTTTGAAATTTTTACCTCATATGAGATATGAAATTTTGCATATATATTCATTAAAGTATAACGATATTAAAACCCTAATAAAATTTTATAAATATATTTTTGAAAATTTTTATAATTAAAAAATTGAAATTAAATTACTTTTTTTAAAATTCTCTTTGCAACTCAATTTTTAACTTTCCGCCTTAATTTTATATTTATATTATAAATACATTATGAACAAAGTTATGTATTATTTTGCATTTTCTTTGAATAGTTAATTTTTAGGAAATATTTTTACACTTGTACTGTGAATTTTGGTGAAATTTTTTAACTTTTCTACACTTAAGTTAAACTTTGATAACCTGAATGACCTCGAATCCTAAAATGGACCATAACTTTATTTTGATGTATTACAGGAGTCTTTATTGTAAATTTCATAAAATTTCATCAAAAATTATGATGCGAGGAGTATTTTAAAGACTTGCAAATTTGGAAATTTCTCATTTTGAGAAAAAGCCTACCTTCAATACTTACTTTTCTAAAGCCACCAAGTTTTCATTTTACTTTTCACCACATATTGTAAATGCATTTCATTCCAATATTTACATGTTTTTAAAATATTAATACACCCCCCCCTCCAAAAAAAAATGCCAACTTTTGTTCGAATTTTGGTAATTTGAAAGTTCACCATCCCCTTAAGCGTAAAGGAACAAAAAAAAAATTTAATGCAATAAATTTTTTTTCGAAAATTCGAAAAATTTTGTTTCGTGGACCCCCTTAAATCGGAACAGGGCATTTTTCGTACTTAAAATGTCAGAAAGTGGTGAAAATGTAGGAAATTTTAGAATTTGAATAATAAATAATTTTATTCCCAATTTCATAAAAATGTAAAATTTCCGATCTCTTTGAAATGATGACACCAATGTTTCTTATCACTGCTGATTTCGCGGACCACCTCTAAGAATCTCCTGCACCACTGATTAAGATCCACTGCTTTAGAGGTTGTCAAAATACTTTAGAGGTAGTAATAAGGTAATAAAGAAACTGCCTGCCGCAGACAGAACAGTTCCGAGTGGGAGTTCTCTTGTCAAAAAAAAACAAAAAAAAAAAAAAAAAAAAAAAAAATGAGGCCATATATTCTAAAAACAAACAAACATACCAATAAGGAAGTGAAACGAGATACATAGGAAGATAGGCAGTAAATGGGTACCAAGAGACGCCCGCTAAATTTCCTGGCGGATTCGTGATGTTCTGGAAACAAAATGGGACTCTTGAATAACATGGACTTTTCAGTGATACTTTTGAAAACCTACTGAAATTCCTTCTATATAAATATACTTCTTATAGAAAGACTTCTCCGCATATTAACTACGAGAAAAAAGAAATATTACGGTTCCAAACCTCATCACACATAACTCAGACACGATAATTTGAGATTTAAGTGAAATGTGAAATACCACCAAAGAAATATTTATAATTCAAAAATATATATTAAAAATATAATTATGTAATATTAATAATGTAAAATAAAATTGCATAATTACATTTCTATTTATAATTATAAATAAAAATTATAATTTAAAAAATAATTAGATACTATTAATAATATAATAAAAATGATATTAATAATATAAAAAGTAATTATATAATGATAAATTAAAAATAGTGATATGAAAACATAAGGAAATTCCTTCTGTATCATTTCCTTGAGCAGACCAGAAAATTCGCTGCCCTACAATCCTATTTATTCTATTTATGCTATTCTATTTCCTTAGGAATTTAATTAATTATTGTATTTAAAATTCACGTCAAAATTTTAAACCCTAAATCCATTCTATATATTTAAAAGCTCTTTCAGATTTCGCTGCATATACCGGGCTATTAGACTCTTTATTAGACGAAGAAAATTTTTCATATTATTTCCCTTTCAGATGGACTTTTATATTAAAGATACGGAACGCTGTACTGTATTAAAAGTACCGAAAGTCACATTAATTGTGCACTTAACCTTCTTTATTATTTCTACTCCCCCGGCTGAAGAAAAAAAATCTGTTCTTTTCCTTTTCTCGGCTGCACTATGTAATTGAATACATTAAACATTTTAAAAACATTTTTCACTCCTATAGGCGTTTTAAAGCTCTCTATTATAGTGTTGCTTGAAAAGGAACAGAAAGGTGATCATTACCTCCTTTCCCGTGTTTAATGGCGCTTGCAGCTAACCGTTAAGAAATATATCTCGCTCCGAAGTGCCAGACAAGGAATTTTATGGTGTTTTGAAGGATAAAAAATTTTTTCTCCCGTACTTTGATAGTAGAAATATGAACTTTTTAACTATCAATAATGTTATTCTCAGTTATATCATTCATTCCTTTTATAAGGTGGTTTGATATTATTTACTGCTTCTGAAGAAGGACAAGTTTTGATTATTGACTGAGTAAATAATTAAAATAATTTTCCTGCATTGTGATGATCGATCCACTTAATTGGAAATTGTATTGAAGATGTTTTGAATTAAAAAAAGTGAAAGACATTGAAAATGCTGAAAAATAACAAAGGTGGTCCAAAGGAAAGCTAGAATTGTTTTCTTATAATTGTCTAATTGGTTGGAATATGTGAACATGCTGGAAGTAATAGTGAAACACAGGCAACATATCCTCCATCCATTGACACAAGGTCAGTTCAAGTAATTGTCCCAGCGCTTGCAAGATTTTGAATTCCCTAACAGAAGAATGTCCCTAGTTGTTTGCGGAACAAGTCCTGAATGGCGCCTCGGACCTCTGCGCTATTAGCAAACCGACGGAACTTGAGAGCCCTTTTCAGTGGGTCGAAGATGTGATATCCGCAGCGCAACAGGTCGATGCTACGGGGGGAAGAATCGAGAACCTCCTAGAGCAGCAAACGTTGCCCAGACATTGCCAAATGACATTGCCAGGTGATTGCCAAATGAGCTTGTGCGGTTCTCGGCTTGTTCCGTGCTCACACATACTTTATGAAATTCCCTAAACCACCTGATCTTTGTACGCTGTTGTTACGCCGACAGTACTCTTCTCACTGCACAGGACATTGTGTTGTGTTCAGTGGGAAAAAATATGATCTACAAAGGACACCGGAGCAACAAAACACTATGTGGAAGTCGTTAACAAGAAAAATTTAATGGTCATACCGATACATCGCACAGACTTCCTTTGACTCTGAAAATCGGGCAGAGGAACTTCCAATTCGGCTGTGGTCAGCCGTTATAAAGTAAGTATTGCCATAAAAATGGTGGCTCCAAAAAACCACCACCAACGGAAAAAAGCTTTCCAATAATTTTACGCCAACACCTCATACCCCTAGTAATTCACATAAAAAGTGTTGGCCTCGCCAAGATAGCATCCAGTTCCAAAAAGCGCCCAATACGACAGCAAATGGGAGAGATAGGTAGCCAAGGCAATTGTCTCCCGATCACCACACAATGTGACAAAAACTCCTGAACAAACGTTCCAGGACTCGGGAGCAATGCACGGTAAGACGGACTTCAAGGCATTTTAAATATATATACAAAGGAAAAAAAAGTCACAAGCTGTCACAGACACTCATGTCCATACAAATCTTTTGTACGACGATAAATTTTGGATTCACTAAAACCTTCCGCCGTCAATATATGAATAACTGCTAGCTGGGACTGTACAAACGAATCCATGTCACGACCATACTCAGTCACATTGCTTAAACATATTCAGACTGCACCCTGATCCTCTCTGATGATAATATCTTTGCTTTATAACATACTAGCTGAAAAGGCGCTCTTCGCTACAGAGTACATTCTAAATAAATACAACGGTCAATGTATGCAATTAATGGCAGAAATAAATATATATATATATATATATATATATATATATATATATATATATATATATATATATATATATATATATATATATATATATATATATATATATATATATATATATATGTGTGTGTGTGTGTGTGGGAGCGAGTTACTTTTAGCCGCTAGAGGGCCCTCCCACCACTTCCTGTTCGAAGACGAAATACGCCAGTTAGGAGTTGGAAGTACGCTCTCACGAAGGAGAGATCGCTTTGCTCGAGTAGGAGCTAAGAAACCTAAGGTCATTATATATGTTTAAGTGTCTTGTGTCTTGTGATAAAATAAACCCTGTGAGTGTGTATGAAGGCGTCATTCTTCAGTTCCAGTACACCCCACATATATATATATATATATATAGATAGATAGATATTATTATTTATAATAAGTACGGTCATCAATGTATACAATTGATGTAAAGAAATATATATATTTATAAAAAAAAGTAAGGGATATTTTTATAGACAAAATAATGTAGAAGAAAATATTCAAATTAAATCTAATAGGACATACTAAATAATATAGTACAATCAATATAGTACAGTTTCAGGATCATATCTTTTACTGTATTTTAATATTTTTTTTTGGATAATGTCCAATCGTCTGCTGCATTAGCAAGGTAAAATTTTTTTGTCTATTTAGTTGCTATGCACGTGACAGTAAATTTATTTAAAGTACCAGAAAAAGAAATCACGTGATCAGCATTTTATAGATTAAATTCTAAAAATCAATCTTCAAAAATTCCCCAAAAATCAGAAAATGGAGGTAAAGATTCGAAAAAGATTTCATTTTGAACCAATTGTTATGATCTTTCTTGTGATATAAATTTTAGAACCCTCAAATTATTATTTTAAATGCAAACTTAAAAAAGTTACAAAAACAGCTTAAAAATTTGATTTAAAAAATCTAAGATTTTTTAAAAATATTTCTTGTGCACCCCTACACTATAAGAAGAATCGCCATGCAAAATTTCAGCCCTTTAGGTCCAGCGGTTTGGTCTGTGCGTTGTATGTCAGTCAGTCAATCAGTCAGTCAGTGAGTCAGTCTGTCAGTGAGTCAGTCAGTTAAGGAACTGTTATATATATATATATATATATATATATATATATATATAGACAACTTCCTCTGCTGGCGCAAACTCACACCTTCAAGTATTTAACTAGTGTTGCTAATGCAAATGTCTCCCCTTTCATTGGAGAAACCCTTATACTTCAAAGCCAGATATTTATTGAAGCATAAAAAACTCGCTCAATATCGGTGTTCAGGCTTAATACATTTAAATAAGATAAACTTTGTTTAGTATGATCAAATGATATCAAAGCGAAATACCATGTCTTGAATTAGAATTTTAGAAACTTTTAATGAATAAAATATATATTAAATGAATTTATGAAATATGGTTTTTTTTCGAATGAATAAAATGTTTGTATATATATTTTTTAAATTCTTAATGAGTTTTAATGTCTATGTTTTAAAAGGATTTGATTTTTGACTTGTAATTTTAGTCTACATATTTTGTGTTAAGTTTTTAGATTTTAGTTTTTTGTATTCAGTTTTTGTTTGGATGGATCAAATTCTTATTAAGTAATATCTATTACTAAATATTATTTACTAACGTATCAATTATATATCTTTATAACTGGATTAGAAATTCATTCCGTATAGTCTTTGAAATTTAACAAAAATGCATGCTCTTTTTGGAATGGCGAATAATCTAGACGAGCACCCTATAATTCTTTCAAAAAATGTCTGTTACTGTGATTCTAACCTGCGTACATGTAGCGTATTTCCATCAAAAACTTAATTCACTTTTTTAAATAAACTTTATTGTAAGTAGTAGAATGCTACTTACAATAAAGTTTATAATAACAATATACTCGAGAAATCATCGAAATAAAAGTTAAAAATGAAAATATCTTAATTAAATGCATTACGACAGTAGAATCACTTAATTGGAACAGAAAAATGACACGCAATACATACGGAATGTACATAAATGCATTTTTTCTTCAATAATACATTAAGCACATGGTCATTATTATCCATCTGTTAATTATTATATATCTAATGCATGAGTGTTTAAAGTAATTACTTTGTAAAATATAAACCTTTGGAATCAGTTTTTTTGTTTCATTTCTTCTCCCTTTTGAATTTTTTCACAATGATTTTCTCTTTACAGACCATAAATCATGACAGAATAATTATATTTTAATGCACTAGATAAAGTATATGCAAATCAATGAATAATTTAATGGAAAAATAATTTCTATCGTTATTTCTCTTATTTCTTTGAGGAAATTTCTAATGTACTGGTAACTGAAGCTGTACAATTCTGCACTGTTTTTTTTGTCTAGATAATGTTAATTTTTTTTATAAGCAAGAGACATTCAATGATGTATGTGTACCCCTCAACCAAATAATTTTTTTATCCTTTCAGTAACTCATTAATAACACCGACCCTCAACATCAAAATCGCATGTGCATCTAGTTTAATTTATGCTGCACTGACTGATTGATGGACGGACTGAAAATAACAATTTCCTTCTTCAGCAATGTGCTTTTATATAGCTGCAACATATGAAAGAACGCTCTACAAACTGCTGAAACAGCAGCTTTGGTTAAATTTTTAATCCCGATCTCAACGCCAACTTTCAGGATCAAACCACGAGTCAGATTCAAAACCCAATCCTTTCTTAAATAAACATTTTAGACTCTCTTTAGACTCGCTTTTATACTCACAAAGTGTGACGTTACGCACTTGAAATAGCTTTGAAATAAGTTGGTAGTGTCTTTATAGTTACAGAAAAACTGCTCAGAGAAATTGAAATGTAACACGTTACTCAGTGGCTAAGTGGTTATGGCATCAGCCTGGCAAGGCGGGGCGCGGGTTCGATTCCCGCATAAGACTTGGTTGTATGCTGGCGAACGGGTCAGTCTTCTCCCTGCAAAAGGAACCCCGTCTAGAAAGGGGAGCTGCAACCCATCGCCGGTGTCATCGTTTGTTAATAACATTCTTGTGTGATTTGTCTGTTTCTATTTCCTTGTATTTCTATGTACTCCAGACTGGGGAGTAATGTAGTCATCCCCCAGGGACATTAGCCAAAAAAGAAATGTAACGTAACTTCCATTGAACTATTTTTCATTTAAAGGGTGTATTTATAAGACAGTATTTCTACGATGAAAGAACCAAAAATATTGCCACATTGAAGTAAAAATTAACTTCTAAAACATGCAGATAAACTCTTAAATGACATGCAAAATCTCTTATATACATATTTCATATCTTTGCTCCAGGTTTTGGAGAACGAAACCAGTGTAGGTTTTTATCTTATCCCTTACTTTATATAGCAAAATATAAACTTTATATTACCTTTAATTTTGATCTACGTCCAGTCGCTCAAGAGGAAAATTTACTGCTAAGAAAACCCATTATTTTTTTCCAACCATTCTTTGTTTAGTATAGGATAAGGGACGAAGCCGGAGGATTAAAGCTAATCTTGGCAAATGCGTACAATAAATAAAAGATAAAAATCTCCAACCATCCATTATAGCGCCACGCGATGCGGTCACGTTCCCAAGTTTTGTAATTTTGTATGATAAATTATCCGACTTCGAGTGTTAGTTTTGCTAAGTAAGAGGAAAAATCAAGCAAGCGCATAAAAATGTGTATAGAAAAAAAATGACGGAATGGGAATTCGGTTGGCGAATTTGTACTCTGTTACTGGTGGAACGTCACGTAACGTCTTTACTTCTGAATGCAATCAGGGTAATAGATATGGGGAGTTAAATGCAAGTCATTTCATTTTTGGATATTTTCAGGGTTCCTATTATGGTCGATGGAGATTATTCGCAATCCCTTATGCATGTTCAACATACACAAAATGAAGATTAGAACTACATAACTAAGGTGGTCACAAAGGGTCAAATGTTATCCTTTAACACTTGCTTTACGGCTCTACCTCATAATTTGGAATTCAAAATACCCAAAATTAAAATTAGCGGCAGGTCGAATAACATCCATATTTGGTACAACTTATAGTTCTGAATCCATGTATTCCGAATTTAGGTTTATAAAAAATATTTAATGTTGACAAATTAACATTTAACTGAATTGCCGCGAACCGCAGCTACTCAAAATATGCCGGATTGCATTATTTAGCAAAACAAATAAAAGGAATATAATTACGAAAGAAGATAAAACTATTTAAAAAGATAAAATTATTTAAAAATTTAGAAATTCTAAATATCACAACAACCTGAGAATAGTATATTTAATAAAAACACTAGAAAAAAATCAAAACTTAGAACTCCTTTCATACAATGAGCGGCCATTAATTTCCAGGACTGATCTAATAACTTCAGAAAATATTAAATGAAATACATACCCATTTATTATGTTTCGAAGAAACTACCACCTGTCGTAATGCACTGCTGTGCTCGGCTGTATAAGTTTCGGAAACAGCTTTTAAAGTCCTCTTTCGGAATGCTCTTTAATGTGGACGTAACCGTTTTATTGATGGCTTCGACATCCTCAAATCTTGTTCCCTTCAGCAAATCTTTCAGTTTTGGAAACAAGAAAAGTCTGTCGGTGCTAAGTTTGGAGAGTATGGAGGATGCTGCATCACCACAGCCTCATGCTGGGCCAATTTGCTTAAGGGAACAAGATTTGAGGAGGTCGAAGACTTCAAGAAAACGGTGACGTCCACATTAAAGAGCATTCCGAAAGAGGACTTTAAAAGCTGTTTCCGAAACTTATACAGCCAAGCACAGAAGTCCATTACGGCAGGTGGGAGTTACTTTGAAACATATTAAATGGGTATGCGTATCATGTAATATTTTCTGGAGTTATTAGATAAGTCCTGGGAATTAATGGCCGAACCTTGTATCAAATATAACCTTTTCTGTTGTTGGCTTTTCTAAGTAAATAGACACTCCCAGATGACGCTATACGCTATTTCTGTTGACCACACCTGCTATAGATCATCCCAGTCAGATTGAGAAATAAAATATCAGTTAAGGTAGTACTTCAGTTGACCTTAAGGATCTACATTGCTAAAGTTAAGCTATGGGTAATTTCCATCGTTTTATTTCCTAACGATAGATTAGCAAATGCATATCTTTTGATTGGAAAATGGTGTTCAAATGCAGTTCCAAATATGGCTGAAGGAAATCGGGGCTTTTATCAGAGGTAATGAGAAAGTCTAATACTGTGTGGATGGTATATTTAAAAAGAGTTAAAAATGCAATTTATAAATTCTCACGTCATTCTCAATACCTGTAAACGAAATCTTAGAAGATACTCTAGCTTATGAGAGCAAACTATGTAAGCAAGCAACGGTGCAAGAAGTCTGCTAACGGTAAAATAATATTTAACTTTTGACAACTTGAATTGGAGCAAAAATGTAGAATAAGAAACCAGGAATATTGTAAGGGAAAATAGCCTTCGTTTCACTATTTAACACAAAAGAGAGATAAAATTAGGAAATTTAAGTGACTAATTTGTTATTTAATCAAAAACGAATATATATTTTAACTTTGCTTTAATTAAGACAACTATTAGAACATTTAGTCACAAGTTTAGATGGAGATTAATTTGGTTATTATTAAAATATAAAATTGGTAAAGGTAAATATGTAATATAGCCTGGAGAAAAAATTAACAATAGTTACAGTTATTATTTAACGCAGATGAGAAAATGAATAAATTGGAAAAACAAGTAAGGAAAATTGAATTATAAATTTATCAATGATTAGATGTTATTAAATTACTTCCATATACTTTATCTGAGCAATAGCTTTTGTGTAATTTTTTTAAAATGAAATATATTTTTGTTTACATTATCTATAGTTTTTAGCTATAAAGCCTACAATACGATACATACATACATACATACATACATATATATATATATTCTTTGCAGCTGCTAGATAAAATATCTCTTCAATCACCAATTTGAAATTTCCTATTTCCCTATGAATATATAATTAGCCTATTGGATTTCTTCTTATCCTTTCATAGAAGGGATGAAAAAAAATACTTACTGAAGAGCATAGGGATCATCATAAGGATGGCTACATCATTGTGGAAAATATACAAAATATAATTTTCAAATCATACATTTTTAACAGAAATAAATTTCTTTTTGCATATATATCAGTTTATTCATATTTAAAAAATGCATGAAACCTTATTCTTTGTGATATAAATCCTTTAAATTAATCTTCCGTAGCATTACAAAATAATAATTTTTTTTTAAATCTTAACTTATTTATTTATTAGTGAAACGTACAATAACTATCACATTGCTATTTACGTTACCACCACACAAACACAGACACACACATACAAAAATATAAATAAAAAGATGAAGAATTTCCTTGACGTTAGCGTGCCATTCCCTGTGTTCTAAAACAAATTGATTTCCTAGACGGCTGCCATTAAAGATCAAAGTAACAGAATGAGAAGTTACAAAGATGTGGAGCTGAAAAATGGAACAGAAATTTCCTCGGGTTAAAGTCTTGAGTTTAAAACTTTTGTCGAGGAAGTGGACGCGATAATGATTCTATTTCGGCGGGAAACGTTGGAGCTGAAAATTGATTTTCTTACAAGAACTTAACGTAATAGGAAATCGAACTTTTCACATATCAATTTAAAGTTGAACACTGCCTTCGGAATAAGGTATCTCGCATTTTCTGCGGATATCTGAAATAAAAAAAAATATCTTTTGAAAAATATGAGTCCTTTAATTATTGTAACAGTTTTCAAAGCATAACTTTGGGCTTATAAAGTAACATAAAAATTTAAAACGAATACATTTCAGGATCCAATTTAATAATTTTTAATTGATTAATATCCTTTGTATACATATATATAAATGAAACCAATTACTTAAAATATCTTTTTCTCCTGAATATTTGTATAAATGTTTATATCTTCAGCAAGAACATCTTCAGTAACTTTCAAATAATGCAATGCTAAATACCTTTCATCTTGGTTATCAGAGGCGTTATTTATAAACGTCAATAATCATATATTTATGTTTCCCACAATATCATCTTTATATTTTTACACCGTAATAGTATCTTTTTTTATCAAAGTAAATAAACGCAATATTATTCCAATTTTTATTTCAATTCGGTAAATTAATCAGACTGAAGGTATAATTTTCAGTTTCGTGCAGATTTTTAACTTTCCGACAGAAAAAAAGGAGCTTTAATTTATATTTGCGAACATTATGACCTGGACTTCTATATAAGAGCATCTTTCTAGATTTTCTGAGCAGCACATTAAAAGTGTAAGTCAAAGGCTACCTGTACACAAGGTAAACACTGTCTGAAAGTATGCGACAGATGGAAACATCAACGTTCTAAACTTCCTAGAGCAGTGTTGAATGGGCAGGCTCACCAATTTTATTTGGACTTTTATTTTCGTAGATTGATTACGATTGTAACGAACGACCTATTAGATGAACATTACCCGTTTCAGGGTACCTCACATTCCTAGATTTATTGGGAATAACGAAATTTGGCCTATATTTATTATTTATAACTACGTAAAATATTTACCATTAACCTTTTCCTTACGGGTTGGGATAGCTCATATTCCAAGAATATGGTCCCAAGAATAAATGAATGAATTATTAATAAATAAATAAATAAATAAATAAATATATATATATATATATATATATATATATATATATGTGTGTGTATATAACGCCCTAAATGGCCTTTCTTACAAAGGGAATATAAAATTTTCCGTTCTTCAGAAGGAATCGGAAAAAATGGCCCCGTAAGCTATAGCTTAAGTAGGTTTGGTGTACCTTTAGTAATTTGGTTTTTGTTCTTGTGCCTGGGCCTGCCCCTGGCCCTTCGGACGGGTCGGATATACTTTAAAATTTCTCCACAGGTTATTCGAGATGTACTGCCGACCACAGCGTGAGCTTAAACGGCGTTTATATAAAAGCATCCTCCACGCAAAAAGCGACGACCTCTATCTTAAAAATTTTAATTCTTAACATCAAATCCTTTTTTTTTGTTTTTTAAATCTATTTCAGTGGCAACAATTTCAATTGCTTGATTTATTAGTTAATTTATTAATTAGTTGCTAAAACATAAAAAATTCTTAAATTTCTTAAACTATCAATTCTATCTACAGCTTCAAAACTAATTTCTATTTTACCGTGTTCCATCTGGACTTATAAATTTGACCTTATTATATCCTACTTAAGTTCGATTATACATTTCTTATTCATCAAATTTTAACACAAATATTAACAGAAGGAGTGCTTACTTAGCAAACCGTACAAAAAAAAATTAACTACAATTAGGTGGGCCAAATTAAACCCCACCATTAAACAAAATCGGTATACACTAAACAATGCATAATAATCAAAACATAACAATACAAAAACATCTAATACATAATAATACATAACATACACTGCCTTTAGGTATAATATATAATACACAATATACATTATATTTGGTGAGTGCAATAACTTTACATAGAATTATTTTCTTTTTACTTACACTAAAAATTAGCACCTTACATTTCTTTACTGTTGATATATATATATCTTTACTATTAACTCATTAACAGCTTATTTTATAATTATCACCTTACTACATGAGTATCACATTTCTCAGTAACTCTAACGCATTGCATTGCTTTGCAATTACAATTACTCTTATTTTATAATTAACAATTTACTCTGTTATTACATTTCACAATAATTTAACACATTGCATTACATTTCATTTAACAATTGCTCTTTCAATATTTTAACACCACCATTTTACAATTAACACACTTACTTTTTCTATTAATACATTTCTCAATAGTTAAAAATTTTACAATTCTATATTGTGTAACACAAACTAACACTATTACTTTGATTGTTAACATTAATTACTTTGATTATTGACTTTCATTGTTTACACGCTATACACTCAAATGCAATTTAAATTTTAAGTTTACTTTCACAGACTTCAGTAATACAATACTTGCATATAAATATTTGTTACAAAGTACAAAATGAAACGAAAGTTGAGAACAAAATAAACATTGACACAACCTAGTCAGTGTGAAAATAAGGAATATGGACATCCATAAGGATAGTAACTACTTTTTTACGAAACGCCTACAGTAAAAATCCCCGAAGAATCTACTTTTCGACCATGTCTCTACGTCCACTGGTAAGTCTTTTCTAATCTCCTGGAACTGTTCACACCTGAATAGACAATGGTCCACAGTTTGCTGTTCCCCACAACTACATAGATCACTTTTTTTGATGGAAACGGTGCTGGTATTTCCCTATACAACCGTGACCTGTCATAAGTTGGTTTATCTTAAAATCTCCACTTAAACGCCCTTTTTTAACCTCTTTATATATTTCATATACCTTTCTTCCTTTAATACTCCTCTCCCACTCTTCTTGCCATAACTATTTTCCAAATTTTTTCATTTTTGTTTTGATCTTGTTCTTTGTCTGTTTATATCTTATACCTATCTCACTTAACTTAGTAGCAGCGTTTGCTGTCTCATCTGCCTCTTCATTTCGCGCAATTCCTACATGCGCCTTGACCCAATGTAGGTGAACCTTCATATTTTCCTTTATTATAAACTCCTTAATTTCTTCTACTATATTTCCTTTAAATTTAATTGATCTTAGCGATTCTAAAGCACTCTTAGAATCCGTATATACATCAAATTCCTTAATATTCTCTTCTCTCATTCTCTGTATGGCTATTTGCAAGGTTCTAATTCCCGCCTCATAGGAACTCCCTCTATCTATCCTTTCTTTAATTATAACTTTTTATCCAGCTTCTTTAAGGATAATCACCCCGGCCCCTGTTGTATCTTCCTTCTTTGAGCCATCGGTATAAATTTTTACTTTCGTTCTGGGATTACTGTCTATTGTCCAGTCTAGACTTATGAGGTTTCCTAAATTAATGATTCTAATTTCTCTAGTTTACCAATTTTCTTTATTATATATTTCACCGTCTATTTCCATTTCTCTTTCCTCATCATACATTTTATATAATGACTTTTACCTTTATGTTTAAGGGTACACACCCAACCAGCACATTTAGCGCATCTATTGCCACAGTTCGATAGCACTTAGTAATATTTAATAGAAATGGTCTTTGAACCTGTTTCAGTTTTGCAATAAATGTTACATTATCCCTATACCATATTTCAGACGCATAGAGCAGTATTTTTTCTATCACTGTACTGTATATTTCTTTTATAATATTAGCTGAGATCCCCCAGGTTTTTTTACTTATTGTCGGTAGTTTATGTGTAAATTTAAGGGCCTTTTCTTTGACAATATCCAAATGCTGATAAAAACTCAACTTATTATCTATTTTAACCCCTAGATATTTCATTACCTCACAATACTTTATCTTTTCTTCTCCTAGTTTTATTGTTGGTTTTCTTGAAATTCTACCTTTGCCTATTACAATTGTGTATCCACATTTATCTATGCTAAAACTGAGTTCATTTTTTTCAGCCCACTCATAACAAATCTTCAACGGTTCTTTAACCAGTTCTTCAAATTTATATACGACTCTACTGCTTACCATTATAACCAAATCGTCAGCAAAAGCATGAATGTAAAAATAATCTCTATACTTTTCAACATTTAATATCTCGTTCGCTATAATATGCCAAAGAATGGGCCCCAGAGACGAGCCCTGTGGAACCCCAATATTATACTCATATTCTCCGTTTTCCAACTTTATTTTCCTGTTACTTATATAGCTTACTATTATTTTATACAAGTATGCTTTCAACCCCAAAAGCTTCAGTTTCCTTATGATAATGTTTTTTTAATAGTATTAAACGCATTACGTATATCTAGTGATATTAGGCACGTGTGCTCACCTCTATCATTATTTTTCTTTATTTTCTTCATAATATTTCCCAACGCTTGTAATGTATTTTTTCCTCTCCTAAATCCGAACTGACATTCTGACAATATTTTCCTCTCTTCTAGACGTATAACAAGTCTGTTCGTTAATATTTTATCTAATAATTTACCCATGACAGGCAATAAACATATTGGCCTATACGATCCGGGGTGCGCCGCATCTCTTCCCTCTTCAGCAAAATATGTCACTCTTGCCATTTTCCAAATTCTAGGAAAATACGCCTCTCGCAGACACCTATTAAATAGATTACATATCATCTTCTTATCTATCTCGTATATCTCTATTATAATTCCCAACGTTAGCCCTTCAAAACCCGGGGCCTTATCTTTGGGCGTAATTTCAATCGTTAAGTCAATTTCTTCTGTTGTTATCTCATCATCCTCGTCTTCAATAACTTCTTCAATTTGCTCATTTTCCATTTCCCTTTCTTTCTCAAAATGATATTTTGTGAGTACCTCCTCTATCTCCTTCCGTTTCTCTCATTACACCATTTTCATCAAAAATCTCTTCAAGAACATTTTGTCTTTTGTCCTTCATTATATTTTTTATCTTTCCATAAGTGTCTTTTACTGTTAAACCTTCCAAAAAGTCCTTAAACTTACTTCTTTTCTCATCTATTATCATCTTTCTATACTTGCTTCTTTCTTTTTTGTACTGCCATCATCCATCTATCTCTCTCATCATTATCTGTTATTTTTTGGTACTTTCTCCTAAGTGCCCTTACCTGGCTCCTCTTTATAGTTAACTGTTCACTCCACCAGTGTGTCCTGCATCTTTGATCTTTCTTAATTTTCCTACTATGCTTCTTACAAAGGCCTATCACTTCTTCATTTAATTTCTCTATATACTCATCTATACTTAACTCTTCTAATCTTTTCTTTATGTTTTCAATCTTTTCCCTTAGATCTATTTTGAAGTGTATACAGTTTAACTTCTGGATATCCCATCTAGCAAAACTTTTATATCTTCTACTACCTATAGTTCCCCCTATATCAAAAATTACAGCATTGTGATCAGTATTTAAATATTCATCTTACACTCTCCAATTCAAGATCTTTTCATCCTCCATTCCGAATGAGATTGTAAAATCAATCCACTCCTGCCCTGTCGCACTATTAAAAGTTGGTAAACTGTGAGGATCATTATGGATTGTTCCATTGTACTGTAGAACCATATTCAGTATTTCCATTCCCCTAGAAATATCCATCTCCATAGGTTATGTCATAGTGTCAAGTTTAATGTGTTTGTTTCGATGTTCATGATAATATTTAATTGAAAGCGTTTTGCTATGTACAATTGTTAGCAAAGTTGTTTATAATTGTATACAAATGTCTAATGCAGTTATAGGTTTCTATGTGAGCTTATTCAAGAAGTTTATTGACTTTGTTTAAATTGCTTATATGATGTTTTCGTTTTTGAACATGTTTTATGTGCTTAATATTTATGCTTATATTGTTTGTCAAGGTGTTATTTTTAGATTTAAAGTTAAGTGAAAATTTCTGGTTTGTTGTTTATACTTGAAAGTAAATTTCATATTTTATGTTTCATTTGTGATTGTATTAATTGTATATATATGATTAATTATAGTTATGGATGTATTTGATTTATTCTCGTGTATTGAGGTATGATGCTTTTCAACTTTGCTGTTTTGAATTATGTAAGAAATGTAATTTAATTGTTAAAGTTTGTAAGCCATCGCACGTCTAGTCGTCAGTCATTATTTTCCGTATACCTTCGAGCATGGTCAGTATTGCTTTTGGATTGTACACAAGGTTACCTGTACACAAAGCTACCTGTATATTTTTGCTTTTATCACCGTCCCTTTGACTCGCTTTATGCATTCTGTGATTGTACGCTCTATTTTTTTTTCACATTTCATAATATACAATGGTTTTTTCTGAAGTGGTTTATTTGACTTTACCTTGTCAGTTACCAGTGGAAAATTTGGGTAAATATGTACAGTCGAACCTCGTTATAGCGAACCCAGTATATAACGAATTCACGGATATAACGAACGATAATTTTGGGCCCACCGTTTTCCAATTTTGCGTAATTTAATTAGTATTGTGTCAGTATAATGTAATCGATGTTAGTCGATTTAATTCATTAATCATCATTTTTATTAGATTTTACCATTTTTAATACATCATTATTGAATACACATTGCAATTAATGAGTTATAAATTTTGTGATCTCTAGCATTTTTCTTAACGGTTCGGATATAGCGAACCACCGGATAAAGTGAACAAAACCTTTGGTCCCTTGAAGTTCGTTATAACGGGGTTCGAGTATATTAGGAATCCCTTTCTCTCCAGAGTACTTCATCGGTTATGCGTATCTGAGGAGCACGTAGCAACTGCGAAACCAAGGTCAAATGCTACCTGCATTGCTGGAGACGTTTATTTTCTATTTAATCTTCACCTCCTTGGCACCTTTGATGCATTTTGTCCTCTTCTTGAGCTCGTTCCAAATTTCGAGATGGTTCTTTCCGAAGTGAACCGGTAGAGTGCCTTTTATAGGTCACCAGTTAAAAATTTAAAGGACCTTTCCAGCGTACTCATAGGTTATACCGTGCCGAGGAACACATAATAAAGGGGGAAACCTATAGCCAAGGCTGCCTTTACAACTTGAAAGCTAACACTATATATATTTTCTCTAGGCGTTTTATTACTTCAAGCAAGTATTTCTAAGTTGCGAAGTATACTTGATAAAATAAATTTATTATAAAAAATTATTTTTAGATGAATATTTTTGCTTTTATCTATATCGAACTTTCATTTAACAAAAGTGTTCTATGTTAAGAAATTCCATTAGTATAAACACATTTACAGGTCAATTATTAACCATCATCCACCAAAATGTTTCTCCGTAAAAAACTTTTCACTAAACAGTGTGAATATTTTTATCGATTTTTGCTTGTTTAAGGGAACAAGGGACCTCAAATCTCGTTCTTCTCTAATTTTGACTATTTTACTCTGTATACCACATGGGTATAATTAATATTCTTTTCTGCTACATTGAAGGTACTTAGAATTCACAAATAAGTATTTTCTGGAGGAATAAGACCTGTTTATCAAAACATTCTTCAAAAATGCTATAATTTTTCATAAGGCTCCATGCGCATTCATTTTCTTCTGATATCTTCCACGTGTGTGTGACTTATTCCACCCGCTCTAGCCGTAGGTTAGACCAGGTCCAAGAGGCCAATAGTTACTATGAAATCGTTAACAAGGAAAGGGTCTTTATAAATATCCTCCTTGGCAAGCCCCAGACAGTTTAGAATATGGTAAGGAGAGGCTTCAGCAGTATTGCATTTAGAGCAAAAAGGGTAAGAATTTTGTCCCTGATTGTAAACAAGACACTTTAGGTGTCCACTAGCAAATCTACCAATGGTGGTCTGCATTCTTCTGTCGCCCTTGACAGTATGGGAACCACCAGGAGATTTTCGGTCGTACCCGTGGTGTGTCGGAGGGGTCTAACATAAATGCTGGTTGATAAGTTTTCTTCTTGAGTAAATTTCAAGATAAGTCAAAGTATCTAGCGAAGAAATAGAAAGTAAGGCTCCATCCTTAGCAAGAACATCAGCAGTCTCGTTTCCAAAAAGTCCTATATGAGACGGCACCCATTGTAAATATATCTCTTGTTGTTTAGAAAGGTCTATGAGGATCTCCGGTATCGAAAGTGAAGCTTTATCTCTGACTCTTGTCCAGCTGCTCAAGTGCTGAATGGCACTGCGGCTGTCAGGTAGCATCCAAATATCACTGTGAGAGGTTACATTTTTAATAGTTTTCAATCCCTCTTCACTGGCAATAAGTTCAGATCTGAAAACTGAGCAGTAATATGGATTACTAAACTTGCAATGATTTGAGTTAGTAGGGGTCTTGATAAAAACACCAGTGCCGCAGGCATTTTGTTCATCTTTACTGCCATTGGTATAAATCTGAATAGCATTATGAGGGATTTGATTTATGATTTCAAGAGCAAGCTGATGCAAGTATTCTGGTAAGACATATTTTTTGTTTGTGAGGGACGAGAGTTCTGTTTGGAAATGAACTCTAGGTAGACCCTCCAGAGGTTTGACTATTGGCCTCAAGGAGTGCCTTTCAACATTTTAGTCCAATGAGCCCATTAACTCTATCTGAGAAAAAGGACTATTTCTCCTTAGTATTTGGTTGTTTGGCTAACTTCTGAGGAATGAAGATGTTCGATTCTGATCATAAAAACTGTAAAGTTTGTTGAAATATTTTACAAGCCCTGCGCTTCTTCTTAAACTCAGAGGCTGCAGATCACTCTCATAAAGAAGGAGTTCAGCAGGACATCTATTTCGCATTCCAGTCATAATTCGAGCAGTACTCAATTGAACTCTCTATAATTTTAAAAGGTTAGAGGATGACGCACAAAAGTAAATTTGATAACCGTATTCTAATACGGTCCTGATTAGAGATATATAGGTTGTCCTCAGGGTATTGGCATCAGCTCACCAATCTCTCCCAGATATATTTCAGGATGTTAAGACTCCTCCTGCTCTTTTCCACCAGATTCTCTATATGTTTATTGCTCAAGATCTCAGGATATAAGCTGTAACCTAGGTATCTGGGGTGTTTTTCACAGAGTAGAGATCTGCCATAAATTGTGATGTTAGGCTGATAGTTGTACAAATGTCTATTTGTGGTGAAGAAGCTAACTATGGACTTTGAGATGTTAAAGTTCAATTTATGAGTATTTGCAAACTTCAACGCGTCAGTGAGGGTAAGGTTAATCATATGTTCAATATGGCAAATATCGGAATTGGAGTTCCAGAGAAAAATGTCATCTGCAAAAAGGCCGACCTCGCACCTCTTAGTTATAACTTTTTCAATGCCAACCAAAAACAACGAGAAGAGGAGAGGACTGAATACAGATCCCTGCAGCACTATCTGTCTGAGTTTAAGAGTTTTAGATAAACAGTTATTATATTTCACTCTAACCCTATAAGGGGCACCGTTTGCACAGTGCAAACGCCTAATCTTAGTCTTTTTTCACTTGCCTTCAATGTATTCCAGTTAATTGAGTAGAAAAATGGCTAGTTCTGCCATCTGTTATCAGTTTAAAGAAGTAAAAACAATTGCAACCTTTTATTGAAAAGTTTTCCACGATTCTTTAGGTTAAAAAGAAATCGGGAAAAAAAATCGGCACCGTGCAAACGGTGGAGGTTGTTGTTCCTGAAAGGGCTAATCAGCCCTTTATAAAATCACAGATCCAAGAAAGGGCCATGTCTTGAACACCAAATATGTCAAAGAGTTTGATAAATAATTTATTTCTCCAAACCCTATAGAAGGCCTTTGTCAAGTCTAAAAACACGGAAACTGTATGGTTTGATGGTTTAAAACCCATTTAGGACCGCTTCATGTTTCCCTTATTGCAAATGCACCAAACAGTTTTTTAACACTTCTTAGAACATTAATTACACAAATAAGTTGTTTCCATAAAATTAAATTTATTTTTACGAGAGTTACAAAATGTTGCGTTCTCGCAACATCAGTCTAAAAATTTAAATAAAAATTTTAAGAATACAAAAAATTTAAAATTATAAAAATTTTAAAATCTTTGAAACATTTCGCATGAAGAGGTACATTACACTTATTACATAGAGTAATTGTTGGACTTTTGCAGTGTTTACATTTTTTTGTTATTTTCACTATTTTTAGTAATAATATGGCCCATACGGTCTTTCCAAGTTTCGTTGAGAATTAGATTTTGAATTGAAGACAGTCTTCCAATATGTGAAGTTTCAGGTAAAACAGAATTCATCTGCATTTCTACAAGCCTTTTTATCAAAGATATGGCTCTCTCAAAGATTTAGATCTCTGAAACTCTAATAAACTTGTTTTAGCATTCATTACATCCATGTAGAGTCTCCATTTTCCCCATACAATATGTTCCTTTTTCTTACTATATTGATTACTTTTACATTTATTAGAAAAAAATGTCGATTTCCCATGCTATGTCTTTAGATCATTCGACATTTTCACATAAAATATTATCATCAATAGCTTCTTCATCCGACAAATCATCCAGATCTGGAGGGATAATGATGAATTAATAAGAAAACTGAGCCCCGGCCTGCAAAAGCTGGCATCGCTCAATGAAGGAAAACAAACGGACCCCAGTCCGAACCGTGGGACAACAAAAGACAAAAGATACTAAGACTAATAGCACCAACTAAGGCGTGCAGCCAACCCGGCCGCAACAAAAATAAAAAGATGAACAACTGATAAAGGAGAACCAGGGTGAAAAAGATAGCTTGCAAAATATTACAAAGTGTTACGATGAATAAAAACAACAACACGTTAGCAATGATGATGAGAAAAACTTAATCAAACGACAACTGAAGAGCAGCACACCCAGTGACAGTAAAACAACTAAAAAAAAAAAAACAAAGTTTAAATGACGAAACTGAAAAAATGGCAAAATCAAACAAGAGACCCCTGTCTTTCACAACAAAACAGAAAAACCAAAGAGAGTCTTTACAACTCCAAACATCAGAAAACTCCAAGGAGAACAAAAAACAGAAAAACCAAGGAGAGCCATTGACAGCTCAAAAGTACGGGTACAGTACAAAATGGCAACCAAAAATAAAACCGATGCAAGAGACGAGGACAAGCAGATGAAAGTTTTAATACAAAAAAATTTCTTCTTCCAAAATATTGACTTGGTGAACAAACTTAGAAATATTCTGACGGGAAACAGGATTGAGCAGAAGACGAGAAGGATGAATTTCAGACAAATTATGAGGAAGAAGACTGCGCCGGAGATCATTAAAATAAGGGCAATTATATATATAATGAATGGGATAGGCATAAGCCTCACCACAGATGCAAGTAGGGAACTTATTGAGGAAACGATGATAATAAGAAGGAAATTTACCATGACCGGTTATAAACTGACACAGAAAGTGACCAGAAAAATTCCTATGTACGGAAATGCTAGGGACCAGAGAACGCGTGTAACAACTGACATCCAAAGACTCCCAACGCGCTTGCCAGGCTAACCACAAATGCCTCAAAAGGCGGCGCCGACACCTACTGGGGGAAAATGCCAACCCTACCATCGACTATATCTAGCCCCCCAGCTGACTTGGCTGCCACGTCGGCAGCTTCATTGCCAGCAGTCCCAACGTGAGCCCTAGTCCAGCACAGCTTAAAAACCAGGTCAGAAGAGGTAAAGTGAAAAATAAAAGAACGAATTTTGATAATTAAAGAATTATAACTAGGATAAAGGCAGAGAGCCTCTAGAGCCGAGCGAGAGTCAGAAACTAAACAAAAAGAAGAAACATCACTAACTATTGCTTTATAAATTGCATAAACCTCAGCTTGTAAAACCGAAGCCTCATCATTAATGCGGAAAGAACCAGTATGTATATTATTATTATCAGAATAAAAAACAACAAAACAAGAGCCAACTCTATTATTCATCTTAGAGCCATCGGTATAAATAAAAAACTGAAAATCACCGGGAGAAAGAGGGTTGAAAGTAGTAAAAGAAAAAAAGTTATCTTTAAAAGAAACGTAACGATTAGATTTCTCAATGTCCTCAGGGAGTAAAGTTAAACCAAAAATGTTGACAGAATTATTGCATTTTAATTGAAATAACGCAGCTTCAAGGGAGGCAGTCAGGTCAATAGGGGGGATACCAGCAATCACGCCTAAAGAGGCGGTGGAGGAAGTTCTATAAGCTTTTGTTATTGTCAGAAGGGCAGATCTAAAGACTTTATTTAAGGAGTTAATAGTTCTAACATTATTATTCCACCAGATTGGGGCTCCATACAGAATTATTTTTTCTATTACAATTTTATAGATAATTTTAGTTACGGCAGTACTAACCTCCCAAGTTGCTCTTGAAATTCGAATGAGTTTATTAAAGATAGTTTGAGTTTTATTATGTATGTACTTAAAATGTTCGTTCCAGGTAAGGTTATTGTCTAAAATCAAACCGAGATATTTAAAACTATTGACAACTTTAATTTTTTCTCCCTCAAATTTAACTATGGGGTTTTTCCCCGGCTTACAACCCTTTTTAATAAAATAAAGCAAATTAGTTTTACCGTGATCAAACTTAAGACTGAGCTTAGAGCTCCAATCCACAAGGAACTGGGTGACATTATTACACTTATTTTCTAAACCGGGGAAAGAGGTATCAGCAGAGATTAGAAGAATGTCATCAGCATAAGCAATTAAAAATGTCTTATCTGGAAGATTAATTTCAAAAATATCGTTAACAATGAGATTCCAAAGCAAAGGAGAAAAAATAGCACCCTGAGGAACACCAATATCATATTGTTTTTTAATGTTTATAAACTGATTGGAAAAAGAAACAAATCTATTTGAAAAATAACTAAAGTAAATATTAACCAGGTAAGGAGGAGCTTTAATGTTAATTAATTTATTCAAAATGTCACCCCATGTAACGGAATTGAAAGCGTTTTTAATATCAAAAGAAATCAATGCAACATGGTTATTAAATCTAAGTTCTTTAACTTTATTAACAACAAAAGAGAGAGCATCAAGTGTGCTCCTACCCCTGACAAAACCAAACTGAAAATCACTAATAATATTGTTCTTATTGACAAAATCCTGTAACCTATTTGCAATTATTTTTTCAAAGACCTTACCCAAAATGGGCAATAAACAAAGGGGACGATAAGAACTAAAAGTTTGAGGATCACGGTCTGCCTTCGGCAGAAAAATCAATCTAGCTGTTTTCCACTCAACAGGGAACAAACCCTGGTTAAGACAATTATTAAAAAAATCAATAAATAAAAAAGGATTAATAGCAAAAATTTCCAAAATCACATCTAAACAAATCCCGTCGGGGCCAGGAGCCTTTTTCACTTTAAATGTGCCAAGAGTGTATTTAAGTTCAGAAAAAGAAACAGGGTCAAACTGCTCAATATTATTAAACCAACCATGACTATGAGAAAGTGTATTGAAGTTATTGTAAGGGAAATGAAAAGAAATCAGGCTATCGATATTATCTTTAACTAAAAAACTGTCAACAGATTCAAACTTACTACAGAAAACAGAAACCGAAATCTCACTATTGAGAGATTTGAAATTACAGAACGGGGTTTCTTCAGAAATACTCCTTAAAAACTCCCTCCAGGAATTCCTCTTGGCAGACATGACCAACCTCTTATACTTGGCGTGGGCACGAACCCAACAAGCCCTGTTGGCGGATCTCACAGTCTCGCTAGTAGTGGAACGCTGAAACTTTCTACGAAGCGCTCTAACACGCTTCCTAGCAATAGACAACTCAACCGACCACCAAGGGACCCTACAAGGGGATTTACTTGTGAGGGGAACTGCACCAAAATTACCCGGAAAAGAATTATAATTAGAAGACCGAATAGACTTTGCCATATTACTAAGATCTGAGTGAGGAAAATCATAAAAATTATTGAAAAGATTGCATTTAATGTTAAGCCAGTTCCTATTGTTCAAATTATACTTAGCGAACTTGGGGTGAGAAACAATTGAGGGAGAAGTGCTGATACTGAAATTAATATTTTGGTGTTCTGAACCGTTAATTTGGTCAGACACTAACCAATCGGTGATAACTGTATTACTATTAAAACAGGATAAAGTCAAATCAATCCAGCTCCTACCCCTAGAGGAAACAAAAGTTGGAACACCATTACTAGGATTATGTAAATTAAAAGATAATTGGTTGATGAAGTCTAAAAGCGCAGTACCTCTATTATCAATAAACGGGCTCCCCCAAACAGAATGCTTAGAGTTAAAATCGCCGAGAAGGACAATATTTTCCCAATGTTTCAGATTAATAATACCAGTAATTTTACTTAAAATTTCGTCAAAAAGCTCCTCGTTACCAGGGGGAATGTAAGTGTTAATAAATAAAATATTTACCTGGTTAACAAAAATAGCATTAATAAAGGGATCACAAAAACAACAGTAAAAGGTAATTTATTATTGACCACAATGCAAGATTTCGGATTTAAGGAACTGGAAATAATACTCAAAGCTGAACCAAAGCCAACCACCGAATTATTTAACGTGTATGGTTCCTGAACAAAGGCAAACGATAAGGGGGTGACGCAAATGTCAGCCTTAAGCTGACTATAAGCGAAGCGACTTTTGCCGATGTTAACCTGTCTACAGAGAAGGGACGAGCTATCCATAATTAACAAAATTTCTCAACCTGTTAAGCTCTCTCTGAAACGTGTCACAACCCTTAAAGTTAGCCCTATGGTTGGTTTTTACATGATTTTTTTTGTCTTTAACCTTTTCAGACCTGAACCAAAAGTATCTTAAAAAAATTTTTTTTGACTTGTTTGAGTTAGTTATAGGTCAAAATGCTCACCATAAAAAATTTCATTTCTGTGCACAATAATTAATTAATTAATTAAGGTACACATATGTGTACCTCAGGTCTTAAACTGGATAAACCATAGTTACCAAAGCTTACAATAGCTATAATGTATTTTAGGAAAGATAAGGTTTTATGCGTTGTTTTATGATGTTTATACAGAAATACAATACAAAATTGATTGAATATAAACAAATTATGAAAAAAGACAGAAATTTATTAATATTATCAATTAATTAATGGGTTAATCTTAAAACTCATGGATATAAAAAGTACAAAATGTTGACTACATGTGTAAGAAATTATTATCTAAATATTATGATATTTTTCAAAACAATTGTTCTTCAGTATGCACAAATAAACATTGCATTTCGTACAAATAACTCGACTTCTTCATTTGCAATTTGGATGACGGCATTTCGATGCATTCTTATCTTCCATATATCTGGGAAAATGTCCCACATTGTCCAGCCTGACTTCTTTTGCTGGTTGGTCTACAACTTTTCTTTGTTTTATTTTAGGTGTACCTGGGGTATTTTCATTTGGTTCGGTTAACACCTTTCGAGGCCTTCCAACTGTTTTTGGACTCCCTTCATACCTCAAAAGGGCATGGGATATATGTAGGCGGTATTGTAGAAGGGACATATATTTTTTCAAATTTTTGGCTTTGTTGTCCCGGATATAGTATACCCAAAAGTTGGAAATTATCAAGTTTATAAAATGATTGAAAAGTCTGACAGGCCATTTCTTTGTTCTGATCAAACAGCGATGGTAAGCAATATACCGATCACACAGATCTGTGCCGCCCATAGATATGTTATAATCTTTTACTATGGCTGGTTGTGGAACATCAATTCTCTTTTTTTCTTCTTTGACCACCTCTAGCAAGTGTTGTTGGGTTCGCTTCCTACACAAGTGGACATAAATGTAATGGCCAAATATTGTCCTTCCATTTTATGATACAAATTTTGTCATCTTCTCTAACTATTTCATGCCATTCACCTCTTTTCAAGTCGCTATCTTTTTTCAATATGCCTGTTGCATCTCCAGCTCTGTTTGACATTAAAGTACCTGTTATAAAAATATTATTTTCTAACAGATATTCTGCACATCTAATACCTGTGAAATATCTATCAGTGTAAATTATGTGACTTGAGTATTGAGGTACACTAGCAGCCAATAATTTCACTATCCCCCCACATAGGCCATTAAACCTATTTTAATAGAATAGCAATAAATAACATAGTATTAAATATTTTTATTTTGCAACAATAAATATTGAGAGAAAAAAAGATCTTCATTGGTCTCTCAATGCAAAATTCCAAAGATAGCATCTACGCCTGAATCAGCCATTAGGACGAAGGTACACATACGTGGACCTTTGTAAAGCAATCCATAATAACTGGTAATAGTAAAAAAACTTGAAACACTATACTATTTTGCAACAATAAGAACATTTATTTTATGAAACTAAATTTATTATTCTAAAATTTTGATTATAAAACTGTTAAAAAATATTTACGTTTTCTAGAGCATTGCATTTTCAAAACTTCAACAATATGCCATCTTTAAGCGCCAATATCCAAATATAGCTGAACTGGATCTGCCATCTATCGGGTGCTTAAGAAAGCATAGTTATCCTAGTATGTGAATCTGCTGTCGCAATTTATTTTAACTTGAAAAATTATTAATTAAAACCGGTAAGACTGGAGTCCACATATGTGGACCTCTGGAACGAAGAGACTATTGTTACTATTAGTTAGGATACAGTTATGGCAAGATTAATTTTTCTTGTTACACCCCTTTCTCTCGGGATAATGATGAATTATGGTTCATCATTACCTTCTGTTGAGGACGAATCTGAAATATCATCATCATCTAGCTCATGAAAATACTCCAATGTCAAAAATCACTTTTTTCTAGAGACAAACTTATCTGAAATAAAAAAATTCCAATCTACTGCATAAAAACTAGGGCGCATATCACAATCTTAAATAATACACATTGGATGGATGTTGCGTATTCGCAACATTTAAAAAAATATGAATTGAGAAACATAAAAACAAAAATTATGCCTTATCTGTTGACGCCATTTTGTTCTTTAGTATCTAGTAAACTCGGAACAAGCATCAAATCGGAAATGTAACATGTGCTGCTATCTAAGGTTATTATATGAAGTTAGTCATTTTTTCCCTTTCAAAACACCAAAGAAAAACAATTTTTTGCAAGTGCTAAAAGCCGGCAAATGTGGAAACAAAAAATTTATTATGAACAATTAAAGTATAGAGAATAAAATAAAAATGTTATTTCAGACGTACAAAACTTAGAACATGCCTTTAAAAAATAGAGAAATTAATGCTGCGTTTTCACAACGTCAGTCTTAAATGGGTTAAGATTCTTAGAATCCCGTATCTTTTGTCCGAAGAATAAAATCTGATCCACAGTGGAATGTCCTTTTCTAAAACCATATTGCTCCGTTGGGAGCAGGTTATTAGATTCAAGGTAGTAAGTTAATCTATCTAAAATCAGTTTTTCCATAAGTTTACAGGAGAAGTTTGTAAGATCGATGGGTCTATAGCTCTCAGGAAAGCTGGCCTTCTTGTTTGGATTTCTAATAGGAATGACCAAGGCTCTTTTACAGTCATGAGGAAGTCTACCAAGTCTCCAAGACAAATTCAAGATCTACAACAATCTCTACTTCAACAAACTCCGAGTATTGAAATCATTTGGCCGTGAATATTATCAGGTCCAGGAGATTTATTTAAATCGAGAGCATTCAAAGCAAGTTCCAACTCCCGTAGTGAAAAACCAGCACTAAAGATAGGGTTACACTGAGTTGAGCTACGACAGCAGTGGATAATCCTCCTAGCTCGTATTTCAATGTTTTTATCATCCTCAATAAAATTTAGGTTGGTTATCCTTTGATAATAGGATCCCAATAAGTTTGCTGTAGCTTTGTCGTCTGGGGGAATTTGCCCGTTCTCACCAAGAATGGTATTGCATTCCTCTTGTTGTGGCCGCTCAGCGCTCAAAGATTTAATCAATCTAAGAAGTCTGGAGTTTGGAGTACTAGCATCAATACTCCATCAAAATTCGTTCCAATTATTTCTTTTGAGTAACACAAAAGCTCTTTTAATTTCTGCATTTATTTTGTTTAGATTCGATCTAAGAGAGGGATCACTGGAGTCCTTTAGCTCTTGGAGTAATTTATCTCTTGTTTCCAAGAGGGGTTTTAAAACTGGAGATCTATACAGAAAGAAAGGTGTGAATCACTTAAAATTACCCCTAGGTATAGTCTGGCTGGCTGCCCTAAAAATTATATTTTTGAAAGCAGTCCATGTTGCATCAAGATCTTCAGTGGGAGGAACTGTCTCGATCAGTAAGGTCTCTAAATCTCTCCCAGTCGGCCTTTTTAAAATTCCAGTAATTTTTTTCGGTTTAGTACTATTTGTTTTCTCCTTACTTCCACTAAAATAGACAGGTGGTCACTACCAATGTTTTGTAGGACACTCCAACTACAATAAGTGAAAATATCCAGACTGACAAAGGAGACATCAAGTGCATCTTCAGTATTATAGCTATAAGAGGAATGGGTAGGTGAGCCATCATTTAAAATTATGTGGGCATTGCCATCCATCAGATTTAGTAGCTCAATCCCTCTTTGATTGTTACCTGCACTGCCCCAATGCATATGCTTAGCATTTAAGTCGACCAAGAAGATATTATTTTCATCCGAAAAGTCAAACAGATTTTCGGGTAGGCTTTTTTTGGTTGGGAGGATGATATAAGTTATAGATGTTGAGATTTTTGCCCTTCCAGTTAATCGTTATGCCCTGCATTTCCAGATCCGAGTTTGAAACTGATGGGAGAGTAGTACCATGATAATTGACATCTCTCACAAGGAGGGCCAAGCCACCACCACCCTTATTCCGCCTATCTGAACGTAATACATGGAAACCTTTTACTCTAAGTTTAGAGTATTCTTTTAATTTGGTCTCTTGAAGGGCAATAATTTAAACCTTATGGGTTTCAGCTAAATCCAATATAGCTTTAAGCTTTATTCTCATAGCACTAGTAGATAATTCATTTACATTGCAATGTAGGATTTTTAAGGAACGACATTTATGAGGAGACCGTTGATTACTTTTCGAACAGGGCCCTCTGCCTAGGCCCTGAACGCATCCCTGATTAGCCTGCTACACGGGTGATGCAGTATGATTCTCTATAGAAGATTGGCTCATGGGAAAGGAAAAGGGGGACAGCTTCTGAGTGTCGAGACCCGGAGCACCCTAAGGCAGAATACTGACTTTTAGCTCCATGTGCCTGCTGATATTAGCTGGGCAAAACGGAATGGCCTTCACGCCTAGGGTGGCCCTACCAGGAGAAGATCTCCCGACGTACATCGCCCATTCCGCCCAGGGGCACCCCCCCCGCCACGTTGAGGCTAACAGGAGGACTTGGGGAGGGATGTATTCCATTTCTCAAAATTGTTGATTGAAGTGTTTGTCACAAAACTGTGTACAGTTAATTGAAATCACAATTTTTTTTTTCAAAATTTGCAGACCTCAAAATAAAGTAAAAAATATTTAAAAAACATCAAAAAATAACTGGCAGAATAAAAAAAAATTATCTAAGACTTTGATTCATACAAAAAAATTAAATGCATAATCATATCTATATACATATGGTAAACTTATAATAAAAAGATTCAAGGATTTTAAAATTAATATAGAATGCGCATAGAGCACTTTGAAAAACGTTAGCATTTTTTAATTTTTTTTTAATATACAGGCATTATTTTTCCAAAAGTTTCCTATTTTGAATTCTAAGGGCTTTTAATGTAGTAAATTATTCTCATTTTGTATATAGAATTAAAAATTGAAAATTAAAAAATTCAAGTTTGAAGGTCCCTTGTCCCCTTAAACTTCTAATATGCAATTTTTCAAATCCATGGTAGGCCTCGTGGGGAGAGAAGGAAATTAGTAAATTTCAGCTTTCACAATTTCCACATTTTATTTTTATGGTAAAAGCAGTTTTTGTTATAAACTTTCATACCAAAACGTTTTTTTTATTTTGATGTATTTCGAAAAAATCACATTTCTGACTATGCAAATGAACTGATTTGAACAATCGATATTTACTTTTAAGTTGTTTCATTACATTTTGATAAAGAAAATATTATTTCTGTTTTTCTCAATACATGTCGACAATTCAAGTTATTTTCTCCTAATAGAGTTGACTTCAACTACGTTTATGATTATACCAATGAAATTTCATTAGATTGAACCTAAAATATAATATATAATGTAAATGTAAACACAAAAAAACATTAAATTAATATCCTTACAATATTACTTATGGGTAGGTTGAAAGCTAACACTATATATATATATTTTCTCTGGGTTTGCACCAAGTTCTATTACTTCAAGCAAACATTTTCAGGTTGCGAAGTATACTTGATAAAATAAATTTATTATAAAACTTATTTTGCAGAAAAATTAAATATACAGTTG
This sequence comes from Dolomedes plantarius, assembly GCA_907164885.2. Taxonomy (NCBI): domain Eukaryota; kingdom Metazoa; phylum Arthropoda; class Arachnida; order Araneae; family Dolomedidae; genus Dolomedes; species Dolomedes plantarius. The sequence goes on along the minus strand of OU015497.1, from coordinate 102,373,242 downwards.
TAATAAGTATCCAACAATTCGGACTTCGCCGCTTTTCAAAGTGTCACTTTACAATTTCTTCTACTACGTAGCCACATGCATGAAAAAAAATTATATTTAATAATTCAACCTATACTTATAAAATTTGAAAAAAATATAGATAACACGTATTGTAGAAAAAAAATTAAACAAGTTAAAAATGAATTAAGGAATTTTACCAATGAATTTCATTAAAGACAACATTAAACAGATGCATCATTATTGAAAATAAAATGTACATTACTAATTATAAATCTTTCGGTGAGAAGGACACATGCTGATAATTAAATGACATTTCAGCAATTTCACGGCATTATTACTATAAATATATTATGAAGTAACAATAATGCATTTATTATGCACATATATCATATTAATTCATTTATTATTTATATCTGTGTTATGTATTAAGCGTTAGAGTTTGAAATATATGCATATGAAATCATGTTAATTGTGTGTCTCCAAATAGAGTAATTTCTTGTGAAATAAAACTATTTTTAGCATTTGAGTAATTGCTGTCCAAAGCGAAAGGGTGAAGAAAGCAGGAAATATCTATATTTTTAAAAAAGGCTACTTCTATAAGCGTAAAGTGTAAACATGTAATATATCAGTAACTGAAAATTGATATCTCAAAGCATATTGATATGTGTATTATAAATAACGTTACTCTTTTTACGGGAAAACCTCTTTCATCTTTACGGTGAACATAAAATGATACTTATTTTTAGCTGTTCAAAAAAAGCTAAAATTCACTACGGCAAAAGGGGTTGTTATAGATCCTTTCCAGTGAAGTGCTCACCAAGATAGTAAAAATATAAAATTCTCTACGTTCACTAAAATCAGTAGTTTCATGTCCTTTTTTATTCTAGGAAAAACCATAAAACTCAGAGTAGTACTTTGATGAAAGTAACTGAACTCCCTTAAAGAATATTAATAGGCTTTAATATAAACAAGTCTTTAATAAAAATAGTTGTTAGTTTCCTATTCATATGGAAGAAGTGTATGTATACGTATTTTTCTGTTTGCATATGTGAGAGAGTCAGAGAAAAATAATTGAAAATCTGTTAGATTAAATTTTAAATAGCAGACGTAGTATGGCGATCTTGATTTATTTACCATCAAATAAGTCGAAATATCAGGCTTTAGAAATATAAACATTTGCTCTTATGTTGAAAAACTTTAGGTATAAAGCATAAATTAAAATATAAAATATATCAAAGTCACCGTATAACAAATATCTTTCTAACCAAATCATCTATTTAATGAGGATTTCTGCATAACTTAGATATATAATGATCTTTCCACAAAACATCAATGCCATATAACTATAAGAAATTTAAAAAATCCGTGTAATAAAAATTCGCTTTTTCATAATAATATTTCAGATTAATGAAAATTTCTTCTCGATTCGTTGGCATAATTATATGAGATGAAAAACAATTTGTGCCTTCTTCCCCTTTAAGTGCCCGTTTAGCGATTAATACAACATATATGACAAATTTCTCAGATAAATGACAACAGATAATGCAGAATACTACAAAATCGGCTCTGTTTTATGGATTCAGAACGTTAAAATTGGCCACAAGTTATGTATAAAATCTTATGCTTGTACGATCTATCAAGTTTAAACGGAAATAATAATAAGTTTTGGAAGACAAAAAGGTCTTGTCTTAGACGTATAAATAAGATTTGTGTTTCAAAGATGTTGTTACTGCTCATATATACATCTAAGGTGGGGTAGTCACGGATTTAAAATGTTCTTCACCCTTTAAGGCTTCATTAATTTCAGTGTAACAGTTCTGTAGTCATCAAATATCATTCGGAAAATTGTGATAGATGTTCCTCTCATAATAAGATACCTATAATTAGATCATATTATGGTAAAAATGCTGTGTTCGATGTCCAGAGAAGAGAGTTGTTCCATTCTTTACTGGCTTTCAATACACACACACACACACACACACACACACACACATATATATATATATATATATATATATATATATATATATATATATATATATATATATATATATATATATATACAGTTGGTTCTCTGTTTAACGACTTTCAAGGGACCGTGAAAAATCGTCCTTAAGTAGAGATAGTCCTTAAACAGAATTTGTGAAAAAATAACATTTCCCTTCACACTTTACAGGCTTAGGACTGTCAATATATTTCTTAATATATTGGAGTGTTTAAAAATGTTATTTTTATTATCATCATTATTTTATTAACAAAAAGTTATTTTAAATTACATTGAAAAAAAAAGAGTACAAACAATACAATAAATTACGTTTTAAAAATTTCAAAAAGTGTTGATTGCTTCATTCGCCTTGTTTTCGTTATTCTCTTTTCCAGATTTTCTAAAATGTTAAATGAGTCACCTTCCATTTTCGATGTAATATAGCGTCGGAGAACATCTAGAGCAGAAATTGCATCTGTGTAAGAAGGTGGCAGTGTCTCGTTTTCCGTGTCTTCAACTTCACCTTCTTCGTCTGACACTGTGTTTTCGTTTACAATATCTTCATAAATTTGTTCTACATTTCTGAAATCTGTTGTTAAAACATATTTATCACAATTGTAGAAATCTTGAACTGAAACATCTTCATCTTCAACAAGACTTCTCCATTCTTCAGGGGTAATGTCATCTTCGTTGATTTCTACATCCGTACATTGCAGTTCCACTACAAGTTCTTTGTGAATTCCAACAACGCGAAAGCAGTTTTTTATTGTGGATGAAGAAACTTCTTTCCATGCTGATGTTATCATGTGCATTGCATCCAAGATTGTAAATTTTCTAATTTTTGTACTGTCAGCCGAATTGTTTATTAATTTCCTAATTAAAGACTTTTTGTAGTATGCTTTCACACTGCGAATGATACCCAGGTCTAATGGCTGCAACTTGCTAGTGCAATTAGCTCGTAAGAAATGGATAGTCAAATTTGTAAGTCCAGAGATATTTGGAGTATGTGCAGTGCATCGGTCGATTAAAAGTAAAACTTTTCTCTTTTCTCGATGCATTTTTGCATAAAATTTTCTAATCCAGTCAATAAAAATTTGTGATGTCTTCCACGCTTTATTGTTATTGCGGTACTCACAAGGTTTCCTGGTGATATTCTTAAAACACCTTGTTTGCTTTGATTTGCCTATAACTAGTGGTGGAAATTTCTCAGATCCATCCGAATTAGTGCACAGTAAAACAGTCAATAGTTCCTTACTGTGTTTTCCACCAAAACACTTTTCGCCCATATACGTTAAGGTTTTATTAGGCACCATATTGTAGAATAGGCCCGTCTCATCTGCATTGAATATGTTCTTCTCATTATATCCATCTAATATCCCATTCAGCACTATTTTCCATTCATCCACTATTTTTTTCATCTACGGAGCCACTTTCGCCAGATATGCATTTAATTACAAGCCCGTATCTTTCTTTGAACTTTGTTAGCCAACCAGCCGAAGCCTGAAAATTTTGCATTCCAAACTTTTCTGCTAGAATAATAGCAATTTCTTTAAATATCACTCCGGAAATTGGAATGTTAAATGCTCTTGCTTGAGGAAGCCATTGCAGGACTGCCTTCTCAAACTCTTCTGATCGGCCACATTGAATTTTCTGCCTTTTGGATTTGTATCCCAAACCAAATTTTTGTGCTGCTTCAAGAATTTTCTCTTTGCTTGCTAAAATGCCTTAGAGAGTAGACTCGGGTAGCTGAAATTGTCTTGCGAATTGGACTTTTGTTATTCCAACACTTTCTTCCCAGTTTTCAATAATTTTCACTTTTTCGTGTAGCGTAAGATGCTTTCGCTTTGATGCCATTTTGCTCTGCTCACCTCGTATTCGTACTGGAATGAGCTCCTACACACAACCATGAATTCTCTAAACATGAACACGTGCTTCCTAGAAGGAGTAAGAGAGGGGTGCTTTTGGACAGTTCGTAAATCACATGACAACATGGTAGGTACAATAGAGTGATTCCACACCCGCACTAAGAAATTCGATCCACCAGGGAAGAATGTTCGATCTTCCGAGAAACAGTAATCCCCCCTTTTTTTTCCACTGCAACAAGTCTATGATTGCAACAAACATAAAGAAAATTCCGGGTCTGATATTGAAACCAGACTCCCCCACAGAAAGTAACCCTCCTGTAGATAAAATGTTGAAGAAAAAGTTTATCATGTAAGAAAAAATCGTCGTTAAATAGAAACAAAATCGTCTTAAAAATAGAATCTTTTTACGTCGGAGGGACCGGGACCGGGAAATATCGTCTTTAAATAGAGATCGTCGTTAAGTAGAGCGTCGTTAAACAGAGAACCAACTGTATATAAAACAGTTACGTAACTGACTCATTCATTCACTGACTGACTGACATACAACGCACAGACCAAACCGCTGGACCTAAAGGGCTGAAATTTTGCATGGCAATTCTTCTAATAGTGTAGGGGTGCACTAAGAAAGATTTTTCAAAAATTCTTCTTAGATTTTTTTAAATTAAATTTTTAAGCTGTTTTTTAAACTTTTTTTTACGTTTGCATTTAAAATAATACATTGAGGTTTATAAAATTTATATCACGAGAAAGATCATAAAAATTCCTTCAAAATGAAAATTTTTTCGAATTTTTACCTCCATTTCCTGATTTTTGGTGAATTTTAAAAGATTAATTTTTAGAATTTAATTTATTAAATGCTGATCACGTGATTTCTTTTTCTGGTACTTTCAATAAATTTATCGTCACGTGCGTAACAACTAAATAGAGAAAAAAAATATTTTTTTCTCTATCTAATGCAGCAGACGATTGGATATTATCCCAAAAAAATGCATATCCCTTACGATTTTTTTATAAATATATATATATAGATAGATATATATTTTACATCAATTATATACATTGATCATCGCATTTATTATAAATATATATATTTATTTTTTGGCATAAATTGCATACGTTGACCGTTGTATTTAATTTGAATGTACTCCGTAGCGAAGCGCGGGTTTTCAGCTAGTGTATATATAAAACGAGTCTTCCTAAATGACACTTAGAGGATATTTTATTTTTAATGAAGCATAATCCCTCTTCGAAAAAAACTAATTGACCATCTAAACTACACCTTAATGCACGTGCTGATTATTGCGCAGTCACGTGAAAATATATAAAGTTATTTTTAAACATCTCCTCACTAACAGAACGCAGTAATGTGCTCGTGGTTGAGGAGAAACCATGATGTTTGAAAACCACGCGGCTATTTCGTCATGCATCGCATGTTTGAAGGTCATGCGAGATGATTCAAACTCTCGCGCCTATTTGAAAAACCATAACGTTGGACACCCCGCGACTGAATCTGACCAATTAAGTAACTACCAGCCCTGATGCCCAGATCACAAACAGTCACTTGAAAATTGTTTAAACGGAAGACACTTCCTCTTATTCCCTCTTCTAACTCCACTCTGTCATGTAAGCACTGCGGTTTTCACGTCCCGTCCTGTTGCGGACGCCCCATCTCCACTGATTAATGTAAGGCCACGGCTCTTCTCTTCACTCCTAACAACTTTTCCATGTAGCTAAATAAGACAATTAAATATCATGTTCTTTTCTGGTCAAGTTATGTGGTCACTACAGTCATAGTGCCTTCGTAATTCGTACTGAATAAAAGTGATTTCCTGGAGTGTTAATTGTGGTTTATTATCACACACACACACACACACACACACACACACACGCACATATATATATAAATATATATATATATATATTTATATATATATATATATATATATATATATATGGTAACTCTAGGGTAGATGGCCATAGTTTATAAAGATTGAAATAAAAATTCTTAGAATGCAAACATAAGAAATATTTATGCATATTCAAAATACTTATACGCACACTCATCATATTTGTTCAAAAAATAATTCAACATTGAGAACAAAAAGTGGGAAACATAGTTTGAAATTAAAATGGCATATGGCCATCTCTCCTTCAAGCCGAGGAGAGATGGCCATCCAATACAAGACAGAAAAAGTGAAGTTAAAATAGCAAAAAACAACACATTTCATATAGTTAATCATGAAAAACGTATAGCAACTTGCAAAGATGCAATTATATCACGGAAAATGAGTGAATAAAATTCGAATAAACAACATTTGAAGTATAATTTCAACCTTTCACTTTTCATAAAATTTTACCACATTTTGGCAAAGGTCTTGATAGTTTGTACACGTTTCATGGAACCACTTCAGGCACCTTATACATTTTATCCAGTCATCCTTTATGGTTATAGTATTGTATTCTTCTACCCAACCAACACAGTGATCCTCATCAAATTCTATTCCCTCGGAATCTGTAGATTCTGATAATTTCAAATGTATTCCATCTTCTTTGCTACTGGAAGTGTCGTGTTTTTGTTTTTTTCTCGCGTGTATTTTAGGCTTTTCACTGGTTTTAAGCTTATTTATCAACTTTATCTGTTTCTGGGATAAAAGTTTCTGACGTTTGTCAATATTTTCTGGTGATGTCAAAAGCATTGCTACTTGTTTAGTACTTTTTCTAACTGTTTTTGTCATGGTTACATTAGGAACTGGTGCATATAATATAATTATAAACATAAAAGTTATATAATTATTTTAAATATAATTATATTTAGTTAAAATCCTCACTCCGTATAATTTTTATATATTGATTAAAGCTGGTCATCTCTCCTCGATTTTATGTATCCATCTATCCTGAAATTGAAGGACAGATGGCCACCCAATTTAAAGCGTCACTCCACCATTGTACTTCTTTGTTTTAGGCTTAGAAGCAAAGATTGGATTATATACGTGCCTTAAAGTCCGTAAAGTAAATAAAAAATGTAACGTACGTATTGCAAAACATTCAGATACCTAACCCAACAAAAATATTCAACCACTAAATTAAATAAACATTAAAATCTCACTTACTTTTTATAAAAGAAAAACACAGCTGTATCTCGCAATGAATGAACTCGTTGAATACTTTCTACGAAAAAAGTTTAAACTGCCATTTAAGATCGAGTTTTGGAAATATTTAGACTGGCCATCTCTCCTCTATGGCTATCTATCCTAGAGTTACCCTATAAATATATATATATATATATATATATATATATATATATATATATATATATATATATATATATATATGAAAGATTAAAAGCGTCTAAAATACATAAATATGCATTTAAAAAGGACTCGTCTTCAGAGACAATCGTGACTAAGGCTCTAACTTTTGTGGCCTCAAGAAAAACTATATCTGCTAATCCGAAACTAAGTAGCACTGCCACCTAGTAAAGTTCTTTCTTACTTAATTCTCTCATTCAAAGAAAAATGTAACAAACTTTCCAGATTTCATTGCATACTGGAACATTTAAGGAATTTTTTAGAAGGAAAATGTATATTTTGTAAACTCTTAATCTTAAGAGACATTTAACTTTTTAAAAAAAGGATTATCATGTGACATACTACATTTCTTTGATGTCTGTTTAAGACGCTTACTTCTATCTTAAGATGCTAAAACACATAAAAAACATTTTTTCTTGGACAAAAAGATTTCGTCCTCATTGTTGATCTTTTATTGATATTTATTCGAAAGATTAAAGAAAGCGAAACTTTTTGGTTGAGAGAATAGGTTATAATAGATACTTAACGGAGAAAATATATTTGAGTTCTATAAAATATTGAGAAAAAACTTGAGTTTCAAAATATCACTAGTTTAACGATAATTTTATACTTTAAATATCATGAGATACAATTTTAAAATAATATATCGTAATTAACCTAAACTATTATAAGAGGAAAATTTCACGGATAAAAAAATTAAATACGTCCTTAAAGATCGTGAATATATACCCTCCAATCATAAAACAAAGACATGGACAAAAAGATTTCGTCCTCATTGTTGATCTTTCATTGATATTTAATCGAAAGATTAAAGAAACCGAAACTTTTTGGTTGAGAGAACAGGTTATAATAGATACTTAACGGAGAAAATATATTTGAGTTCTATAAAATTATTGAGAAAAAACTTGAGTTTCAAAATATCACTTGTTTGACGATAATTTTATACTTTTAAATATCATGAGATAAGAGTTTAATATATCGTAACTTACCTAAACTATAAGAAGAAATTCCACACATTTAAAAAAATTAAATACGTCATTAAAGATCTTGAGTATATACTCTCCCATCATAAAACAAACACAATAAGTTTTTCTTATTGTCTTCTACATATTACTTCTAAACAGTTGCTCGTTACCGAATTGTCTGCCAAACCTATCAATGAAAATATTCAGCCAGATATTAATTTGCCAAAAACTAAATATTCTTTAAGATACAACAGAAAAGAAGAGATGACGTAGTATAAAGCTATACTACGCCATAGTATCTTAAAAAATTATACTACTTTTATATAAATTGTTGGTGGCTAAATACTAGAACTTAATAAACTGTTTAAAAAGGGAGAATTCTCTTTGTATACGGTCTGCTGAATAATATCAAAATGTCAAAGCTATTGACCCTTGGATAGTTTGACCATTGGCCAGATGAACAAAGAGTTGTTGGCTGGGTTAAAAAATGCATAATAGCCCCAACTAAACTTAATGTAGGCTTACTTGGAAGTTGACTGTTGGGCCAACTGAAAGCCTACAGTTGGCAGAACTGCAAATCCAACAGTTGCGCCAACTGAAAGCTTACTGTTGACCTGCAAATCCAATGGTTGGGCCAACTGAATGCCCACCGTTGGACCAACCTCGCGCCAATGGCCAAATCATGCAAATCCAACGGTTGGGCGAACTGGATGCCAACTGAGCGCCAACTTTTTGGCCAACTGAGCGCCAACGGCCAAATATCACCGTCAGCCAACCATGCCGAAAATGATTGGCCAACGGTGAAACGACTAACCGACGGTTTTGTGTTAATTGGGATCGCGTGTTCCCGTCAGTATTTAAAAGTTACAAAACGCATTAAAGTGCTATGAATTTTTGGAACTCATTTAATACAATTAGTACCGTCAATAAAATAATAATATTCAACTGTCGTTTAAACGGACCAGCAAAAGTAAAGCTACAACTCAGTACTAAAAAAATCATCAAACTAAATGAAATAGATCATGAGTTGTTATACGAGTACAACGTGAAAACTTTTAAGCCAATGACTTATAGCATTTTGTTGCCTACCAGAAGAGTGCTATCGAAACTAAATTATTATTTTAATGAGTATTTTTACTTATATTCTTAGAATATTAATATTTCTTAAAATAAAGGGCAAAAAGCTCATATAGATACTAATTTATAATTTTAATGAGTATCAAGTAAGTATATGTCTAATCTTAAATTTTAATATTTCTCAAAATAACTAAGTAAATTTTTGATAAAAGAGAAAACTATTTCTTCCTATGGCAACCACTAGTATTATTGCCCTTTCCTCACTTTTATATTTTTGCGAATAAGATTACTTATTTGAAAGATAATGGTCAAAATGAAAATATATTTTAAATTGTACAAGATAATGGTCAAAATGAAAATATATTTTAAATTGTACAAATTCAGTTAGAAATATTATCAAAATGTTATAATATTTGCATTATAACAGTTGATTTGCTTTAAGAATAAATAAATGTAGTCGTTTGATTCATTTTAAAGTTTTTAGAAAATAGCAAAAGAGAAAAAAAATCATTTTATATCTGATAAAAACAAAACGTCTAAACAATTCATAAGCGTAAGCTTAGCGTCGTCCCACCTAGAAGGCATCCAACTCAGATTTTATGAAGACTGGCCGCCGCGAGGGAGCACATCCCAAGCTCCGACACTCAGCACATATGCAACTTTACCGAGTCACTCCACCTGGCTAACCGCCTGCAGAACGACTTTTTCGCTACATCACAACACAGACTTTATTAAAAGATACATACAGCAAACAACAAATACATACATCGAAAAATAGTTCTATGGCAATTGGACGTGTTCGTACATGAGCCTTTTAACGATTTTGTTTACTACTTTGCAAAAGTAGTAATCGTTATATAATTTGTACTTCGTCCATTGACTTGCATTCCCTGGCAGGTCGGCACGCAGGTCAGCAAAGTTTCTGCAATCGAAAAGACAGTGCTCGACTGTCTGGATCTCGCCACAACTGCATCTGTCCGACTTCCCGAAGAATTTGGCCTGATACTGGCCAAAGCTGCCGTGCCCAGTAATCACCTTATTCCTCAGGAAGTCACATTGGACTCTATCCAAGCTGACCTTCTGGAATATCTCCTGCGTCCGCCTGCCTTTGGTGGACTCATTCCACCTTTTTTGCCAAGTTTTTAAGGCATCTTTCATAAGAATGCCTTTAAGCTGGTTCTTAGTCAGCTTATAGTCATTATTGATAGTGGGAAGCTGAGTCGCTCTTTTGGCGATCTCATCCACCTCTTCATTGTTGCTATTACCGGCATGGGCTTTCACCCAATGCCAAGTAATATATAAGCCGTTATTATTGATACTCCTCTTAAGGTTTTCCACCAGCCGACATTTAAGGCTCTTTGCTCTGAGCGCCTGTAGTGCGCTCATGGAGTTCGTGAAGACATCGAACTCATCGGTTCGCGACCTTATTGCGTCCTCGATTACCATTTCTATCGCCCTTAACTCAGCCTGATAAGAGGAGCTGTGATCTGAGTTCCTCTCCATTAGGTCATAGAGCCTTACGTTGTTGTCATACTTGACAACTCCTGATCCGACTTTGCCTTCCATCTTTGAGCCGTCTGTGTAGTACTGTGTACTACACCCTGGCTCTAGATTGGTCGACCAGTCAATGCTGCTGATATCCTTGATGGAGTGGATATTGAAGTTTCTCACTTCGCAGCTTTCCCCGTCGAGCATAAGACCGTTAAGGTCATACGCTCCGTTCTCATTATGGATCAGGTGTATTGTCCTTTCCATTTTGGCTCTAATGTCCAGAGGCAAACACCCCGCCAGAACGGCGAGTGTGTCCGTAGCTACTGTTTTGTAGCACTTTGTCAAGAGCAACAGAAACGGTCTTTGGATCTGCAAAAGCTTGTCATTGAGTCTCCTTGTGGTGTTGTACCACGACGGCACTCCGTAAAGTAAGATCTTTTCAAAGACTAGATGATAGATTTCCTTTGCGACGAGTGGTTTAATGCCCCAAGTCTTCCTGGAGTATCTCAGGAGCTTGTGCATGACAGCCAGAGCCCTTTCCTTGGCGTTATCCAGGTGGGCGTTGAAGTTGAGTTGGTTATCAATGATAACCCCCAAATACTTCACCTCCTTCTCATACTTGATACTTTGTCCACACACCTTTAGGGTTGGTCTCCTAAGATTTCTGGTGCTCGGCCCCACTACTGTGAAGTTGCATTTACCAATATTGAACTTGAGTTCGTTGTGGTTTGCCCAGCTCTCGCACTTGGCTAGCGCATTGCTGGCTAGGTCGGTAAACCTGTACACGGCCTTACTACTGATGAGGATGACCAAGTCATCCGCGAAGGCTTGTATGTGGAAGTCCACATTGTCCTCTTCTGCCTTGAGGAGGTCGTTGATCACCAAAAGCCAGAGAATGGGTCCCAAGGAGGAACCTTGGGGCACTCCCACGTTGTACTTCCACTCCCCTTGACCCAGCTTTATGCTGCGGTCTCGGAGATAATCAATGATAAGGTACTTGAGATTCATTTCCATATTTAAGCTCTTTATGGCCTCTATAACACGTATCGGGTTGATAGAGTTAAAGGCGTTTTGTATGTCGAGCGTGATCATACAAGTATAAAGCTTGTTCCGCTTATTATCGCCAATGATCCCAAGTACCCTTTTTAGGGCATCGTTAGTGCTCCTATTTCTCCGGAAGCCGTACTGCTCTTTAGAGAGTATCCCGTTCGACTCTAGGAACTCCACAAGTCTGTTTGTGATCAACTTGTCCAGCACCTTCCCCATGACTGGGAGGAGGCAGATAGGTCGATATGCGTTCGGCATAGTCGGGTCTTTTCCCACTTTGGGGAAATAGACCACCTTCGCTTTTTTCCAGGTGTTAGGGAACTTCATCATTTTCAGGCACTTATTATATAGGTTACCCAGTAGCCGGGCATCCACTTGGTGCAGCTCCTCCACTATCGTGAGCGTGAGCCCATCGAATCCCGGAGCCTTCCCCTTAGCCATATTATCCAAAGTCAAGTCGATCTCATCGATCGTGATGAGATCATGAGTCTCTTGGACAGCGACTCTGGGATAATGAACATTGTCAATGTTCTTGAAGTGGTGTTGAGTCAGTAATAACTCCACTTCACACTCGTCGTGCGTTAAGTCTCCGTCAGGTTTCTTGAGTTGTTTGGCACAGTCCCCTCTGCCACTCTTAGGAACTGTAAAGTCACATTGCCAAATATGTCTTTAGACGTCACCCCTTCGAGATAATCTCTGAACGACTTCCTTTTGGCTGCCAGTTTGGCTCGCCTATAGGAAGCTCTTTCCCTTTTGAAGATCTCCATGTTCTGGGCCCTTTCTTGGGGATCACTGATCTTTTGAGCCCTCCTCCTGAGAGCTCTGACCTTTTTGCGATGAATCGCCAAGCTTGGAGACCACTAATAGGCTTTCTTTTTCAGACAACCCTTCCTCTTACGGTGTTTGCTACACAAATCGTGTAGCTTGTCAAAACAATTCATAAAGTAAATGTTAAAGAGTTAGTGTTTTTAAGCTATTAGATTATTTTAGAAAACTGTTGAAATATCTAATTTAAAACAACCAAGAACGCAATTGAAATTTAAATTAAGTATCACATCATAAAAAAATTATTCCCGTTTAAACACTTTACATCTCACAGTTTAAAACAGTTCAGTTTTATCTTTTATTGGCCACCTAAACACAGGATGAAAAACCAGCAAAATGCAAGTGGAAACGACGTGTCTCAATAAAGTTTCAAAAAAAATCGTTTTACATACTCATTTCTCTAAAAAGACTCTGAAAAACGAATTATGTATGAAAAAGGAACTATAATATTTTATGGTAGATTACTACTTAGAAAGAAAGTAAACAGGAAGTCAAACTAGACAACAAAGCATCCAGCTTAAATACAAGGGGAAATTCAAAGAGTCGAAATAGATTAAACAAATATACGAAAATAATTAAAAAATTGACGGCAATGTATACAATTAAAGTTGTAGACATGCAAAGAATATTGCTTAAGGGCTGGTACATCCCAATATATAATATTAATGATGCAGATGGATACTGTAATCTCTCTGTTGCGACCTTGTTTTGAAGGTTTTACTATGCAAAGATTTGATAACTTACTCAAAATACCGGGTGTTTCAAAACTCGCGCACATCCACATGGTAATCCTTGTTGTTTAAAAACCAAAAGGGGTGCAATGTGTCACACATCACGGCGCAACGTGTCACACATCAAGGGACAGTATGGAAGTTTTAACTGAATTTTTCGATGATCGTGTCATTTCCAAAGGACTTTGGCCACCACGTTCACCGGACTTGTAAATTCCGAATTTTTTCCTTTGGGGATATCTGAAAAAAGTCGCCTACAGCATAAATCCCCATACGCTTGATGAACTTAAGAGTAACATCCTTCATGCAATATCGGACATTTCTTCTCACACACTTCGTAAAGTGTCGACTAATCTGGTAAAAAGAGTTCGATTGTGTGTCCAGGAAAACGGACATCATTTTGAACATTTATTGTGATTTGACCATGTCTGACACCTAAGTCCATGCTTGACCATGTCTGACAATAAAGATAATCGTTCAACCTTTGTTTGTCCTTTATTCTGTTTGTTAACATAATTCATCTGTCTTTAAAACTCAACCACAAAGGTTGATGTGCGCGAGTTTTGAAACACCCGGTACCTATCTCAGAATTATTTAAAGCAACGTCTGTAGGAAAGGAGAATGTCATATTTAACAAGATCTGGAGAGGGGAGAGGAGGTTATGTGCTACAAATTTGATTTTGAAGCCACCATACACTTGTTGAGTTATCATTGACCGTCGAACGAAGATATCATTATGTCTCAAAATTTAATTTTTCTTTTTGTTTTCTCCAAATACTGTAGGGTAATATTCCTTTTCAAAGTGTATTATTCTCATCATCTACAGATGTCACGCATGCTTGCATATATTAAAGTATTTTATATGCATGCTAATCAGGCTTCTCGTCCGCATATATGGCTTCGATCGAGTAGATCATGTAACTGTGCCATATACAACAATTGACAATCACGACAAAAGAGACGATGCCTATTTATGAGATTTATGCCTTTGAGTTATTAAATACGTAGCGTTTACGACATCACACTACGTTATGAAACACGTTGCGTTATCATAATGTAATATTACGTTTATAACACGCCATTACAAAGATTCAAACATTTTTTTTAATCTATGTATGGGCGTGACTTATTAGACTTTTTGTATACATGTGTTTTTGATCGAGTCGATCATTAAAATATGCATCTATACCAATCTACATACTCAACAAAAGAGGCTATATGCCTTTTTGCTTCATTACGTTATCGTGTATGTTAAATTAACGGCATGCCATTACGTTATCGATTACGTTGCATTTACGATATGTCTTACGTTATCCAGTACGTTACATTATCATTACGTTACGTTTATGATATGCCTATGCAATGTCGAATTGATTGCGTCATCTCTAATGACGATTCAGGATGATTATGTCATGTGTAATGGATCACAGAGATCTTGGAAAATGTTATGCATCTTGAAGATTTGATTTGAATAACGTGAAAATCTCACTTCCAACCTAGAAAAATTATTAGAAATGCTTAGCATTTGCGTCAATAACGTCTTTTCATGTATAATAAAATCAGAATCTCGTATTCAAATTAATTTCAGCACTTGGATGATATCCAACATTATGATATATTGTGCTCAGTTTAACGATCTAAATCAAGTAATTATTATGAGAAAATGGGAAAAGGAATATAATGATTACCTATAAGAATTACTGAGGTGATTTTATTTCTTTACACTATATAGAGGATATGTTAGTTTCTAATTTATAATCTGTATCATATGCTTGTAAATAATATTCATGTAAGCAGAAGTATATAGATAAGTAGTCCCTCTCTCATTAGTATAGACCTATTTTCAGTATAATTAGCAGCATATTTAATATTACTATATCTTACTAATACTTAATGTATACCAATAATGGTTATGTAATAATATACAGGGTGGCCATAATAAACCTTTGCTGATATATGCCCCTCTAGCGGCTATTCCGTTCAGCCGATCCAGATTAGATTTCAGATATAGTTATACAGAGGTATGAGCTCGGGATTCTGTGAACGGCAACAGAGTGTCGATCACGGTTACGGTTATAAGTGGAGAAACTCAAATTTTTCGAACGGCAACGCCCACTTTTTCCCGTCGCAAAATGCTCAGCGCATGCAAAAACACTAAAGAGAGTTGGAAAGGTACGTGTATCACAAAAAACGGACGCGTTATGCACGCACAAAAAAACAGCTCTACGACGGGCCTGTGATGGCACCTATGTGGAAAATATGTAATCCAAATAAAAGTTTTCTTTTGTCCAATTTGTGTTGTCATCAGTGATTGGTGTCTTGCCTCTGTCATATGCAAATTTCATCCGTGCGCCCCGCTCATGTTTTTGTTGGCCGTCCGCAGAACAGTTTTTTATGCGTGCATAACGCGTCCGTTTTTCGTTATGCACGTACCGTTTCAACGCTCTTTAGTGTTTTCTCATCCGCTGAGCATTTTGCGACAGGAACAAGTGGGCGCTGCCGTTCGAAAATTTCAAGTTTTTGTACCTATAATGAAATGTTAATATTAGGAGCTCATACCTCTGAATAACTGTATCTGAAAACTCATCTCGATCGGTTGAATGGAACTGCCGCTAGAGGTTCATATATTGGCAAAGTTTTTTTATGACCACTCTGTACATCAAGAAAATATATACTATTACTTAAAAATATTTAAAAATATTAATAATTGTTTAAAAATATTTTCTTACTAATATTAAAATTTCAAAACTATTTATTGATATTAGATAGCTTTCCATACATCAATAAATAACCAAACACATCTATTACTCATAATATTATACACATAATTAATAACTCATAGTTCAAGACAAGTGTTTGAATTCTGATTACCCATTTATTTCGTCTATATCACATTTTGTGATAGAAATCAGACCATGTGTTAAAAGCGAAAACAATTATCTTACATATCTAAATGTCCAGGAAATGAAACTGGAAGAGCTATAATTTCACAGAACACAAATATTTATCACTTTGAAGATTTTGGCCCGGGAAACATAATTCCAAAGTACTTTATGAAATGTAAGACGTAAGGCACTCCACAAAATGCAATATGTAATGGTTCGGAAACAAAGGAAGGAGGGTTATTAAACGCATGTAATGCAGAATAAAATTTACTGGATATAAATATCCCGTAACGTACTAAAACTTTAATGTATCGAACATCATAATTTTGATATAATTGCCTGTCTTTAAGATAGTAATTTCATGCCTCATTTCGTGATAAAACCCAATAAACTACGAAACTAATGATATCGATTAGACGTAAATACATGTCCCTACACAGCCGGAATAAAACTTTTCCTACTATTTTTAATTCCTTTTGAAAATGGTAATTGCAGGTAACATTTTTGCATGTGAATGGTACTGGATATTAAGATATAGCTTATTAATTTGAAACTTAATCAAATACAGCACAGAGAATAGCAATTAGGAAACGTAGCCAAAAGCAAAGTGTTCGCCGTTTATGCGAACAAGCAGAACATTTTTTTGCAATAGCGTTTTAAAAATTAAAAGGTATACCCTTTTAACATTTTCATATGGGCCAATATATTGACCATTGAAGCGTATTTAATTGTGAAAATTCAAAGAATGCGTGTATCCACGTAAACTTTTTTTTTTATAAAAATATATTTATAAAATTTATGCGGATCATTTTAATAAAAGGATTTGTTTTTAGTTAACTAAAATTGAATTTCTTTTATTAAAATTGCATGATTCTATATTGCTATAAACATGCCCCATAAAATAATTTTAAATATTTAAAAATAAAGCTGATTGGGTATTTTCGATGTTTGCCTGTTACATGTACGGAAGTTCGTTTGCACTTTATGGAAACGAATTTGATAGCTAAGTTTTATGTATAAATGTCGTATTTTGGGGGGCGATTTGCTTCTATCTGATATCCATGGTTCTTAACAATAGCTTTAGCATGAATTTTCCAAGAAAGTAAACTTTTTCTTACTACTGTCATGGCAATTTTACCCCATTCCTCTTAGACCGTTTTCAAAAGTTCGTTCAGTGTTCTTGGATGACATTTTCCTAAGGCTCGTTTTAATAAACCGACAGCGCAAAAGTCCATTGAAGAAGCATCAGGTGATTTTACAGGAATTTTGTTAAATGAGATACACTTTATTCCAGTTTCTATTTCTTTCTTTGCCAAAAAGCGGCAGTTGATTTAGACGTGTGGCTAGAAGCTTTGTCCATATGAATCTCAAATATATCGATGTCCTTTCTATTATAAGGCTAGAATTTATTCTTCTCAAAATTGGTTCTAAAATATTCTGCTAATAGTAAGGTGAATTAATTTTGGCTTTACTTGAGACTTTTTTTATTTTTTATTTGCCGTTGTAACAAAATTCTGCAACTAACATGAATCCCTTTGGGAACTTTTCTGTACACCGACGAAGCTATTTCGTACGGTTATTCCCGCTAGTTTTGAAATAGAAAATCGATATTTTTTTTATTGAAGTCACTTAAATATACCCATGCCTCATTGAGTGGTACCACAAATTTTCATTTTTCATCAGCTAGGTGTTTTTCATATAAATTTCTATAATTTGTTTTTCTTTCAGCAATATACTTTGGCAAAAGCAGATGAACTTTAGGTTTAGACATCTTTTTTAACTTCAAATCTTTATGAATTATTTTACTTACAGTGCCAGAAGACATTCCTAACTTCGATGCAATGGATCTTTGAATCGGCGGATTTCCTTTTAGGATCAGAGACTTCACTTTCTTGATATTTACATGCGTTCGAACAGTCTCAGGATGGGGTTTCACGGTCATGTTTTCATTTCATCTTTCAGTTAGAAGTTTTTTCCCTTTCAAATTTAATAAATTATAAATACCTTTTTTCGAAATGCCATAACCGCTCTTTTACACCACTATATAATTTGTTGATACGAATATTTCTCCTCGGAAAACGCAGTAATCTTCGAGCCATCTGTTAATTTTAGGAGTCATTTTCAAGATAAATCTGTAATTTTACATTCCAATGAAAACAAAACAGTAGAAGACGATTATTCTGAAGTTGCAAGATCTTTATCTCAAAATGCAAACGACTAAAATAAATTACAAAACCGTTTCTATAAAGTACGAACGACCTTCTACCTACACACACACACACACAGATATATATATATCAATAATATATATATATATATATATATATATATATATATATATATATATATATATATATATATATATATATATATATATATATATATATATATATATCATGTATAGCTATTTCATATCCTTACCACTTAATGTTCGAAAGATATTTCTACTCAGGAATTCACTTTGTATATTCTCGAAATGTTTCCATGGTTTTCTATGGCCAAATGATTTCGAATTTAGGCTCACCCGAGGCAATCGTACTCCCATCCTCTTTACACTGCACCTTATGGTCAATACGCATTCAGAGCGCCTAGATAAATTGAAGAATACTTCGGACACGACGAAATAAAATTGATGACGGAGAGATAGTTTCGGGTTGCCTGAGGGTTTGCAAAAAGTTTCGATTTCTCTGCCAGGGAAGAATTTTCGAAACGCATTCTGCAGTGGCAAAATATTTCTGTTTGATGTTATTTTTCATTCCCCTCCCCTTCCTCCTCCCTCCTCGTCCTGCTTTCGTAAATAGTCGCTAAGTCCCCCGAGAATCTTCTAATATGTTTTTTGTGCCAAGCATTTAGGGTCGACATGACGGATTACGCTGAAGTGACATTTAAGCTGCAGAAAATTAGACGAATAAGAGTTATAAATCTCTCTCTAGACAGTGTCGAAGGAGCTTTTTGTGTGAGCTGCAAATTCATCTGAAGTGTGTGGGGGGGATATTACGATATTGTAGAAATCTAAAATATAAATTTATTAGTACTATGTCTTAATTTTATTTTCTCTAACTAAAAATTTTTATTCTGATGCCCTTTCAAAAAAAAAGTTTGTGTAAAGGAAAGTATATTCTAAAGAACGATTTGTGTGGTTTTTATATCAATTTTACAAAGTACAATAATTTCCAGAAGTCTCAGATAAATCTAAAAGGAGTGGTTGCAAAAATGTATGAAAAATTTAAAAGAGACAATTTTGTAAGAGACACATTTAAACAAGTCTTTAGAGAATGAGTTCTTCGAACTTGCCCAATCACTTGCACCTGAATGGTCATTTTAAACTGTCATGTGAAATCTGTTAAAAGTTTTAATTTATGAAATACAATCACATAAAAGCTTCTGTCTGTTCACTTTAAAAGAGAACATTTTGCTTACTGTTTACGTTTTGCTTATTCTCTACGCTGTATTTGATTAATTTTCAAATTAATAAGCTATCACTGATATTCTGTACCATTCACACGCAAAGTGTTATCTGTAATGAACGTTTTCAAAGGGAATTAAAAATAGGAGGAAGGATTTTATTCCGGCTTTTATCACGATATGATGCATGAAATTGATATATTAAAGACAGGGAATTATATGAAAATTTTGATGTTCGATGCATTAAAATTTTAGTACCTTACGGGAGAATTATATCCAGTAATTTTTGTTTTGTACTGCATGCATTTAATAACCGTCCTTCCTTTGTTTCCGTACCGTTGCATGCTACATTTTGTGAAGTGCTTATTCCTTACATCTTACATTTCATAAAGTGGTTTGGAATTATGTTTCCCATGCTGAAATGTTTAAAGTGATAAATATTTGTGTTCTAGGAAATTATATCCTTTCGAATTTCATTTACTGGACATTGTGGTATGTAAGTTAATTGTTTTAACTTTTAACAAATGGTCTGATTTCCCTAACAGAAAGTGTTGTAGACGAAATTGATGGGTAATCAGAATTCGGAAAATTAAATTAAACTATGAGTTGAAATGATATGTATCACATTCTGAGTAGTAGATGCATTTAGTTATTTATTCATGTATGGAAAGAAATCTAATATCAATAAATAGGTCAGAAATTTCTATAATAGTAAGAAAACATTGGATAAATAAAGCATCTATATATATATATATATATATATATATATATATATAAATAAATAAATAAATATCTATATATATATATATATATATATATAACGCGTAGGTATGCGGTAAGAAAATCGACGATATTTCTACACTCCGAAAGGCAACGTCTGCAACTACCAGATGTAAACATTAGCGGCCAACCGCGTGTGTGTAGTGGCTCGAAGATAGCACGTAATTTGGTACAATTTAATTGATGTATTTTACTCATGAATAATTTTAATTTATTAACGACACAATTTTAGTTTATTCATTTGTTCCGTCGGTTTTTCTATATGTATGTAAGAGGACAAACTTTTGACAAAATATGTTTAGATCTATCAATAGTCATGGACAGTTGTATACAGGTTTATCTAGAATCCGTTTTTTTGATTCTGTCACTGTAGTATCTCTTACTTCTGAAATACTCAACAATGTATAACAAGAAGTTTTAGTAATATCATAGTAAAATTTAAGTCATGGACAGTTGTATGTAAGTTTATCTAGAGTTTGTTCTTTTGATTCTGTCACTGTAGTATCTCCTACTTCTGAATTACTGAACTGTGTATATCAAGAAGTTTTAGGAATATCACAGTAAAATATTATTAATGGCCTTATAATACCTTAATAGTAAGTAAGAGTTCATTTTCTACACTTTTTGTAATACTTGCTGAATTTTTACTCCATTTTATAAGTGAAGAAATTTTCCCTACAATTTTTTACTTGATATGATTAAGTGTAGAATTCTGAATTGTGAACAATATTACATACAGAGGGTGATGTAATCCACACTATATTTTAGTAGTTACTGAATTTTTTTCTCCTTTTTTTAAGTGAAAAATTTTTCTTCAATAATTTCTTATTTGGTGTATTGATAAAATGTAGATATCTTAATTTTGAAAAATATTGCATACAGAGAGGGATGTAATTTTTAAAATCAGTGGTGTTGTGTTTCTCAGTCTTATCTTTAACTCTGTTCTGAAGTAATGGAAATTCACATTTTTTTAACCACGATGTTTTAGAATCAGCGTTATAGATAATTTTGTAATGATTATAATTTTTTTGGGCTGAGATCCAACTACCACCTAACAGCGTATATTTATGATGACAGGTACTGGTAACATTCTTTATATATGTTTCTTTCAGTTGAGTTGTTTTGCAAAAGAAAATATGAAACTAAAAGCGACTATGCTAGTCGTGCAGCAGCTAGTTAGTATATATATTGGGTTGATCAGACAGTAATGCAGGATTTTTGCTTAACATAAATTAAATCATAACAGTCCATTAAATTGTTTCTGCAATAGCAAATTTTGTAATTGTTAAGATCTTGAGCTTATTTTCCCCTTTCTTTCTCCACTTCATTTTTCATATAACTCATTTTTTTATTTAAAGACAAATTTTGTCTCATAACTTGCTGCGTATTCGCCATATCGTACTTTAGGAATTTCGGCTTCATGGGAATGCAGCAGAAGCCACTCGAAAGATCTGTTCAATACATCCTTATACTATTGATAAATGTCAATTCCAACAATGGTTTAAAAGTTTCGAGAGGGAAATTTCATCCAAACTTCAGAATGAGCGTAGATATGGTAGCCAAGGTAAATCGATAATAATTGTGGAGTCAGATCCACGTATTACCAGTAGGGAAGTAGCTGAGATGTTTCATTGAACTCAATCAACATCAATGGAACATTTGAAGAAAACAGAGAAGTCTTATGCTAGTTTATGGGCCGTGCTGGTTTATGGGCCGCGCATGAACTTTCAGCTGGAAATCCTCAGTCCCGATAATCACTTTGCACTTCACTATTCACAAGAAACGAAGCAGAGACTATTTTAAGGTGAATTGCGACTGGTGATAAAAAGTAGAAATTTTATGCTAACGTTATACGAAAAAGACAATGGTACAGACCAAAGGAGAAGCCTATTCCCACGCCAAAACCAGGCTTCATCTAAACAAGATTTTGCTTTATACATGGTGATATATGGAAGGTATTGTCGATTATGAACTGTACTGTTAGAAAATAACAAAACCATTACTGCAGACATCTAATGACGTCCAGGATGACTTGTATGAGATTTGGACCACAAAACGACCTGCATTAGTCAATAGGTGGGGTGTGATGCTTCAGCACGATAATGCTAGGCACCATACAGAACTATTGACTCAACAAAAACTTAATGCTTTTGAATGGGACATTCTTCCTCATCCGCTATAGAGTTCAGATACAGAACCCTCAGATTATTACCTGTTTAGACCACTGCAGAATTTCCTTGATTGCAAAAATTTCCATAGTAAACAGGATATAGTAACTGAAATAAATGGATATTTTGAGTAAAAGCCAAAAGAATTCTCCAACGCAGGAACTGAAAAGTTGCCTGAGAGATGGGCGTAAGACGTGAGCATGATCGTGCGTAAGACTCATCAGCGTCGGAGGGTATAAAACAAAGCTTACAATATCAAACAAAAAATGGTTAATTTGGGTCCCCTCTTACTGGTCCCCTGTTACATTTATACAGCTCTCACAGCGTGAATTCATTTTGGAAATCAGGTAGTTTATGAGTCTATGTGGCAGTCGGTACCACTCCTCCAGCAACGATGTTTAAAGACCCTGGACGGTTCTGGGAGGTTTAAAGCGAGTTGAAAATTTTTCTCCCCATAGCTCCCACGCATGCTCTATAGGGTTTAAGTCTGGAGATCTGGCTGGCCAATCCATCCAAGGAATATCCTCTCCTTATAGAAATTCATCGACGAGATGAGTTGTATAATGGTAATACGTTGTCGTCCATTAAAATTAAATCAGGCTCAACTGCACCCCTGAAAAGGCAAACATAGGGCTCCAAGATCTCATCCCTAAACCTCACACTAGTCACAGAGCCTCGGCCAAACACATGGAGGAGTGAGCGCCCATCCAAGACGATGCCTGCCCAGACCATCGAACCCCCACTGCCATAGTGGCCTCTTTCTAGGACGTTGGAGAGCAGGTAGAGGGTCCCTGGTTATCTCCAGATGAAGGTACGTCGAGAATCAGTGTCCAGGTTGAATCGCAATTCGTCTGGGAAAAGAACATTATCCCACTGCAGTCTCGTCCAAGTCTGATTTTGTCTGCAACAAGCTAAACGTCTGCACACAATTCCATGTGTCTGACAGAGGGTCCGTGACTGGTGGGAGGTATAGGGATGAGATCATACAGGCCTATATTCGACTTTTCATGGGAGCAGTTGGCCCCCGGTTCATTTTTATGGACGTTAATGCTCGTCCACATGAGGCTCACCTAGTCGACGATTATCTTGGAATTGAGGATATTCGTCGGATGGATTGGCCCGCCAGATAGCTAGACTTAAACCCAATTAAACATGTCTGGGATCCTCTTGGGAGGGCAATTACAGCTCGCCACCCCCTTCCGGGACCCATTCTAGAGCTGAAAACTGCGTTAAGGCAGGAGTGGGACTTACTTCCATAGGGATTCAACAAACTGCCTCGTTTCCAGTATGGCATCTCACAATGAGAGAAGTATGACTGTGAGAGGCGTCCCTACCCCCTATAAAAGTCATTTTATGTGAGATTTTGCAATGTCGGTTTTGTGCATTCCTGTGCTGATGAGCCTAGCTGACGATCATGAGTGCGTATCATGACTGTTGTATGATGTAATTTTTTCTCTTATATAACCGTGCATCCATACCAAATTACATTAAAATTTATCCATTAGTGTTCCTGAAATTCCATAAAATGTGAAAATTCTCTTAATTTTGAACAACAGTGTAGATATATAGATAAATCTCACAAATAAACGAACCTATAGTAAACAATGTTTTTTTCAAATGTATAATAGCCACTTAAGGGTTGTTCTATGAGATTTGCAAATGTTAGTTTAATACACACTTTGTTTAGACTATAAAAATTCCAAACTTGATTGTTTAGTAAATATCTTTTTTCCATCAAAAATATTCACATACTTTGATAATATAAGATGATTAAAAATTTTAAGGAATCCTTCATTTTAAAAAATAAAATAAATAAAACGTTGTAGATCAAGTAACGTAAAATATTTAATCTTGAAAAAGGAGTTTATAATTATCTGTCTTAAAAATAAAATTTATTTAAATTTCACAGGTGAGAGAAAATTTATTTGATATATGTGTGAATAAATTTTAATTTTTTTTAGAAAACTGAATAATAGAAAGGCTCGATTACGTAACACGGAAGTACCAAATAATATAAATTTTATTCTGAAAATGTAAATTTCTAATCTTTTTCACTATGCAATTATTGAAATTTTGTCAAAAAGTTAATTTAGTTTTATTTAAAAGGTGTTGAAAGAAGACTTTAAAAAAATTACCGTGTGAATATATATTTTATCTTTAGAATTTCGAAATAAGGTAATTTTTCTAAAAGATAAAAGATAATTCCTGTAAGGTAATTTAAATTATTTGAATTTGAAGCATAGGTTAACTTCTTTCTTACTAGCGTAATTGAAAATCTGTCAAAATATTACATAAAACTTCATTTATCTTAAGCAAATTAAAAAATTGTTTTAATTATAAAAATTGGGAATTTTCAGAAACAATTACCTTTACACTTGCGTGCATTTACCATTACTGCATGTATCTGTACCATATATATATATATATATATATATATATATATATATATATAAAATCAAACACCACAAGTAACCGATCACTTGTTAATAAATAGGGAAAAATAAATTGCTTACATTGAAAAGGTAATTTTGAGTTGTAAAATACACACACAAGTAAATGTGAAATATTTTTACTGCATAGATAGGTTCTAATGCAATTGTATATCACCTGTTATCGTAACTTTATATGTCTCGGTACATATACTTCACATATCTTCAACATAATGAATTCAAATTCATGGTCGCCTCAGGTGATTCTATACTCCATTCCTTTTACGCCATACTTTCAGTTTTATGCGAATTTAAGGCATATATGTAAATAGAAAAAATACTCCGTACATGAAATAGTCAATTTGATGAAGGGATATTGTTTTTGGTTGCCCTGGGGTGCAGAATATTTTTTAACATATAAAAATGAAATAGAGTATTTCAGTTTGAACTCCTACCTTTAGCGTAACATGACTATTTTATCATTCCAAAATTTTATCTCCCTTAATAATAATAATAAGAATATATATATATATATATATATATATATATATATATATATATATATATATATATATATATATATATATATATATATATATATATATATATATATATATATATATGTATATATATATGTATATATATGTATATATATATATATATATATATATATATATATATATATATATATATATATATATATATATATATATATATATATATATATATATATATATATATATATATATATATATATATATATATATATATATGCACACTTGAATCACTAAACAGATGATGTTTTCTTTATTATTATATTTTCTTTTTGGATAATAAAAACTTTGCTAACATTTTTGATGATAAAGTTTGATTTCATAGGTATTAAGACGCTTATTTAGTCTAGATTGATTTTTTAAATTTTCTGTGTAAGAGTATCTCAAAATGAAAAACACAATCATTTTCCAGTTTGAGTTGAAACTGTTTATTCTGTTTTACATTCTATGTCTCTATACCTTGGACTTTAATACAGCAAACGTAATTTTATCTGAAATACTACTTCTATTGCATGCAGCATGAAATACTTTTAGATCCAGTGCATATTTGTAAACACACAAGGAGGAAAACAAACTATGTGGAGATGCTGAACTGGTCTTTAATTTAACTTTTACTATTGCATCATAAAATCTATAAGCATATTAATTTAATAAACCCATCCTCATGTTGTTAAGTTCCAAACATTATGTTATGAAAATATAATTTTTTTAGGAATTCATAGTTATTTGCAATATTGTTTATTTCGTCATTTTACAAATAACTAAGCAAACTTGTATATAGTTATATACTTCGGAAGTATTTATGATATATTATATACTTGTTATAGTGGACTTAATTTATTTATAAAAATCTTGGGAAAAAACTCATTAAAATTTCATTACATAAAATGTTGCAGATTTATTGATTATAAATTAATATTCCTTGCATAAATATTTCAGTACATTTTATCCTCAGTACAACATTCAGTACAATCCAAGTATATGTTCAAACTATTTTTAAGAAATGTTTAATAATTACAATATTTATTAATATAAGTACAAATATTTATTAATATAAATAGCAGTTAGTAAAACTAAATATATTTCTATATATGTTAAAAAATATGCTTCTAAAAGTGGCTTGCATTCAATGTTCTTGGACGGATTAAAAATTATATAATTCGTTTATTTAGATCTTCTTTAAAAAGTTTATAAAATTATCAGCATTTATACTAAGTGATTGAAAGGATATTTTTTAACGATATGGTGATTAACTAATATTCTACGTATAGTTTGTTCTAGTTATTTTATTTAGTTGATTTCTGCAGTGATAAACAAAACAGTCAGCTATACTCTCTTACAGAAATACTTTAATTTGAGTGGTTCGAGTAAAGAGTAAACATGTGTTTAACTTTACCTTTTTATCATACCTCTACTCCTACTAGTGTAAAATATTACTGTCATTTCGAGAAATTTGGGTCTTTTAAATTTTTATAAAAGTAATACATATGTGTCGGCCAAAAAATAGCGAGAAATGGATACAAATTATATGTTTCCTTTGTTATGAATATAAATTGTACCGTGGAACAGTTTCCATCAAGATACACGTTATTAACTTTACATAATGCAAAAAAAATGACAGCAAATCATCACAGACGTACACAAAAATCTCCATATCAGGCGCTAGACGATGTTAAAAATTAGTGACAAAGGTATCACTTATTTTAATCCTACATAAACAGGAGTTCCACATAAAAATTTATGCTTATTAAACTGTTTAGATTATTAGAATACGGATATAACTTTCAAAATATAATTTATTACGATGTCGGAAATAATGGAAATACCCCCTCATTAGAAATCTAGTTTCTAATATGGTCCCTCATTAGAAATCTTGTTTCGATATTTTAAGGAATTTTCCACTTATTCATAATATTAAAGTACAAATATTTAAAAAAAATTAAGTTTTAAATTAAAAAAAATATTACCATCATTTTTCTTAAAGTTGTTTAACAAACTAACGCATTAGAGGAGAATATGCAAAATACAAATATCATTCTTTAAAAATATAACTGTCTAAATAATGTGCTTCTAAGAATAATGCAGTTTAAATATCTTCATCAAAACAAGTAAGAGTAATAGAACCATGTGTTGAAATTATTTTAAAGTATTTACATCTGATTATATTTAACTGTGGTTTTTATCTTACGCATATTGTTGAAGACTGATATTTAGACTTTGTTCCTCTAACTCTGGGAATTTTAAATATAATTTAAACACTCCATCTGAATTCTCTAAAGTGGCAATGTCAGGAGACCTGTATGAAAGAGATACATAATAATTAATATAACATAATGAAACAACATTCATATAAATGATGTTTCATTTCTAAACTCCTTGCCTCTGATCATATCTATATCTGGATTAACTTATTTGTTTAAGTATTTCATATTGTATTTATGAAATTCGCATACAATTTATTTATGAATTTAGGGCTAATTTTACGAATATAATATGTGCCAATTTATAAAACATATATATTTAACTCAAATAGGCTAAGCATAAATGTCACTGTATTGTCTCCCAATAGGGCGTAATGTTGGATAAACTAACAAGCGCTCCCACAGTAAAGTAAACAATAGAAATCATGGTGTATATAAGTGATTGTTCTCATGATAATATATATTCCATTTATTTAACAATCCTTTAGTAGGACTCATTCCAACAGATAATCTGTAAAATTTTATGAGTCTTAGATTATACATATTTTACCCATTGATTCTGCCCTTTTCTATTACATAATGTTTTCAAGTTTGTTTTTAATATTGATTGATGCTGTCATCTCTCAGTGCATGCAATAGGTTTAACAAATGTAATTTAATAAATAATAAAAAAATTCTATTCTCTCCATAACACTTTTTTTTCACCTTCATTTGGTTATACAATTATCATTCATACTTAAGTATATTTTTCTGTGGTCACTCTCCAACAATATTTTATACAGGGTTATCAGGAAAAAATGTTAAATTTTTTTTCACAGGTGTTCGATATGACTTCCTTTAGTCACCCGTATAATATCATTGAGATATGCCATTTCTTGTCAAACACGTTGTAATGTTTCACTATTAACTGTTTGTAAAATATTATGTATTAACTGTTAGGCGTTCAGACAAAACAGAGCCTTGTGATAATGTTAAAGTTATTTATTCGAGCTAATAACATATTATTAAAGGTAGAATTTTTATACAATTAAAAACGAACATTAAGCGACAGTACAGTCGCTAACTTCTAACAGCATCTCGCCTATCAGCGTCTTTTCCAGCGTCTCTCTGAGCGTCTTCTCGTAGCGTCTATATCGGCTACCCCACTTGAGCTCAACGTGAATAGTGGTGATAGACAACATCTGGGCCACGCCCTCGGGATCCGATATTGCTATTGATACATGAAAGAAATAATGCTATTGGCCATAAGGGAGAGAGAAAGTACTAATAAAAGGGATTGGAGGAGAGAGGGTGACCGGTCGATCCAGTATCTTATACAAAGCTGAAATGATCAGAGGAGTTTCTGTCATTTTAATAGGAGAAAGGTTAGGGATAGAAGCTAGTAAAAAGTTTGAGTTCCCAAACACAGATAAATATTTTTCTACCGTAGCAAGTTACGTATAATTTTAAAGAGTTTATGTATATATATATATATATATATATATATTTATTTATTTATTTATTTATTTATTTACTTATTTTACCGTGCAAGCACGTATTATTTTTTTAAAGATTTTATATTTTATAAATATTTTTTTTATTTCCATTAAAACACAAAAATGAAGTTAACCTAAAAAAGAATGGCACGAGGCCTTATTTTTATTTTCAGCAGTGGCTGGGTCGTAATCGATGAGTTCCAAGAGTACTTCATTATCGATGTCTTCGTAGAAATTTGTGACTAATTTTTTGAGATAATTCGGAAGAATTAGTCTATATCAGCTTCAGAGTTTGTCCTTTTTGTATCCCGTTTCTACCAAGGGGGATATGAACATGGCTTCTCCTTGGTTCCACATTTCTTACCACCAAGATAGGCGATGGAACCACAAACAGGCCATCCGCACTTGACCCAAGGGTCCCAAGATCCACTATTCCCTTCTTTAATTTTTGTCGCGGGATTTAGTCTATCGCCATACCCCGCTTCGTTTTATCTTGTCTTCTCCAGCGATGATCACATCCTACCATGGGGAGTCATCTCAATCCGGAGCAAGAGGGCTGTGATAACAGTTTCCTGCTGGAAATTAGTTACGTATTCAGCTTGCCGTTCCGCATTGTGAGTAAAAATCTCCAACTCATTTATGAACCAGACGGAGAGTCGCCACTTGGACAATGGCTATCACACACGTAGTCACAGAGTTCTTATTTCAACATCTTTTCATTTCAAGTTAAAAAATACATAAAATATTTCTATTTTCCAAATAATCCGTTAAAGAATGAAAATGCTACCGTAAACTTCACATTAATTAATACAAGTAAAGAAATTTTGAACGCTTATGGGTAAGCGATTTTAACAAAATTAGATGTTCAAGAAATTCTTCACTAATATTTGATCCCAAAAAAACTCTTCACGAATATTTGAGTACAAATATAATTTTTTCCTTACTATCGCAAGCTAGCCTTCACCAGGCATATGATATTACATTAACAGATTTCGGGGAAAAATTACATACTGACTGTTTGACCTTTTGAGTTCTAAATGCTTACAAACGGTCAATAATGAACAAAAAGTTTCTTTGCCAGCTCCTAAGTCTTCATACGATCACACGATGGAAAACTAACAATCATTTTCTCTGTTCCAACATATTTTCACTGCAATTTAAAAACTAAGAACATTACCTTTTCCTGTTTTAAAATAAAAAATGCTACTGTAAACTTCAAATTACTTAATACGCGTAAAGTATTTCTAACTCTTATAGGTAATTGATCTTAACAAAATTAGATGTTCAAGAAATTCTTCACTAATATTTGATCCTGCACTAGAAATATAGTTTTTTTTCTTACCATCAAAAACTAGCTTTTACCAGGCATTTAATTTTATGTTAACATATTTTGGGGAAAAAAAACTTCAATCTAACTATCTGAAATTTTTAGGTTCCAAATGCATACAAAAGCTTAAAACAAATGTTTTTCCATTAACTCCTAAATCCTCATACGACCACAGATGGAAAACTAACAAACTTCTTTTATTTTAGTCCTTCTTTCGACATCTTTCGCTTTAAGTTAAGAACTACGAAAAGCATTACATTTTCCCAAACATTCTGTTAAAGAATGGAAAAGCTACTTAAATTTCATATTAATTAATACACGAAAATTATTTTCCACACTTATGGGTAGGTGATCTTAACAAAATCAGATGTTCAAGAAATTCTTCACCAATATTTGATTCTGAAGAAGAAATATCGTTTTCTTCCCTTACTATCACAAGCCTGCCTTCATCAGGCATATGATTTTACGTTAAAAGATTTTCTGAAAGACAATTACAAACTAACACTCTTACCTTTTGAGTTCTAAATGATTACAAAGGATTAAAGACCGAAAAGTCTGTTCCTAAATTCTCATACCGACCACAAATTGAAAACTAGCAAACTTTTTTTTTCTAATTTTAGAGTCTTTCTTCCGACACATTTTCCTTCAAAACTACGAATAGCATTATCTTTTCCCAGGTAGTGTGTTGAAGAATGGAGACCCTATTGTAAACTTCATATTGAATACACGAAAAGTATTTTCAAGACTTATGGGTTAGTAATCTGAACAAAATTAGATATTTAAGAAATTCTCCAAAATCTAATTCTAAATTAGAATTATCTCTTTTACCTTACTATCACAACCTAGGCTTTACTTAGTATAGGATATTAAGTTAACAGAGGTCAGGAAAAAATTACAAACTAACTCTTTGACTTTTACAGTTATAAAGACATACAAGCGCTCAGACATAAACCAAAAGTTTTTCTACCAAGTCCTAAATCCTCATATGTCCACAGATGAAAAACTAACAACCTTTTTTTCTCCCTATTTGTACAGACCATCTTCCGACATATTTTCGTTTCAAGTTAAAAACTACGAAAAACATTACCCTTTTCCGAATAGTAATAATAATACGACATATCTCGAATAGCGGATGTTGCGAGTTCAAAATCTCCCTTGGGCATCTGCAGGACTTTCGCTTAGTCAGCTTTCCTTCAACGAGACCGAAATATTTTCTCTATATTTATCC
The DNA here is from genome assembly GCA_907164885.2 of Dolomedes plantarius. Taxonomy (NCBI): domain Eukaryota; kingdom Metazoa; phylum Arthropoda; class Arachnida; order Araneae; family Dolomedidae; genus Dolomedes; species Dolomedes plantarius. The sequence goes on along the minus strand of OU015497.1, from coordinate 102,341,497 downwards.
AAGAAGCACAAGGTGTCGATGCTTTCTGAATGCCCTAGGAGAACGGAAGTAAAAATATGTTATCGTATCGAAGCTACTCTTGAATAATGGTTGTTTCGTAGGAAATATGGTATCGGGCAGGTGAAGGATATCCGTCATCTTAGAATTATTGTAACTGGGCAGCGTGAGGGGGTTTCAAGTACTCGACAATACGTGAGTAAAAAAAATCAACAAAATTTCCGAATTTATCAAAAAATGATAAAAGGGTATTGTTTATACTCTTTTATAATTTTTTGATAAATTCGAAAATTTTGTTGCATTCATTTTGTTGCATGCAATATGCATTCATTTTTGTTTACTTGCATTATAGGTATAATGTATAGTGAAAATCGGAACTGATTGCTCAAAATAAATGGAGCCAAAAATATTTTTAAAAATACGCCTATAAATCTGTATTTCATTCATTATACTCGTAGATAGAGGAAAATTTCTTCTATTATCATGCCTGTAATATGCACATCTCCTGTTATATGCATACCAAATATATGCAAAGAATATCATAATAATTTGTTCTGATATGCGAATCGGTAGCTTTAAAAAAATAAGTAGTGTTATTATTACTATTTTATTTAAGTGTACCTATTTCTAAGTGTTACTATTTTATTTCTAAGTATATAATAATAAAAATTATATAAATAGATTTAATGTCTTTTTCTAATCAAAACATTGCACAGTCTATTTTGAATCAAATTTAACTGTTAAAAAACTTGGTGATTAGTTTATCCAATACATATCCATATGCATTTAGTCTTAATTTTGATCTATTTATTGCCCGAAAGTTACACATTATTGAATTTTTCTTAACCTTTTCGATTAATTATTGCGTCTTTTCTATTACCCACATCGGATATTACCCCTGTTGTATAGTTTCTATTACCCATGTCGTATAGTAAATATACTGGATTTAAGATTCCTCCTATTCAGATAACAGAATATTGGTCTCGAGATTTGATGAAGAAAGTTTAAGCTTGTCATGTTGTGGTTACTATGTTGTTTTATAAAGTTGGAAGGACTATCATGATCATCAAGCATAAAAATTTTCTATGAAAAATATTACTGTGTAATCTGAAAATAAATGTAAATGTATCTATAAAATGTCTAGAATTTACCGTACTGTGTCATTGTTTGTAATTTGAAATAAAGATAAATGTGAGAATAACTCATTAGAAATAAAAATTTTCAAAATTTGGAGACTGTCTATGATGCTTACTCTTGAAAGGTGTCATTGCATTTTTAGTAATATGCATTTACTGTGTAATTTTGCAGGGGTTTACTTTGGATGTACTTAGTAGCGTAAGCCTAAAGTATCCGATTATTCTGAAACGCACCTTTTGCGACCACAATTGTGGATGGTACAAAAGAAAAAACAATGCATATATACTTATAAAAGAATATGCACTTTTACCTTTCTTTATTTGTAATTTCTTTTATCTTTAAATTACGCGCTAAACAGTAAGTTTAAAATAAAAACGAAAATTGAAAATTATGACTACAAATTTCGATTTAGTTTTTTTAAGAATACGGAGCTAAATACAAAATGAAATTACCGATACGTTAAATTAAAGGTCTATATTACATATTACATTATATGTAAGTATAAAACTAAAGGGCAATAACATTAAGAGAATATATAAGTGCAATATTAAAGGGTTAAATACTAAGGGCTAATTCTATATAATAAGGGCTTTTAGTTGGGAATTAATGATGCACTTAGTCCTTTGATATAGCATTAAGCTCTTACAAGTCATTTTGACTTTATTCATCATTTTTTGCCAATCTGATTTTCGTCAACATTGGCTTATTTCCCCAGCGAACATATTTAGAATTATGCTGTATGAATGAACGAAACTGAGTTCATTGAACAGGAGTAAATTATTTGATCTAACCAGATGTCAGATCCAAGAAATTCACTAAGACATTTTCAGATCCTTGACAAATCTTTATGACTAATATCACTACGACAATATAAAAAATTCCCATATTTTTCATATTCTTTCATTTTTCCTACTCCTAGATACTGATTTTTCTAGGTATCGTTATGGAATCAATGGAATGTTCTCATTCCCATTCTATGTCATTTCGGGTGTTATCACAATCGACCTAATTTGCGATATAACTGTCTGTGTGAAAACCAACCGCAACGATATAAGATGTGCGGCTGATTGCTTTCGGATATAAGAAAGATATCTCTATGCCATGTACTATTTCTCCTTGATGGATGATGATGATAATGATAGAAGAAAGCGACCGCACCGGCATGAAAAGTCATTTCTTCCAGGGTGTGATAGCAACTCTGAAAATCTCAGATAGTCAATCTAATAACTTCTTTTATTCCTTTTTGCCTTAGTCCCAGATATTACGGGAAAAAGGATATTCATTAATGCTGTCGAATGTATATTGACCCAATGCGAGAATATCAATTTTATTTTCATACTAGCTGAATACCCGTGCTTCGCTACGGGTACATTCAAAATCAATACAACGGATGCAACAATGTATGCAGTTAATGCCAAAAACATATATTAAAAAAAATTCGTAACGGATATTTTTATAGACAAAATAATGTAGAAGAAAATATTGAAATTAATTCTAATAGAACATACTAAAGAATATAGTACAGTTAATATAGTGCAGTTTGAGGAACATTTCTTTTACTGTATTTTAATATTTTTTTGGATAATGTCCAATTTTCTGCCGCATTAGAAAGAAAAAAAAATTATTGTCAATTTATTTCGTTGTTATGCTGTGCTATATTGTGTTTAAATTCGTATACTATAATAATAAAGGTTATTAAAAAAACTCGTTTGAACTATATACTGAACTCTTAAAAAATGTTTTGGTGATAGTATATTTTAGATATATGTTATATCAAAAAGTGTAATTTCATTAAAGTGGTATCGAATTCTTCTCAATTAAATGAGGTTACGTTATTTGGAAATTTCATTCTCAATATGGAGATTATTTTGCATTTAAAATTTTATTTAATGTCAAGGTTTAGCAGCAAATCAACCCGAAAATTCATTCCAGTGCTATCAAATGAATCAACAAAAGAAAAGTTTTGGAATGTGTGACTTCTTGATGCTTTATAATTGCCCTGATGTAATTAAATTACCCCGTGATCGCTAGATATAAACTCTGTATAATGAATTCGAGAAGAATGAACTGGGATTTGAAACTCCATAAGAAAACATTTCTTCAAAACCACAAGTGAAGTTAAGAACCTGAGTTAGGAATGTATTAAAAATAGTTCGATGCATGCTGAAAACACTCAATCATGCTTTAATTGCTGACGGTAATCCCCAAATCATCAAAAAATTCTCAGACGCATATTTTGTTTGATTTTATTAAACAGAAATTGTCCAACAACTGTTTTAACAATTTATTACACATACATATGCGTATTTGGTTTACACTATACCAATTAAGAAATATGTATAAAATTTTGATTTAGAATCAAAGCAAAATTTAAATGCAGCAAAATATTTAATATTATATCTATCTTATAACCTTGTGGAAGAAATACATATCCGATCACTCTTGTGGAGTGAAGTTTACATATTTAACATTGTTCATCAGTTATCGTACCTAGCATAGAAAATAAAATATAATCAAACGTATACAACCCCATCTTATCACTTCTGGTGCGAAATCTGAAGTACTAAGATTCATACAGGGTACAGCTAAACGGACTCCCACATTTATTACGGACACTTGTAAGGGAATGGTGACGGTAGGGTGGCGTGGGTCGGTAGTATCAGATTCGGCAGATTTTCTTCTTGTCAATAGACACCATGAGTGGGTCCGGTGAACATCGCGGTTTCGTTATCGAGGTGATCTCTAAACACAACGATTCTGTAACCATGACACACGGGGTATTTAGGACGAGCTTTGGGCTCTATACAACTGATGTCGTTCCTAATCGAAAAGCAATCCTGCGATGGGTTTCAAATGGGAAGGCAAGCGGATCTTTATTACAAGGAAACCAAGTGATCATCCTCGGAACATTAGAACACTTGACAATGGTAACGAGTTCGTGCGTCCGTTATTTGTGAGTCCATTCCTGCAGAGATGACCAAAAGAGTGGTGGGAAACTTTAGAGATCGGCTTTGGCAATGCATCGCAAATTACGGACAGCACCTGAGTGAATAAACTCAGTAATTATTTTCAAAACCCAGTAGGGAAAAAAAAACTAGATTATAATTACTTTATAAAAATATAAAGACTTTTTTCTGTAAATTGTTCCATTTATTTTTTATTATACATTGGAATGCGGGAGTCCAATCCTCCTCACCCAGTATTTAATCTATCATTCAAAAGATTTTTAATTGATCCCATGCTCCATATATGCCAAATAAATACTCTAAAACATTGTATTTTTTTAAATACCCTATTCCAACTTTATTGTCAAATTCCTGGATACTCCTTCTATTGTCATTTAGACCTAACAGAATATATATATATATATATATGTATATGTATATATATATATATATATATATATATATATATATATATATATATATATATATATATATATATATTAAGTACAAATATTTTTAAGGTCAAGGATATTCTATAATAACAGAAAATACTATTAAAATATCGATATATTGCAAAGGTATTTATACAGTGGGATTTTCTTTCCTTATTTATTTATATTCATAATAGGGCCAACCGTACTGTCAACCCATACTGTCATATAGACCTTACAGAATACAATGAAAAATTCAGTAAAGTTAACTAAAGTAAAGGTATAATTTTTTTCTTTTCGAGGAAGTATAAAAGGAGATTGCTAAAGGGAAGACTTATTTTTATTGTTATACCTCTCAAAAAGTAGCAGGGTTTTTCATAGAAAAAAAAATTCTGATGTCATGAGAAAGGAACAAAATTCTCTCCGCATTGGCTCTAGTTGGAGTTTTCAAAAGTATTGGTAAACGATAGATCTCCGTGTTCTGGGAAAGTTTTGTCAACGCAACAAATGCTCAACCCTTGTGTATTACTTCAAAAGTGAAGGAAATAATTTGAAATAGATTTATAAGAAGATCCTTGAACTCTATTGTCGATTTCAGGTTGGTATTATAGTAATTCTGTTACTAACATGTAAATACACACACACACACATATATATATATATAATATAAGTAATTAATATATATATATATATATATATATATATATATATATATATATATATATATATATATATATATATATATATATATATATGTGTGTGTGTGTGTGTGTGTATGTGGTATTAGTATACAGTGTTCTTTATTTTTTTATGTTTTTGCATGCTTTTACGTTATTTCATGGTCTATAAATTTGAACAATGTTCGTGGTTTCAAAAAATGGTGCACAGTTTCGTGACAAACACTTCCTTAATTACAAATTAACTATCCTGAAATTAACAATCCTACAAAATTAACAACCCTGAGAAATTTTTGGGAAAATCAAAAGAAAATTAATGGGCATGGAGCATTTTGAATAATTCAAGCATATTTGGAGATGTTTTTCAAAAACAGTCCTTTTTTCCCTAAAATTCTTATTAGTAAAATCTAAGCGTCTTGAATCCTTCATCGGGCGTGCCTGTGTACAAAGTGCAACATTTTTGTAATTTTGAATGGTTTTCGTTTCACATTTAAGTTTTGAATGTTCTAAGCAGTTTCTATTTCTAATGCAGGTCTTATTTTCTGACCCTTGTATTTCCTGCCATTCGTAGTTAGTCGTGATTTGGAACGTGGTAAACCAGTGATTATACTGGATAATAATACGACAAAAGCAGGAGTTGATGTAGTCGATCAAATGTGCAGCTATTACATGGTATACCGCATATCACGATGGTAGACAATCTCATTAATTTTTAGGTTTTTGGGCATAATGGGTACCCATTCACAAGTTGTCATTAGATCCAATAAATAGGACAGTTTTGAAAGAAGACGATTGTATATGCATTCTTTGGCCTTTAATTATAACTATATCTCAATATTTTCAACATTTTATATCTTGTCATGAAACGAAGAATTATTTTCAATTTGAAGAATAAAGTTTATTAGAAAAGGGATAATCAAGGTTGAAAGAGACCTTGCATTTTGTGCCACGCGCACCTGCCGATGTTCCAAAAATTGGCGTGCCCGCTGAAGGGTTAATGTAGTAAAAATAATATTAATTACTCTCATTTTGTATATGGAGTAAAATATTGAAAATTTAGAAAAACGATGTAGTCGGCCCCTTGTCCTCTTAAAGTTGCTTTGTCCTAACCCTATTTGATTCGCTCACCTTAATGTTAACATATGGAGAAAATGTGTCCAAGGATAGCCAACTTGGATTGAATTTTTTTTTTATTGTACTACGTAATAGAGAAAGAAATTTACACCTTGGTTAATTTTTCGTTTAAAAAAAAATTTAAATAATATTTTAAATTTTAAATTATTCGGGGGAAAAAATCTGACACAGTGTATTTTCAACGCTCATAAATTCCTTTCGTGGACGAAGTTTATAAAATGAATCCAGTTGCAAGGTGCAGAAAAGTTCAGGTTATCTGAAAATACCATTTTCATTGAATTCCCAGCATTTATGAAGTAGTAAATAGTACACACATTTTCTCCATAGGTTAATATTGAGATAAGCGATTCCAATAGGGTTAGTACACATCAGTTTTAAACAGTATAACTCAATTTTATCCCGCACTAATTGCAAATTATGAAATTACATGCTGCTTCAAAAAAAGGATTTCCTTTGATATAAATTTATAGTTATTTCAGCACTTTCAAGGCATGCATATAATTGGTCATTTTTTCCTACCATTCTCTCATAATAATCAATCCTTTTCATTCTAATTTATAAGGATTGCATTAAGTTGATCTAAATATTTTAAGAAATTTGTAGCTCATTTGCAAAGACCAATAACTATTATAATACAATTTCGGTTTTAATGCTTGTCCAGATAGCGTCAATAAATAATTCATTTAATCCAAATTCTTTTGTAATCTAATTCCAATACTTTGCAATATTTGCATAAATACATTTCAATGATTTAAATCCCTTCGCTCTTCACAAAACTTCATGAACGTGGCGGAGAAAGACATAATTCATGAGAGCATTTATCCCATAAGGTTGTCTTTTAGCTAATTCTATTTTTTATGATTACCATAAAATTTACGATTTAAATAATTAAAGTCGTCATAATTTAAAATAAGTGCTTCTTTGTTGTGAGGCTTACTTTAATTCGAGGTTAAATTAAAATAAATATAAAGAATGTATTTCGTTAAAATAGAAAGAAAGAAAATGATATTTTAAAGAAGAAAAATCCATTTTCAGCAAAGCAAATTTATTTCATACATGATTAGTTTTAATGAAAGAAAAATTTAACTTTAAAACTTATTTAATTGTATTTTATGCTTTCCCTTTTAGACATTTTGAAGAGAAGCTTGTGAAACATTAGATGCAGGAGAATTTTCGTGGATTTTTTTTGCATAGAATTAAATTTTTTAAGCTTCCTTCGTTACTCTTTTTGATAAAAAATCAATTAGCAGAAAAGTCGCACAAAATAGCACATTTTAAGCTCATTAACCAAATTCCACATCTTTTGTGAGCTGTGTTTTATAAGACCTGATTTACAATATTTGAAACAGATGGTAAAGGCATTCCGTGTTAATTAGACTTTTAAATGGAAAGAACATTGTTAGTACTAACACAGTTTTCAATCCTGAAATAGAAGAATTTAAAATTTCTTCAACAAAATGCACCAAATATTTCATATCTTTTATTAAAACTATAAGGGCAAATGTTATAAATAACTTCTTATACCTTTTTTTCATATTTACAAACATATTATGTTACCTGTTATGCTTTATTGCTTACTATCCTTTGGGTTAAACTAAAAACTTTTTTGGATTCTATTCTTCCTATCTCATCCTAAGCAAAGCAAATTATCTTAGAATATAAATCATGTGACTACAAAATGTTTAGATAGTTAGATTTTAAAAGTTAAAATCTTTTCCAGAGTATCAATTACCCTTCAAACAGCTAAAGACTCACAAACTAATTCTAGCTCGAATTGAAGCTAGAAAAAAGTCTCTTTATAATGCGTAAGCCGTTTGACAAACGTAAAGAATGGTCTTTAAACAAATTGTTCTATTTTCAGGACAAACCCACGTACGGTATATTCAGTGAGAACGTTTACTCTCTAAGTGCACTCCCCCCCTTCCACACACCAGCCCTTCATTCCTCATGACGCAAAAGTACTCTTTATAATACACTTAAAAATAGCATCAGGCATCATTGTAAATATATATTATTTAAATTTGTAGTATTTTTATTTCTAATATGGAGACGAAAAATTGAAATGCCGCATGGACTAAGACACATTTTGCAAGCATGCGGGGGTAGGCAATTCTCCAGCCTATTCTCAAGAGATTTTCATACGTGAATTTAGTTTGTAGGAAAATAATTTGTTTGAATTTAACTTTACCCCATTCTTCAAAACGTCTTATTCAACGACTTTCTATTCGATCTATTATATTCAAACCGTGTGTGCGCGGTGGCCCAGTTGGCAAAGGCAGCGAGACAGTAATCTGAACGTCACTGGTTCGATGCCCGTCGCTGACAAATCCACCGCCGTGTACACTGTTGACGGGTGGTGCACAAAATATCTGTTTTGGCTGCAATAACCTCCAAGTTCTCAAATTTACTTCAAGAGGTGCGGGGTCAAGTGCACCGATATCGTAATTTGACTCGGTTCTAAATTACTGGACCGGCTTGTGGAGGGTAGAGCTGGCCACCTATACTGTTCCCCTTTAAATGAATGGCCAGCAGTCTCGTGGTGCAAATTCAGGCAAATGTCTAGTGAGAAGTGCCTCCGCATTCGAAAAAAATATTGAAATTTCCTTGCACAACTATTTTCTATTACTGGCGAACTCCAGCACTGACGGCTAAAAAAAAAAGTTATGGTTTTCTGAAATAGAATGATAATGTACCGTCGACAGTTTACATTCGGCATATTAGCTCCGAGAACCTCTATACTGGAATTTACACAGTCGAGTTCTAAAATCATTTGAACTATATTGGAATATTTTTGATTAAGGCAATGTACTTTCAGTCCATACTTGATGCAACGGGACATAGATTTTTGAGAAACTCATCTCCAAACCTCTGGTAAAGCCAACCTGAAGTTTTACTTTTTTGTTTCTGATATGCATAAATCACACGTTCATATACCATATGAAGGAAATAGTCGAAATTAAGCTTTCAATTTAAATAAAAAAAAAGCTGTTACGACAAACTGAGTTTCAAATCATGGTACCACAATGATCAATCGCTGGTCTGTCCTTTGAGTTCCATTAAATAGGTTAGTGTATTATCAAACAATGCCTAAAAAGAGATGTGAGACCGTCTAATTTGGATAGAAATTACTCTCACATCTGCGAAATAATGTTATCAAACTTTTCCCCTTTTGATTTGTTTTAAATTTTTAAAGAACTGTTATTAGACACTCTTAAAATGCACTGAACAATCGTTGAATCGTATTATTTTAAGTAAAATGCACCCCATAATGACCAGAACTATTTCTGTATCTAAAACTCAGGTGTATTATTAGGAATAAGCCTCGAACAAGGGTACAGGTAGAAAAAGCATTATACTCACATTTTATCTAATTTTCCAAGCTTTTCATTAATAACCTAAAATTATTTAGTGTTTCCTTCCATCCGTTCTGATACGTATTTTCCCTCTTGAGATCTATTCTTGGTTTCAGAAAGGTGAGTCTAACATAATCTTTAAACAGCCGCAACAGGTTTGAATAGACAGAATTCATTTTAAATATATGTGCATTGGCAGATTTCTTAAGTAAAAGAACTTGCTTTTACTTTTCCAATATAGATGTCGCAATTTTCTTTTGCTCCAGGAAAATAGTTTTCTAATTAAGTAAATCAATTTTAGTATAATAAATAAAATTATACAAGATAATGAGAGTTGAATATATTCTACTTAAAGTTTCAATAAAATATAGGGCATAAGTATAGAATTCAGGAGCTTAGCTCTGCAGCTGGGAATAGATACACATCAGTCATAAAAAGCTTGCAACACTGATTATAGGTTTCACATATGCATATTATATTTTACTGGTATAAGTAATTTATATACCTTTATTGAAAACGCGTAATAATTAATGGAACCTTTTTTCTCAATCCATAAACTACACTGAAGTGCCACTGAATTAGGGATAGCAAAGCCTATGCAAATTGTGTAGCACTGCGCATCATGTATGCGAAAGTGAGGGCGCTGTGGTAACTGCATATATAGCGCGTACTGTGGTTGTTCTGAATTAGGTGTTGGAATTGCCAGTATGGGTAAACTGCCTGATTTAGACTCCTTCGATCGCGGACAAATCATAGGTGCGCGACGCATGGGCCATTCAATTTCCGAAATCGTCAGACAGTTAGGATTTTCAAGGTCGACAGTGTCAAGAGTATACCAAGAATACATGGATGGTGGAAAAAAAACTAGCAATCGGGAAAACTGTAAAGGACAATTAGCCTTGACAGTGCGTGGTGAGAGACGGCTCAGGCGTATTGTACGTAGCCAGCGAAGCCAAACATTAGCTCAAATTACCACCCAGTTTAATGACGGTGCCAGTCGTACAGTCAGTAAACGGACTGTGCAACGCTCACTTCACCGTATGGGTTTCGGGAGCCGTCGACCTACGAGAGTATCATTGCTCTATACTCGCCATCCGGCTGCACGTCTTGCCTGGGCAAGAGAGCACAGAGACTGGAGTGTAGAGAACTGGAAACGAGTAGCATGGAGTGATGAGGCTCGATTCCGACTACATAACGCCGAAGGGAGGCTGAGAATATGGCGTCAGGCTCATGAAGCCATGGATCCTGCATGCCTGGCTGGGACTGTACAAGGGCATGGTGGCTCAATCATGGTCTGGGGTGTTTTTTCGTGGCACAGTTTGGGATCTTTGGTGCGTGTACCAACCTCCCTCAATGCAATTCGGTACGTAGAGTTCCTGGGTGATCACCTCCATCCGTTTATGCTGTTCTGTTATCCGCACGGTAATGGAATTTTCCAGCAAGACAACTGTACCTCTCACAAGTCCCGGTTGGCTACTGGCTGGTTGGATGAGCATTCCTCTGACTTCTCCGTCATGAATCGGCCACCTAGAAGCCTAGACTTAAATCCTATTGAGCATCTTTGGGATGTTTTGGAGCAAGGCGTGAAAGGCCATCACACAGCACCAAAGAACCTTACTGAATTATGGACAGCTTTAGTCAATATTTGGCAAGCCATTCCCGTGGAACGTTTCCAGAAACTTGTTGAATCTATGCCTCGTCGTGTGGCAGCCGTTATCAAGGCCAGAGGAGGCCCAACTCGTTACTAGGCAGGTATCCCTAATTCAGTGGCTCTTCAGTGTAGTTTATTCATGTTATGCATGTGCTCAACAATTTCAGAGTCACTTGTTCATCAACCGTACATAAATAAATCAAAATAATGTGTTGCATTAACAATGAATCCAATTTAATTATATTTAAAAATATCTGTTGGACTAATATTTTATCCATCTAAATTAGATTTTGAGAATACCTATTTTTATCTCATTCAAAAAAATACGCAGACTAGAACTCATAATTAACTAATATCCGAAAGTAAACATTTTTTAACATTTTGTTGAGTTCTATAAACAATGACATTCGTTTTCGTAAGATACAAGTCATGCATTTGTTGAACACATATACAAATATTCCTCGATTTACAACCGAGATAGGTACCGAAACATTGGTCGTAAGTTGAATTGGTTGTAATTCGAGTTTCAAACAATATTTTTTTGTATATATACACTAGGCGCTTCGCCCCCTAGGCTCGATACGCTCGCTCCTCTGTTATGGTTAATAGAGAGATACATAGGGGTGATTCTCTGGCAATGTAACAGCTTCCATCCATTTTCTGTTGTCACCCTTAATGCGAAGGGCGTTTCATCACTGTTGAATTATCAGATTTAAAATTCAATTAAAAATCAAAAATTTAAAGTATAGACTTGAAATGAGGTTTATATGAATAAGAAAGCTTTCAGCTTCCAGATGATGTAAATATTTTCTCTGTCAGATAAAAACTGGAGGAGTATCGATATTACATCCACATAGGGGACGATATTTCTTGAAAAACTGTGTTTAATTTTTTGATGCAAATATTAGTCTGTTTTAAAATAATTTTAAACAAATGAGGTCTAGCTTGAAAGAGATATGTCTGTAGTCTTAGATTATAAAAAGATAAAAATTCTACGATCATTTTTTGGCGAGTTATCGTAATCTGAAGTTAAAAAAGTCAATATTTTCCCACAAAACATAAAAAAAATAACTTAAAGTCCGATGAAGATGAGACATGTCTTACTTTGGTCCCCCCATTTTTCCGCATCCATTGGTATAGCTCTCGACCCCATATTCCCAGCGGTTTTGGAGAAGATAGCGTGACAAGCTTTTGACAGCGGCAGCGGGAGTTACTTTTTTTTAGAATAGAGAGATACATATATTTTTTTACTTTCATACATACATGCGTAATTTAAAATACATTGTATTTAGAAGACACAAATTATTCTTCAACATCACTACTTGTTATGCCAGCACAATCCATTAGTTCAGAATTTGTGACAGAAGATACGTTGCAAGTTTTTTTAGCAAAGTTGTCCAAGGTAGTTTGAACGATTTACGTCTCTTTTCCTAGTTGCCTGGTACCGAGCCAGATTGTCCCGAAAACGATGATTTACTCTTCTGAATCTTTCTTCATTTGGATCCATTGCTTCTAACTGTTGTAGTTTTTTATTAATATAATGAAAAGCTGAAGCCATTTCTGAAGCCAATGAAGGTTTATTTGATTAATCGTGTGGATATTGAAACTATTGCATCATACATTTTATTTTTACCATGTTTTTATTAACTCGCTTTCTTGTTTGTTCAGTACACATTGATTTTTAACTAACTTCCCTACTAGCTAGACATTTGAAACATTTAATATAGCTCAGAACACGATGACAATGCATTCTTCTAATGCTTTTAGCCATCTTTAAGCAGAATGGAATTAATTTTCAGTTAATTTTGTTGTTTGGAAATTTCTTACAATCGCTCTCTGTATTACGCATTTGATAATTTTCTTTCAAGTTGATGAGATAATTCATAAAAAAAATTTTTTTTAAGTATTTATTAATACGTAGTTTATGTGATTCAACAGATAATTTGAAACCGTGGTATATAAAAAGTTCGATTTATCTTGTAATTATTATTCTTGAGTCATAAATTTTTGCAGTATTGCAGAATATTGCCTCATATTCTTTACTAATATGTAATACATATTGGTATGTACTGCACATTAGAAAAACAGTATTTTTGAGAAAAATAATAATAATTTTTTTTATTTAAAACTTTCGGTTGTAATTGCGAGCGGTCGTAAGTCGAGGAAAACCTGTACATTTATTTCACATTAACTGATTGACATTTATCGAACACATATATGCATTTATTTCGCAATAATAAATGAAAATATTTTACCAATCTACAGACTTGTTTATCCATGTAAATTTTCTCATAATAACTTTTCCATCAAACATAATAATTTGTTGGACAAACACTTAATTTTATTTAATTAGATTTAAAATATAACTAATTTCAGCTGATACAAAAAAATTGAAGGCAAAAATTCATAATTAACTAATATCCAATTCTAACAGGCAAACATTTTTTTACTGGGTTCTACTATAAACAACCGCTTTATCTTTCGTAAAATACAAATCTTCCTTCGCTCTAAAATTGCAGATTAGATTGTTCATTAAAAAATAATATCTAACTGCTAATTAAACAACATGCTGCAGTAAACATATTAATATACATTCCCCGATTCCAGAGTTGGGAATTACTTTTCTCCAGGCCCTGATTTTTTTACCATGTTTTTATTAACTCGCTTTCTTGTTTGTTCAGTACACATTGATTTTTAACTAACTTCCCTACTAGCTAGACATTTGAAACATTTAATATAGCTCAGAACACGATGACAATGCATTCTTTTAATGCTTTTAGCCATCTTTAAGCAGAATGGAATTAATTTTCAGTTAATTTTGTTGTTTGGAAATTTCTTACAATCGCTCTCTGTATTACGGTCCCCGGATGGTGGGGACCCCTCAAAAATTTTAATTTTAAAAGGAAAAAAGAAAAAATTCTCAATTCAACTTTTTTTAAATTTTACCCTTTTTAATAGAATTTTTTTTTTATATATCCTTTCAAATTTGATTGATTGATTGATTGGTTCATCATATGTATAGTTATATGTATAGTTCATCATAATTCATCATAGTTCATCAGTGTATATAAGGGATTAATAAGTTTTTGTGGTTGCATTGTATTGGTGTTTTAATGAAGAAGTTATTATATTTAATTGCTTTTTGTTATTTGATAATGTTCTAGGTTTCTACGCTTCAAAAAGCCAATTCCTGGTAAAATAGTACTTTCACAATGATTCATGATTATTTCTTTTCTGCGTCAATTTTGGAAATTTTACGCCCACATCAGTGTTAGGGGGCCCCCATCCTGAGTTGTGCCTATAGTCAAGAATTTTTTAAATCGGGCCCTGCTTTTCTCTACTATCGTCTTTTCTTGTTTAGTATTCATTCTATGCATATCATATTGTTTCTATATAAGTAACTTATATACCTTAACGGAATACCCGTAATAATAAATGAAAACTTATCCCTAATCTATAAACTTGTTTATTCATGTACGTTTGTTCCTAATCACTCTTTCATCAACAACACAACAAAAAATGAAAATCATTAGTTGGACTAACATTAAATCCGATATAATTACGTTTTGAAAAAACCTAATTTTAGCATATAAAATATGTGGGCTGGAATTCATAATTAACTCATATTCAAGGGTAACGGGTAAACTATTTTGAACATTTTGCTGAGTTCTACAAACAATGACATTCGTTTTCGTAAGATACAAATCATCCATTTGCTAAACACAAGTATTTAAAATATACCAATTGACATTTATTGGACACACACACACACACACACACATATATATATATATATATATATATATATATATATATATATATATATATATATATATATATATATATATATATATATATACCCATTACATCACCCATTACATCACATCCTTAAATTATAATCTAAAAGGGAAAACTAGCTCATATTTACATGGCTGGAGCTAGACTCAGCTTGAAAGGAATTAAAATTAAATTTGGAAGCAGTCGGACCGATTTGTTTATTAGCGCGACAAATGTATAATGGGTACATTACAGACGAACGGTTCGGAATAATATCACCTTTCAACATTAAGCGCGGGAGAGCGAAAAAACATGTGGCTATTATTTGTAGGGTTAGCAGACTTAGGGGTTCACGTTGCTAACCCACTCCTGAATTGGGACATGTACACGAGTAGAAATGCAAAGGCATGCGATTCATGCGATATATATATATATATATATATATATATATATATATATATATATATCGTAGCAATAAATGAAAATGTTTTCCCAATCTACAAGAATACTTATACAGGTACATTTGTTCATAGTCCGTTGTTCATCAACCGTATGTGAATACATTAAAATAATTTGTTAGACTAACATTTAATCCGATTTAATTAGATTTAAAATATAACAAATTTCAGCTGATACAAAAAAATTGCAGGCAGAAATTCATAATTAACTAATATCCAATTCTAACAGGTAAACATTTTTTTTACTGTGTTCTATAAACAACGGCATTCTCTTCCGTAAGGTACAACTTATCCTTCGCTCTAAAATTACAGATTAGATTGTTCATCAAAAATTAATATCTAACTGCTAATTAAACAACATGCCGCAGCAAGCATATTAATATACATTCCCCGATTTCCAGAGTGGGGCAACAATCCTCATTTCCTTTGGCTTTGTTATGCTTCGCGAGACTCCACGCGCAGCAAAAAGATCCACAGAGAGAATAAAGTATTCTCATTACTTCTTTGGAAGAATTTGAATAGGTTCATTGTGGGAAACCTTTCCATTTTCCTATCGTTCCTATACACGCGGTTTGGAGGGTGAAATTAATTATTTCAGTGTTAAAACTCGTGGTTAACGAGGCATATAATAATAATTGCTTTTTCAAATAGATCGAGAGAAACTACTGTGGCTGGAAGATTTTGTTTTCGGGGAATGGAGCTATTAAAATATTTTAATTAGAATTCAAAAAAGGGAAGTTGTGTGTTCATTTGCTTTTCTGCGGAAATTTTTGATTAATTTCAAAGTTTGGAAGAATGCATTTTTCTGGCGTGTTTTGAATGCTCTAAAGTGAATTTTGCGTGACTTGCAATGCTCTCAGATTTAAGGAATTAAATTATTTTTTGGGAGCTGTTTACAACTTTGGAGCTTGAGTTTTCTTACAAAAGCAAGTGTATCACACGGAAAAAAATTAACAGGAGTTATGAAGTCTATGTTATTCATTTAATTGAAGTAATTTTTTTATGTAGGGGGGGGGGAGTTCACTCTGATAAATTTCTACCATTTGTATTATGCTGTGCTTATTTTTATTACAGTAACATTTAAAATCCATTACAATAGAGTGATAATACGTATGATGTCTGCATGCTGCCTTAAGCTTATAACTGTATAATATCTTATTTGTAGTAATCTAAATTATTAAGCGTCATGTTTTGTATTACTTATAGAGATATTTGACTTTTACCTTTCTGGGATATATGTATATCGAAGTCACCCTCTAATAAAGTAGAAATGACACTTTTTGCACTAGATAAGTAACAAAGTTTATTTTTCCTTTGACACGTATAACGTGCAGTGTAAAAACAATACTGAGTAAAGACTGGTACAAAATGTTATAAACACTATACAAGGAAATGAAGTTCAAGTACTCACAATATAAAGAAAGTCAGATTAGTGATGCTGCACGGTAATCCATTATTACTAACACAACAACCTCTTTATGCCAGAGTAGCAAAAACTCGCTTAGGTTTAGAAGTGATCTAGCTATGAGCCACTGAAGGCAACTCGCATAAACAGCTTCAAACAAACCAGTCTCTCCCGCAATCTGGCTACGCGGTATTTATAGTAATGTTTTTTTTTTTATTTAGCTGAATTTAGCATTTTTTCGTAGCTTCTTTGGATTTATTCAGATACAATGATCGATTATTGTTAATCGATCATTAGGTAGATCTTACATACTTTATTGAAATATAATCTGTTTTTATTATACTTTTTATATCTTTAATACACTATTTGTTGTACGAATGAATAAAAGACTTCAGTGATATGAAATTTTTACTAAAATTGTGAAGAATCGAATTAGAATTAAAATAATTTTACTCTTACTTTAAGGAAATTTTATTTGGCAGAATGGTGAGATTGAGATTAGTAGATCTTGATTCTAATCACAGTAAACAAATGAAAATCACAGCGGCAACAGCTCCATATAAAACAGTTCCGTAACTGACTGACTGACTGACTGACATACAACGCACAGACGAAACCGCTTGACTTAAAGGGTTGAAATTCTGCATGGTGATTATTCTTATAGTGTAGGGGTGCAAGAAGAAATATTTTTGAAAAATTATTCTTAGATTTTTTCAAATTAAATTTTTAAGATGTTTTAGTAACTTTTTTTACGTTTGCATTTAAAATAATAATTTGAAGGCTATAAAATTTATATCACGAGAAATATCATAAAAATTCCTTTAAAAGGAAATCTTTTTTGAATCTTTACCTTCATTTTCTGATTTTTGGGGAATTTTTAAAAATTAAATTTTAGAGTTTAATTTATTAAATGCTGATCACATGGTTTCTTTTCTTTTAATTTTTCGTCACGTACATAACAGCGAAATAGGCAAAAAAATGTCTTGCTAATGCGGCAGACGATTGGACATTATCAAAAAAAATATTAACATACAGTAAAAGAAATGTTCCTCTATCTGTACTATATTAAATATACTATATTCTTTAGTATGTTCTATAAAATTTAATTTGAATATTTTCTTCTACATTGTTATACCTATAAAAATATCCGTTACGATTTTTTTATAAATATATTTTTTCTTTTTTTTTACATCAGTTTCATACATTGATCGTTTTATTTGTTATAAATATATATATATACGTATTTTTGGCATTAATTGCATACATTGACCGTTGTATTTAATTTGATTGTACTCCGTAGCGAAGTGCGGGTTTTCAGCTAGTATGTATATAATATACATGACTACTTGAAAATTTCAGTGTCAGTGAAAAGGTCTTTTTCAATAAATATATACTACAATAAAACATCTATGTATAGTCCAACATCATTTGTCATGGGCCATAGATAGAAAAAGGGGGGAGGGCGGGCGGAAATGACAATATTAGTCAGATTTCCTCATGTTGTCAGAGTAGTTAAAATAGTTTAAAAATGATGTGGAACTTTGGAAATCCACGTTTAAATCCCTTTTTCGGCAGAGATCCATTATAAAATTTTTTTGTAGTTTGCTATCTGTATTTGATATTTCCTGTTCAAAATCTATGAAATTTCACCGGATAGTAGGCTTCACAACTTAACAGATATATACTTTTTTATCAACTTGTCCTTCCAATATATAGTAACTGGAAAGGAAAATTACACTTGTAAATAATCATGTAACTATTCATTAGTTTAAGTTAAAAAGTTTTAAAAAAATCTGTGTCTAATCTTTATTTATCATTAAACATTAAAGTATATTTATCACTAGAAACAGTTTAAATATGGCAAAAAGTTACTATATAAATTTGTTTTCCTAAATTCTATATTAATGTTACATTACTGTTTTTATCAAGTTACGTATTAGTGTTTTATACTAATAGATAACTGTTCCATCAATCATTTTTTACAACCCGAGCATTATAATGTATTAAAGGTCTTAGTCTTATGGTAGAGGAACTTTTAGTAGAGGCGAAATATTTGAAAATGGGAAATGATACAGTATAAAAATTTAGATTTCCAATTATTCTCGTTTTCAACTTCATCATTCCTTTTGCATTCTGATGTCAGTCATCCTATTTTCTATTGTTTCGTTATCTTCCCAGAATTATTTCTTTATTGTTGTTTTGGGAAAAGCGATTTTGATAAGAAATATAAATATTTGAAGACAAGGTCCGCATTTGACTCCTTACCACTACGTTATGGGTCTTACCCACGCTAAACATTATCCTCTACATCACAACAGTTATCGTTGCTCAGCTGGGGATAATAGGATATTGAATAAAACAGAGTCAATGGTCCATCCACATCTAAAATTTAAAATAGCCAAAGGGATCCTTGTTTTGGCTGACATTCAAAGATTTCTCTACGCAAAAAAATTATGTGTATTGCTGAGAAATCTTTTCACAAGGAAGTTTCTAGTGGAAAAATCGATTTGTCTCACGGTCAAATACGAACGACTACAAATGAACTATCATAAAGCCATGGCTATTGCATGCTTCAGAGTTCTTATAGGGAATTATTACCCGAAATTTCATTTTAATGGCAAAGGAATTCTCTAATACTTCCATTTTTGTATCTGTGTAATATTGCAAACATGATTGACGGACACCTTTCTATTCGTTCGATGTTAAGTGAAGTCTTCAATTCTGATCGCTCACATTCAAGGACAGTTTCATCGCTTTAAAGAACTTCAAATCATCTCACGCAAAAGACCAAGAGTGGTCTATTCTTACTGTCTATAAAATACTTACATAATATTTTATCTTAATTTAAATGACTAAATATAATTTGATTTGAAAAAAATACTGGCATGTTACCAATTTTCAAAAGTTGTCATTTTAAAAATTGCTATGAATTACTGAAGCAGTATTTAATAAAAATTACAACTACAATTTATGCTGTTAAGCTTGATTTAATATGAATTACTATAATACAATAATATGAATATTTAATATGAATTACTATAATACTTGTATATAAAAATCCTGTTTCAAATTTACTACTTTAAAAAAACTAAATTCTGTGTAAATTTTAAACAAATATGAAAAGAAATCAAGGGACATCTCTTAATGAACTTACCGATATTCTCCAGATTTTATTTTCGAGACCTCTAAAATTGCTAACTTCTAATCTGCGAAATGTCAGCAAAATACATTACTTCCCCAATAATGCCAGTCCTTAAAGACAGACTTTGTTGAAAGATTACATGCATTGCAAAAGTTTAGAGAAAGGCAGCAGAAGTTAAATGGGGAAAATTTACTCAGTGATGAATTGCCACACACACATGTATAACACACACACACACACACACACATATATATATATATATATATATATATATATATATATATATATATGATACATGTGGATATTAATAAAAACTGTACAAGCTTTTCACTAGGTCATGCTGAAATCAATAAATATTTTTAGGAATAAAATAGTTGAAATTTTCAAATTCCTGCAAAAATAATTTTAATAGGACGAAATCACAGAAAATTCGAAAATTGAAACTTTGGAAATATTTATTTTTAAAACGTTTCAAAATTGTACCCAACACTCAAAGATTTTATAATGCCCGATTACAGGATGTTATAGTTTGTAAGGAGTGTTATCTGTGGAGTAGAGATATTCGGGATGAAATATCTAATGCTATTTTTTACTATTTTCCTTTAAGTATCACTATCTAAATAGCTTAATGTAAAAGATAATAACAATTAATAAAACTGGAGTTACATTTCATAATCTTTTTTTTACAGTTACATTTTAATTACAGAATTGCTAGAACTATGATAATACTACAAAATACTGAACGTAATCTAGTCTTTATGTAATATATATATGCAAAGTTAATCATTCTTTGTCGGAGATACTCAAGAAAATGATAACTTACAAAATGTTAAGCTCTGAGAATTAAGCTTTTTCATTTCCGGTAAAATTTCAGAGGCTCATGATTGAAGAATTTAATATGTATGAAATAAAATCTAAAAAAAGTAAAACAGTAAACTAAAATATCATGATTATTAACACTAAAACGACGGATGAGATCAAAATGATCCTTTTCAAATTTCTGCTTTACAGAACTTTTATTCTATAAATATAAGCAACCTAACTTTCTATGACTTTTCCTAATTAATTGATTTATATAAAATAACAATGGATTTTTTTTATTTTGCTGTCTTTAAAGACTAGAGCCTAATTTACCTATATCCCCAAAAAAAGATCAAAATGACTCATTACATATATTATGGGAAAATAAATATAATAATTTGACGCAAATGTTCTAAACATTTGCAAATAGTTATATATAACCACCACTATTGTTTCTAGAAGTTATTAGAGGGTTTTGGGGAAAATAAATATTCTAATTCAGGTAAGTTCGTCCGCATATAGTCATAAATACCTATTCTTCTCATAAGTACTGTTACCACTTTCGGGATCCATTATGAAAGTATTTTAAAAGAAATTTCAATAAGCAGCAATTCTATTTTGTTGAATCGCCCATTTGTTTGATAAACAAACATTATACTGATATTCAGCTTTTCCAGATTTTGAAAATTCTCCAGAGCTGGCTTGCTAACTTTGTGCATCGCTATTTCCGCTACACGGTTTTCATAATTATCTCATTCTATTACTAAAAATGCCATTGAAGTAAAGGATATATTATGGGACCAATGGGACGTCGGACAAATTCGGAATTAAATGTTGGCTGGTCTCGGATGTAAAAACCAAGTATCTGCTCAACGGTTTTCCATATTTCGGGAAAACAGAACGGCGTCCACCGAAACAATCCCTATGAGAATGTAGTTCTTCGACTTGTGGAACCGTGCAAAAGAAAGGTAGAAACATAACTACTGACAATTTCTTTACTTTACTGTCTCTGGCAACACATCTCAAAAAAGATCAAAACTTCACTTGTCGGTACGATAAGCCGACCAGGGAAGGAAATTCCACGGGAAATATAAATGCAAAATTTTCCTTTTATCATTTATTTTTTTTCAAAAATTATCAAGGTATTTCACTGACAGTGTATCAAGTTAAAAAGAACAGGAATTTTCTTTTGCTGAGTTTTCGTAATGAAAATTTTACTGTTTCCGATAATACAAAAAATTTCACCTGAAACACCAGACTACTACAACTACACAAAGTATGTCGTTGACGTTTTGGATAACATGGCTCAAATGTACAACATACAAACTTGATCACGAATATTGCTTGTCCGAGTATTCTTCAATGTTCTGGATTTAGTAGCTATAAATGATTGGAATATTTACCAAAAAGTTACGAGAATTAAAATCAGCAAAAGATAATTTATATTTGCTTTATACAAAGAATTACGGTCTCATGATTTAGAAGATAAAAATGCCAACTTTTTCAAGATGTAAACTAAAATTTTACTATTTCTTGCCAAATTTGCTATGTTGGTACCTGTCAAGGAAATAAAACATCAAATATTTCCCAAAAATGTAGAGGTGGAAAATGTATGTGTAGAGCAAAAAGGGTTTTTTGTGTAAAGTGCGTAACAGATTGATATTGGTGTTTATATTAATTTAATTTAATTTTAATTGCAATTAGCTTAATTTACATTTGTAAATGTTTGGAAAATAAATAACTTCAATTAAAAATGCAATTGCAATTAATTAAAAATGCAATATTATCGTAATTTGATCCAAATGATCCCAGCTAGGCATTGCAGTAAGTCCAAGCGTTCTAGTGTTAAAGGTAGTTAAAAATAGGCTATACTATATCCCCTTTCTCTAACCATATTTGAAAATTATTCTTAACAAGTTGTAAGGTTTACATAAGATTCGATTCACAATAATCGAACTTTTAAGTGAATAAATCTAAAGAAGCCGCTTAAGATATGCTAATTGTGGCATACGCGGTTGGTATAAATACCAAGCAGCTAGATGGAAGGAACTACGAAGTGAGAGGAAGTGAAAGGAGGAGTAGAGCTGACGAAACGAAGTATCGAGCTGGAGCTAGGCTTAGAGTCTGGTTTAATAATAAATGAGGCTCGAGGCATAGCTAGGTTGCTTCAAACCTTCGCGAGGTCTTGGTAGGCCCAAAGTTTAGAAGCAGCATAGCTGGTCGACTTTCCGAAATATTTGTCAGTATCTCAAGTAGTGTTTACATTGCATGAATATTGAATTGTATAAATGTTATATACCTCGTACTAGTAGTAGGCATTGCTTACGTTGAAAAGAAAATATATATGTGCAAATGCTTGAATAAACATTGTTTTTATGTAAGAACTGTGATTGAATGAAATTATTTAGAGTGCCATTTCAAGATATACATAACCAAAGTTAGGGTAGCAGTAGAAATTCTCTATACTGGCGCCCGAAAGTTTATATATACCCTGGTTGTTCTGTTTACATTTATAACGAACAACATAATTGAAGTTTGAACTGTATACTGTGTTATACTCTGATATTGATAAAATTGGGAAAGTATTTTGTTATTATACTTATCTACTGTCGAAAATGTATGAGATAAGACAAAACCCTGCTGAAAATTTATCTAGGGTAATATGGTTCAGAAATTTGCGCCATTCAAAGCCACCTTCAATGGCGGCCTCTCAAGCCAATTTCTAAAGAAAATTGAGAATTACTTTCAGCAACATTGCACCCTTGAGGGGGATAAACTTAAAATCGCTCTAGTGGCTTTAAGAGGTAGTGCATTACAGTGGTACATGTGTATGCAAAGCAGTAATCTGATTTTTGACTATTCGTCATTCAAGCAGCAGTTTCTTAGCGTTTTTCTCAAGACCTTTTTAACCAAAGTCAAATTGAAGCTGCAATTTATTCGCTCAGGCAACGAAATGATCAGTCTGCTTTACATTTTGATATGGAAAAGATTTCCAAGTTTGAAGAATTTTTAGAAGGGGTGACGGAAGCGGAAATCTTAACACATTGACTGCCAATCACGCGCCAGCGCGGGACGCAGTATCATCATCAAAGAGCCAATCACGCGCTGGCGCTGGCACGTGAAAATCCTCCTCTGATTGTTCATTCTCCAGATCATTTGGCATTGCAAAAGGGTGTTTCTGCTGGTATTGGCATGGAGTGATGGTTAGAAACTAGCTATAAATAATCATGGTTTCGAAATTAATATTTTATTTTTTACTGAAAAAATAGTCATATGATATGAGTTATACAGATGATAATGCAGGGCCTTTTCTTGTAATAAATTCATTTGTGATTTGTATATTTGTTTGTAATACAGATTTATGTAAAAATAATGCGTACTGTCACTTATTTTTCTTATATTGATTCACTTTTTACGTGCCACGCGCCAGCGCGTAATGTGGCATTAGAGTCAAAATCTGACATGCATTGCCAATCACGCGCTGGCGCGTAATTAAAAAAATCTTTAATGAAAGGCTTAAATAATACTTAGGTATCAGATAATTATCTTTTATTACTATTTTTAAATCATATTTCGTATAATAAATATGTTGGCATCTGGGTACAACCAACTTCCATGTCAGGGCTTTAACTATCAATGTAACTCTTGTGACTGGCAGTCATTGTGTTAAAAATAGTTATACAGCGTTTGAAGCCAAGTGTTCAAGATTTTTTGCACAGTTAAAATATTACAAGCAAGGATACCGTCCTTCAAGATTTGGCTAAATATGACGATAGGCATTTCTACGTGGCCCCTTACCCTCATTCAAGTATAAGAAGTTTTATTCCCCCCCCCCCCCGCCAAAATTTTTCGCGAGTTTCAAACCAAAAGCGAAATTATTATCGCGGGCGAAATAATAGAAGCTCGCGGCGTTATAGGGAAATTAGTGTACTAAAGTAAATAATGCGCAAGCACCTTACGTGCACTGGCAAGTTGTCTCACATGATATAAGTCAGCCTGTTAAAACAGCTTTAACAAATTTCTCAACTTGTCCGAGCAGTAACCAGTATTTTGGATTTTTTGCATAGTGAAAATCTAGGAATTTTTGTGGCTAATGAAGAAAGGGAGCCTAGGAGGAATAATGCGATAATTCCAGAGCAATTTCCTGAAAATAGCGCCGATACTAATCCTAGTGGTTTAGAAAATAAATCATCTGATTCACACATCTGTTAATGAAGGAAAGTTAGTAGATGACGAAGTATGTGTTACGGAAGTTAGTGAACACCTACCAGGTGACGGTAATAAAGATGCTTTAAACAATATTAGGAACTCGGTAGGTAATGATGGTATTATTTCAAATTCCCAGGCGAATGAGGATGCTGTAGAACAGGTTGATAATATGGTCTTAAATAAAGTGCATGAAAACCAGACCGATAATCAGAATGAATGTTTGTTACAGGGTCTTACTGAAAGTTTTTCAGCTGATGCTCCGGAAGTTGTAGACATAGTTGACATTAAAACGCACGAGTGCGAAACGCTTAATGTTCCCAAAACTGAAACGGTATTAAAGAATTTAAATGATAACGATTCTGATGAAGCAAGTTTTGAAGAGACTTTTTCGTCAAAAGAGGATAAAACTAAAGTTAAGGGTGATAAAAAACGAAAAAAATGACTTCCAGTTCCAGCATGAAAACTGCTAATACTGAAGTAATTAAGTCGGTAAACAATAAGTTGGTTATGCAAAAAGACGAAAAACAGTGCCAGTTTGTTGAAAAACATGAAACAAGCAGTGAAACAAATAGTAAACGTATCATAAATGGCGAGATAAAGCCAGTAACTGAACACGTAGGTGCGGCGTATCAGTTTGAAACAATAGAATCAGCATTAAAATCTAATGCCGATACTAGCAAAAGTACGCAGAAAGATAAAATGTGAACTGCAAAACCTCCATCAAAGGATGAACGTGTCACAGATAAGGTACACAAGGTTATCAAAAGAAAGGATGAAAATTCTAAAACCCCTGTGAACAAGTATAGGAAGCGGAAGATCCCAGCCGCCCAGCAAGAGCCCCCTCCCAAGAGAATTCCTGTCCATCGTCAAACCGGACCAGCGCCACAGGTCCAACGCCCTGCTGCAAGAAGGGTGACCACACGGTCAACAAATACCTTTACAAGGACAGCAGCCATCAAAGGAGGTTCCACTGAATGGACAGACTGGTGCAACGAAGTTGCTGCCTTCATGAATAAGTCTTGTATTAATTTTCTTTTTCTATCCCCCCCCCCTTCAATAAAATCTAACAAAAGTGGTTTGAAATTCCCAAGTGTATATGCTGTGTAAAAAAAATGAGAGGAAAGGGGTCAGCCCCTGAAAAAAAGGCATAGTGTTTTTTTATAAATTTTTGAAGGGGACATGTAGTGCATAGAAAAAAATGCATACTGCATACAGATAACGAACTAACTAACTAATGCACTAAATTCACAAAACATAAAACATGTGCACTATGAATTGTGGGAGAACACCTACAGACAGTCAGGAAATATCATGCTGTGCAATTGTGGTGACAATTTAACTGAAATAGATTTTCTAAGGCCCAGTTGGCCAGCCCAGTATCCGCAACTCTGCAAATCCACCTTTTGTTGGTATCACCTGGACCTTTCGGGGTTAGTTTTGTAAAATGTGAGTGGCGTTTTTCCCCCACACAACGTGTGGAAGGATTTTTGGCTTTGCCACCCATGTAAAAAGTCAGAAGAGCACGAGTATCAATTAGCTAACTGAAGCCGTTCAGACCTCAGTTACTTAATTTTTTTTCGAGGGAGGCCAATGTAAGGTTTACATAAGATTCGATACACAATAATCGAACTTTTAGGTGAATGAAGTTAAAGAAGTCGCTTAAGATATGCTAATTGCGGCATACGCGGTTGGTAT
This sequence comes from Dolomedes plantarius, assembly GCA_907164885.2. NCBI lineage: Eukaryota > Metazoa > Arthropoda > Arachnida > Araneae > Dolomedidae > Dolomedes > Dolomedes plantarius. The sequence continues at coordinate 102,314,685 of OU015497.1, read as the reverse complement.
AAATACCAAGCACCTAGATGGAAGGAACTACGAAGTGAGAAGAAGTGAAAGGAGGTGTAGAGCTTACAAAACGAAGTATCGAGCTGGAGCTAGGCTTAGAGTTTGGTTTAATAATAGTTGAGTTTTGCAAGCAGCCGCTGCAGACATAGCTAGGTTGCTATAAACCTAAGCGAGTTCTTGTTAGGCTCAAAGTTTACGTGGCAGCACTGCTGGTTGACTTTCAAAGTATCTGTGAGTATTGCAAAGTGTATTTTTCTTGAATAAATAGTTAAACAAGTGAATATATTGAATTGTATTTCCCTTGTATGAATGATACATACCTCGTACTAATAGTACTCATTGCTTACGTTGAAAAGGAAATTTGATATGTGCAGATATTTAAATAAACATTGTTGTTATGTAAGAACTGTGTTTGAATGAAATTATTTAGAGTGCCACTTTAAGATATACATACCCAAAGGTAGGGTAGAAGTGCAAATTCTCTTTAAATTATGATTTTGCGTAAGCTTAAGTAGGGAATTGCTTAAGTATGGATATGATGTACCTTAAGTGTATCCCCTCCCAAGAAGTTGATACATCTAGTTGTTGAATATGTCAGAGATGCACATCACATTTGCTTTGAACAGCCTACGTGCGGGATGCAAACGTATTTTCCATTATATATTACAGGATTTTTAATTTTGTAGGAGTTTTCAGGCCATCAAACACATTGTCTAGCTTTGGTTTCTGATTCTGATCCCATTCTAGATCAATGCTTTAAAATTTTTGTGACACTCTATCACTTAAATCACACTGAAAAACTCTCCATGCTGTGTAAAAAATTCTCCATGCTGTGTAAAAAATTCTCCATGCTGTGTAACATCACACTGAAAAAAGTCCATGTCTACGGCGAGTTTGGTACTAAACGAGGTATATGAACTAAAAAATGAATGAATAAATAACAGCTTCATTTATGAAATTTTTCCATGTGTTTTAATCCTACGGTCATGGTGTAATGTTCGAACACTGTGAAGGGTATATTTTGGGATGTAAACGTATGAAAAAAGAATTTGCTTTTTCATGAAAAGTAATTTTCAAAGAGATAAGATGAGTTTAATTTCTTGTCACCCTTAAAAAATTTCTAACTGTAAAAAGAGTCAAATTTTTCATTATATTAGGTTACAAATGTAATCTCATGGGAAATACCCAAATTTATATTAAATTCCATAATTTTCAAAGAGATAAGATGAGTTTAATTTCTTGTCACCCTTAAAAAATTTCTAACTGTAAAAAGAGTCAAATTTTTCATTATATTAGGTTACAAATGTAATCTCATGGGAAATACCCAAATTTATATTAAATTCCATAATTTTCAAAGAGATAAGATGAGTTTAATTTCTTGTCACCATTAAAAAAATTTCTAACTGTAAAAATAGTCAAATTTTTCATTATATTAGGTTACAAATGTAATCTCATGGGAAATACCCAAATTTATATTAAATTCCATACTTACTTTCTTCAATATGATGTGTTTAAATTCTCAAAAAATAATGCGAAAATAATCAAAAAATAATAAATAAATATAGTATATTTGTTCATTCAAAGAAGTACAAAATTTAGTTTTCTGTTATGCTACAGAAAACTGTGAATTACCAAAGAAATTGTGTTCCCTTTATTTAAAACAAAATATAAAAATTTTAATCATATGCTACTCCTTCATATTTCAAATAAACTTAAAAGTAAAGCACAGGTACCAATCAAAAGCGAATTAGGGGAAATTCACCTTTTAATAAATTTAATTTTAAATTCAGACTAATCATAACCTAGATGAATGTTACAAACACTGTAGGTAAATCATATAATTTTTCAAAATTAGCAGTATATTTTTCTTCTATAATATGATTTTCATCTTGAAATTGGAAACAATAATGATTCAGGAAAAGCAGTTATCCACTTATTCCAGAGAAATGAAGAGGTTAAAATGGTAACTTGATTAAATCTCCAGGGAAAGTGTAAATGAAAGAATCATTGGTATATAAGATGTCTCTTAACACTGGAACAACAAGGACACACTCACACACACGCGTACACATATATATATATATATATATATATACATATATATATATATATATATATATATATATATATATATATATATATATATATATATATATATATATATATATATATATATATATCACGAAAAAATAACGTTGTACCCAATTTAACCTTATGTCTCAACCAATTTAACCTTAAAGATTGTGCTAAGCTGTAATGTCTGAAGAACAAATATTTGTTGTAATACTCAATTGCCACCAGACGTAACTTTATTTATGTGTTAATATTTCAGTTAACATATAACAATTTTCGATGAATTTTAGCAAAATACACGTTACATTTGCATTTAAAGAGCAGTAACTTCAATTACATTCACAATAGTCTTCCTCCACTCGAAAAATTATTATAACTAGAGGAAACCAGGAACTTCCAATGAATAACTGTAAAAGTTCCAACGCATATGTGACATCCATTTCTTTGTGTTTCACCGTCTTTTACATAAATCGCAAGTCTGCCTTATTACGGGGAAGGAAACTGCATTTTAAGTATTTCATCGCAATATTTATGGTTATATTTTGTAGATCCAATTCAACCATTTGATTAAACCTGAATAGAAATTCTTAATGTGATTTGGTTACAAATGTAGTCTATTTAAATTAGATATGCTTTATTAGCATCGAAAATAGGATTTTCCCTTCCATGCCCTTCCAAAGGAATTTGAAAGAAACAAATGAACTACGAAATCCTCATTCTTTCTTTTCTTATTCTTTCGTTCAGAGAATTATGAAAATAATCAGATATTATTTAGAATTATCGAGGGTTTATGTATAGCATTAGTTATTGAAATTAGTTAGATTTCAGAAACGAATATAATTTTCGTAATCTGCTTACTTATAAAGCTTTACAGTTTTGAATATTATCATTCAAATCCCAGCTGAACTTCTTTTTTTTCCATTTTTAGGTTCTGAACATTAAATCTCTGTGGTTTAAATCACTATAATCATATAAGATATACTTAAAAAATTGAAATTTACTGACACGTGCTAGCGTGCCTTATATCCCCGAGGAAGTAAACATATTGCACTTGATTTAAGTTTGCATTTGCACCTAACAGAAACAAAGTGCTTTGCTAACACCGGTGTATTATGATAAGTATAATATTTCCAGAATATGATCCATATAAATGTAAAAGAAAAGAAATCATGTTTAACAAATTGGCGATGATTATTTTTTACAGATTTCAGGACTAGTACATACATTTTGTATTTTCATTTTATCATTCCCCTAAGTGACATTCTAGTATAATTTACTGTTCAATTTATTTTTTAAACATTATAATAAATTTGCAGGGAATTTTTGCCTGAAAGTTACTTTAGAAATTTTATATCTTTTTGTAATTTCAGAAAATTGATAACTTTCAATGTCATTCAATACCAGTGGCGCACCCAGGATTTAATCTTGGGGAGGGGTGTGAGTTGAACGGATAAAAATATTTATAATGCAAATTAATTATTTATAGTGCAATTTCTATTTCTTTTGGGGGGGGGGTACAGGGCCCCTTGGCCCACCCCCTTGGTGCGTTACTGTTTACTACACATACATTGCATCCACCCATTTCATTTAAACTTAAGAGTTTTTATCTACAACATGTGACTGCTGAGTTACCTTATTTTCTTATTTTCTTATACCCTTATTTTTCTTTATTTAATGAATTGGACATTTTCTTTTATCTCTAAATTCTATCAATATATACGAATATTGTGCAGAATAAGATTTGGTGTTTTTGTATGACTATGTCGATGAGTGAATTCACCAATAGACTCCAGTCCCTGTCCTCAGATAAGTTAGTAAGGATTTGGAAAATAATACTTTACATACGAATAAGATTAATTTACAATGTTTGTCATTTCTCGATGTCAAGTTCTCACAATCTTGTGGCTGGAAATACTTCCACCATGAAAATTAACAGTTTAATTTCAATAACAATAATTTTTTTTTTAAATTCTGTGAAGGGTGTTGAACAACACACAAATCTGTCATGCGAAAACGTTTAGTTCTTAATTAACTTTAGTACTCACCTGGACTTAACTGCAAGTAGCTGAGTTACTTACTCAGTGAGTATCGAAGTCTACAGAGTTGCCGTTGTTCAGTACTTCAGTTTAAGCTCGAAACTACTTATCTAACGGAACGCAATTCTTCGATATGCAGTAAAATAATTACACCATAATTGACTCATTCCCTTATAATACTTTAGTAAAACGACTCCCTAACTTAATGCTTTTCGTATCTTACATCCAACAATATTTCATTCTAGTACGCATCATAGTTTTAAAAAAAAACCTACACTGCAGCTAACGCCCTCTTCTCTGACACTTTTACCCCTTGAACATTTTGTTTATAGTTGAGTTAATAGTAAATAAGAATTCCAACACTTTAATTACAATGAAAATCAAACTTTGTACTCTTCCTTCGACAATGCGAAAGGGAATTTTGGAATATACTGGGAAAGGAAATACAAAACAAGTTTTGAATGCTAATAATCCATCTACTGTACTTTAAAAAGTTATTTAAAAGCTCGCCAAAGAGAGCTTAAAACATATATATATATATATATATATATATATATATATATATATATATATATAAAGTTTTTAATGGCTCGCCAAAGGATTTCCCACTATTTCCTTGTCCTAAAAGCTGGAGTCTTCTACGTTATATGATATAAAACATATGGTGCGTTATAACAGTTTATCCCTTTTGTTAAGAAGTTACTATGGGAAATATGGTAACTCTAAGGTATTAGGAGTGGATATTCAGTGATTTTAAATGGAGTTTTTAGTTAATTTCGGTATTTTATGAGCATCATGTGGTATTTATTTCCTTTTTAGTTGATACGTACGGTTATTCAAATTTAATTACATGTATCGTGTGGAGGTTTTTTTATAGTTATTTTTCGTTTTATTATAAATACTATGATCTATAGATGGACCAAAAGGGTTTCAAAATCACTGCACTCCAAGCCGTAAAAATAAATCCATTTACTTATTTTTCTTCTGTGTACAATCTTACCTTTATAATACTGCATAATTGCATAGGCTGTTCTTGAAACTGATTGTAATACCCAAAGTTAATAATTCATTTAAGATCTGATAACTAAGTGTGTTAGTTTCTCTTCAATCAATATTTCAAACATCAAATTAAGGCTTAATAGATTAAATACATTTCTACGCTCATTTTACATTTATAGGTTTCACATATTGTATCATCGCATTGTATTCTTTTCCGCTTATTTTATTACCATGTAATCTGTTTATAGGGATTTTGAATACCTTTCAGAAAAGCCAATTTCGCCTCGAGTAAGCTTATTACACCAGACGAAATTGGCTTTTACTCTACACATGCAAAATAAGTCAATGAAGGCTACATACTGAATTTTCTTTTTTGCTTTTCTAATAGATACAACACATAACAATGAACTGGAGTGAATCCTGCTTAAAATGTAATCTTCTGAGAGCTTCAGCAGTAAATGATATTCTGAGTCTAAAAATTATCATATATACAAGAAACACTTATTCCTCGTATATCATCCGAAAATACTTGCATGCATGATTTATCAGGACGGAGGAAATATGACATGGATCACATTCTGAATGCCTGCAGTCGTGTATATTTTCGGCTTTAACTGGCATATTTTCGGCATTGTTAAAAAATTTAGTTACTTTATATGCGAAGATCCCAGCGAGTTCTTGAGAAGATGAAAGATGATACAGAGAAAAATGTAGTCCATTAGGCACCTTGGTAAAAAGATTTTGTTGAACGCTCATGATAAGATTAAGTTAAACTGTTTGAGGATGAGATTACAGGCAAATGCTGAACGACTAAAAATTGCTTTATTGGATTTTATTGTGCCATAACCCAGTTAATGAACCCAGATGTTAAAAACTCAACCTTTAACGTTTTCTTCTGTTTGAATAGCGAAGGAAAAAGTAAGCAAACTGAATATTTTTTTCTGTATAAAGCTGCATTTCAACAAAGATTTATTATATTTTTCGTTAGAAATCTTGGAATTTACGTTCTTCTCTTACGAAAATTTTAAAATAAATAATAAAATTTTGATATATACATCTTTATAGAGGAATAATAGAGAATCTTTATAGAGAAATATATATATATATATATATATATATATATATATATATATATATATATATATATATATATATATATATATATATATATATATATATATATATATATATATATATATATATCTTTATAGCGGAATAATAAAGAAATGCTGTTCAATAATTTACAATTGTAATTACTCCTCAGGAAATAACTATAACAGAATTTGAACATGCAAAATATAAATTAGAATTAACCCATACAAATTATTATTTTAAAATTATTTACATTGTCGAAGATCGTACAGGATTTTTTTTTGTAGCAAACATTTTAAATACCTTCCTAAGCTCTGTTATTAAAATTTAATTTGATAAACTTATGTTTTGTAAACAGATGTTTTGTCAGTATATTTTCATCTACAGTCAGAGTATTTGATTAAATACTTAGATTATGTATTTATAATTTATTATGTTATCTATTTGTATGATTATGGTAGTTCGACAACGTTAAGTATGTTAGGTTAATATTAAGTATAGCATTGGCAGATGCTGCTTTATAATTTCATAAATATATGTATTCATTTTTCAAAACTGGTAATGATATTTCATCAGAACGGGTTTATTTTGAAATGAAAAATGCATAGCAGTAACATTATCACACTAATAAAGAGTTTATCAGCTTCAAATTAAATTTTAAAAACAGAGCTATAGAGAGTATTTACAAATTTGGCGCAAAATCCTAGACAAACTTCGGAAATGTAAACAATTTAAAATTTATATGTTTGTTGGATATTTTAGCCAGGATATTGAATGTAATTTTGCAATAATTTGTGTCTTTAGTCGAGAATATCTTAGAGGGATATGATGCCCAGTATGTTGATTTGCATTTACATATGTTATCATATTTAGCAACCGTACCCCAGAAGTATATGTTTTTCTTAGGCATCTTTTTTTCTTATTAGTTATAGCATTCTTGAAATATTCTATGCACTCCCCTCCACAAAGACGAATAGTTAATTTGGGGTGGCAGCTTATTCTCAGTATACTTGTATAATTTATATGTTTGTTGGATATTTTAGCCAGGATATTGAATGTAATTTTGCAATAATTTGTGTCTTTAGTCGAGAATATCATAGAGGGATATGTTGCCCAGTATGTTGATTTGCATTTACATATGTTATCATATTTAGCAACCGTACCCCAGAAGTATATGTTTTTCTTAGGCATCTTTTTTTCTTATAAGTTATAGCATTCTTGAAACATTCTATGCACTCCCCTCCACAAAGACGAAAAGTTAATTTGGGGTGGCAGCTTATTCTCCCCAAATATATATTCCCTATTTTAAGATATGATAACCAACTTAAAAGCAAAGCAAATAGTTTTCTATTAAAATATTACAAAAAAAAACGATTTTTTTTCTAATATTAGGAACTTATATTTTTTATACTTATATTAGGATACTATAATTTAGGAATTTATATTTTTTGTTTTGAATATTTTGAATATTTTGAGGAAGGGGAAATACGCATTGAAAATCTATGAGTATAGGAAATTTAAAAACTAGTCTGGAATTAAAATTTCTTTATCAATTATTTCCGTTCAATCATGATTCATGCATCACAAAAAATTAATTATAGTGTAGACAGAAAAATATTTCTCTTTTTTATTAACAATTTTTGTCAACTCATTTTTTATTGCTTGGAAATGTATTTTTTTCCAATTTACAACTTTATTTCCAAAAATAGATCACCTGGTTTACAATTAAATCTTGAAGACATTGTAAAATTTTTACATTATTAGATTGAGATATATTTGTAGATTGATATATATTCTAGAGAATCACATGTTTTTATATGATATATACAGAGTATAAATTTTAATATATATTCTATATATATTATATAAAAACATGTGATTCTAGATAATCACATTTTTTATATAATATATACAGCGTAAAAATTTTAATATTGCTAAAAGGAAAGGGAGATTTGTAATAGAATAATTACACATTATATGCTCGAATAGAATGATCACAATTGTCTTAAAATACTTTTAAAAATATGGCATGAAATATGAGTTTTGATTTACGTGAAGAAATTGAATTCAAATGCCTTCTCGGGTCCCAACGAATCCTCAGACGAATTTTAAATCTGGTTTGTATTGGAATACGAACGTATACAATCAACATAAATTCCTTTTGCGTTTTCTTAATATATGTGCATGAATGATGAAACAGTGGAGGGAAAAATATGGCACGCATCGAAATGTTTTATTCACGGTGAACAAGCTTTTGTGGCCTCGCTTTAATCCACTCTTTTTGTAAAGATTGTTGTTATGAAAAAAAAATTTAAGCATTTTTTTTAACAAATTGTTATTTTATATATTTGGGACTATAAAATAATTTCACTTTGCGTTATTAATATCATTAATAAACTTTTACTTCATTTTTATTTATTTTTTATCATTTATTTATTTTATTAATTGTTATTTACTTTGCTCATTAAGTTATTTATACTTCTTAATATTTTATATTTTGTGCAACCTTTTTTCACTAAATTATTATTTTATATATTTGTGCATTAAAATAATTTGACCTTGCATTATTAATATAATTAAAAAAATTTATACCTCATTTTTAATTATTTTATTTATTTTTTTAGCTTTTGCAACTGACATTGAGAGTTGACATTAAGAGTTGAATATTGATATAAGTAAAGTTGTTATTACTAATATTAACAAATTTTATACTTCATTTTTGTTTATTTATTTTTTATCTCTTTTACTTTATTTATTTATTTTTTACGCATTAAATTATTCACACTTTCTTTATATTTTCAACACTGAATGTGAATAAATGAAACTGATAGACTGATTGAGGATGACACCTTCCCGGTCCAACAAAATGTATCCATGGTGATATCACCAATATACTACCGTCAAACATCAGACAAAAGCTTTAAAAAGCGTTCACGAAAAGAACAACATTCACACTGTCATAACAAGAAACCACTAAAGGAGGGACACAATACACCAAAAACAGATAAACAGGAGTTAAATGCTCAAAGTATGAATAAACATAAATTTAAGTTGACAAAAACCCGGAGTAACCAAATTGAAGTAATGCAATTAACAATGGCTTTGTAAATAAAAGGCAAACTCGCGAAAGAGCCAAAATCGTGTGAGCAAATCCGGTTAAAAAAATAACTTACTGGAGTAGCCGGTGTAAAGCTAAGTAAACAGAAGCACGCAGTGTGATATTTTAATATAAAACTGCAATGAACAGCATTTAATCAGCTTTTAACAATTAGGATCCTGTGAATCAACTTAGAGACAATGGTGCAACCAATCTAAAGCACAGTGAAAAAATAAATAATGACTTACAATACTACACTGCAATATTGTATATAAACTTGCAAACCATACGATACATATACAATTCAGTATTTACAAACTATACCAAGTATACATAATATGCAACAATACTTAAAAAGATACACTATACCTAAATATTTGGAGTTATTACATAAGGAACAATATGCAAATATTACAAGAAAGCATTGTTCATTCCTAAACGTCATAAGAGAGCGGACTTCATATTGACTAAGTTCCAATTATGGACCCTGCATTTTTTATGGACCCCCTTAATATCTGTCTTATGCGCAGGTGCAGCCGTTAATTATAGCTGTGATCGAGACCCCCTAGGTGGCTGTAATGGATAGTAAAGGTCATTGACCCCAGTTCACTCGCGAATGATGTCCTGTGGCCAATTGTTTGTTTTTTGAGTTTTCAAACTTTTTGTGAGAAAAGTAAAAGTGAATATTTTATATATCTACTACTATGTTTTGTAAAAACTGATTCCTGTGCCTTATTCTACACGACATGAAGTTCCTTTTAAGCTAGTTCGAAATTAAATTCGATCTAATTCATAATGTGAAAAATCAGTTTGTTTCCAAGATGGCGTTGTTTGAAATATGGACCCCATGGGTGCTGGTATTATGGACCCGGGTCCATATTACCAACAACCGGTTTCGATAATGTAATAACAATGTTTCCGTGAGAAAATGTAATTTCACAGTTGATTTCATTGTGATACATTTTATTTTCGTGTTTTTGTAATCCTTCTCGGTTATTCTGGAAGCTAAGAATGAAAGTTGAGAAGAAATCTCCCGCTAGCAAGGACGTTGTAGTGCGCAGAAGAAGTTGGGATAGAGTGAAGATGGTTGAGGCTATCCACCAACTAAGATGCGGAGAAATGGGACTAAAGGAGGCCGCCAGAGTGTTTGGTGTATCAAGAATAACTTAGATTATTGCTTCACAAGTGGATAAGCCAGGAGCAGATTTGGTTATACAAAAACTAGAGTTTGTTTTTGGTTTGGAGCGCTACGGTCAACTTATACAAGGGCTAATTAGACCGAAACCTATAATTTAAAGCTGATTAAAGGTGGCTGGGTTATTTTTATTTGCTGGAGAGCTTTTGCCCAGGGAATCAATTCCAGAATATTCAATGTAGATGTGACTGGTTTAAGTGTGGTTCAGTCAAAAGTTTCCCAAGTCATGGGGTTGAAGAGAAAACGTCAGGTGAGATCTCTGTCTACAGCGGAACGTGATTATCTGGTAACTGTGGTTTGCTGCATGAGTGCTGGGGGAACATATTTTCCACCAATGATGATATTTCCTCGTAAAATCTTAACGAATCAGCTTATGAATGGAGCCCCATCCAGAGCAATTGGAAGAGCTCATCCGTATGGGTGGATACAAGCTCATATGCTTACAGAGATGGTCCAGACCAGCAAGAAGCATCGTGCATCTTCTGTGAAGGTGCATTCAAATTTGACAAATAGAACTTTGTATTCGTTGTGGGATGAGTCTACACTGGACTCATTCTGTGTGCACCGGAGCCGAAGCTGAATTTCACATTTGCGACTTTTGTCGCCAAAATTGAAGTTTTTTTTATATAGATAATATTTGATGATCCAGCTGTTTAATAATATATAATCTTTCTTTCACTTTTTCATTTGAAAACTT